>CM040987.1:7134368-7152291 GCA_022985145.1 Pangasius djambal
AATGGGATGGCACTTAAGTTCATATGTGAGTCAAGGCAGGTGACCAAATACTTTTGGTAATATAGTGTCCCATGCCTACATGACTGGCAGTCATAACATGTGACGAATGGAACATGGAGCAAAAATGCCAGCGAATACAAGCATGTCAGGGCTTAACAAGGTTGTGGCTGTAAATGTCGCCTCAATTTCCACTATTTCCTATTGAGATTTTTTTTTTTTTTATGGTGGCCAGTCCTACTGATATATGCCACTCTCCTGTGGAGCTGCCTTCCTGGAATGACAGCTATATATTTAAACCTGATAATGTCCAAAAGATGGTAAAGGGTGTTTGATTTATTGGCCATTCTTCAACCAGCATTCATAATTTGTCTAAAAAGAGAAGGTATGAGAAAGCACGAGAGATTGCCAGTAGTTTTTAGATCAAGGAATGTTCATTGATTAAACTAGGGGTTTTGTCAGTTGTTTGTTCTCACTTGTGAATTCCACTTATTGGGTCTCAGGAGACAATTTTTTGTGGTATGCATTTACAGGCAGTGATCTGTGTATTCCATTTATTATCCAGCCAGTAGGTAAAATATCATTTCACATACTAAATCTCCTTTCCAAAAAGAGCTTTATGTATAGACAGGAGGCAAATTAAACGATGTGTGTTGGGCCACCACAAGCCACCAGAACATCTTCTTTGCTCCTTAGTATAAATTCTACACATCTCTGAACCTGTAATGGATGGATATACAGAATTTTCCCTAAAGATATTCCCTCAATTGTTGTTTTAATGATGGTGGTGAAAAGCGCTGTCTAGCACATTGCTCTTAAATCTTCCATAGGTGTTTAAATTGGGTTGAGATTTGGTGATGGCCATGAAGGCCATGGGATATGATCATCAAACCATTTAGTGAGACCTAGTGCCCTGTGGATGAGGATGGGGTCAGCCTGGAAAAGACCAGTCCCATCAAGGATAGAAATGTTCCCTTATGGGAAATGTTCTGAAATGTTCTGAAATGTTATCACTCCTTCTCACTGTTAACTTTGCGATTTTTTGTCTGTAGCTATGAGTAAATATCATTCAGTAAATTAAATTGCAGGTGTAGTCAAAAAAAGGCGCTTGCAATTTAGCAAACTGTGTTAACACAGTGAAAGAGAGACTGGTGGGCCAGCTATTAAACATTCTATAGAGAAGCCGTGGGCCAGTTACCATCTGTCAGCAAGACGCGTTTGGCCCTGTGGCCAGATGTTGGACACCCCTGCTCTAAGAGGACAAGTAGACCTAAACCATACCAGCAAAATATCCCCCATAGCATAACAGTGTCAGGTTTTTCCTTCAATTTGTCACCTTTCTCTCAGTAGAAAAACAGATTTCCATACTAGATAATATTACATGAATACCTGGCTGTATTAAAGCCCTTTAGACAAGATTGCTGCAGTTTCACTACTCCTTTAGTAGGACAAAAAGTAATGACTACAAACACTGACTGAAGAGGTTCTCAACCTTTGCAATGTGTGGGCAAGTACGTCACCCAATTAACAACCCACAACCAGCGTCAAACACACCTAACACCCACAGAGCTATGACTACGAAGCCAAAACATTGAACTCATGGTCAGGTATGAAGGCAGATAATCATGTATGAATGTTCAAGGACTGTACGCATTATGCAGGACACCTCTTTCACTGAATACTCAACATCAACTAAGAGTATAAACATTATTATTATATTCATTTTGCAACTTTTGAAGAGTTAATATCAGTTCATCCATGCCAAACAGGAGTCAGTGGTAATATAAGTGACTGTGTCTCTTCATTGAGGCTTTTCCAAGAATTCTGATGCAAATATATAGCTGAGGTCAAAAAATAGAAAATCCATTATTCATTCATTTTTTAAATTTATTGCTTTACTGATTTATTCATTCGTCTTCAGTAACCGTTTCACCCTAGTTGTGGTGGATCCAGATCCTATCCTGGGAACACTGGGTGTGAGGTGGGAATACACCCTTGATGAGACACAAGTCTATCACAGACACACTGACACACTTATTCACATATAGGGCCAGTCCTCCTACTGGCATGTTTTAGGGAGGTGGGTATAAACCAGAGAACCTAAAGGAAACCCATGTGGACACTGCAAGAACGCAAATCCAGTATCATACTCCAAAACCAGGCATTCCCAATGCTTGTTTTTATGTAACGTTAAATGAAATCTTTCAAGAAATATAATGAACATCCCAACAACATTTAAAGCTTCCATTCTGTCAGTAGCACAGAAGCATTATGGACATCTGATTACAAACTGAATTGATTAGGCTTATGTCCATTTCACTTTGGTACCTAGCTTTCCAATAATTTGATCAAAGCCTAATATTCACTGTGAGAGGAAATCACACTTAGTTAGTGAGGTTTTAGACATCTTTAGCTAGACTGTTTTATCACTGTGTTTGCAAACTGGCTCTGTACTCAGCATCTTTACAGGAAGATAATTTAGGCAAATTATTAGGTGGTGCAGTGCGTAGTGTTGCCTCACAGTTCTAGGGTTCTGGGGTCAATACTGAGCTCGGGGTACTGTCTGTGCGGAGTTTCTCATGTTCTCCCCATGTTTGCATGGGTTTTCTCCAGGTTGTCTGGTTTCCTTCCACTGTCCAAAATAAAATGCAGCTAGGTGAATTGACTAGATGAATTCGCCCATAGGTGGGAATAAGTGTATGAAAGTGTGTGTCCATGTATGGAAGTGCATGTTGCCCTGCAATGGACTGGCGTCCCATCCAGGCTCATAGTGTCCCATATTCTCCAGCCTTGAGCTCCAGACTTGGCTCCGGATCCACCACAACCCTAACCAGTATAAACTGGTTACTAAAGATGAATGAATGAATATTTATGGATTCTTAAAGCCGAAGCAAGTTATAGGCAGATATTTTGGTTAAAACCTCATTCTTTTTGGCTATTTGTTAGAATTCAGCCACAGCAACACTCAATGGGTTTTTCCCTTGCTGCCACACATATTAAGATATCGAATGATTTCACCTCCTACAGCTTGAAAAAATAATGCAAGGCAGGTCAGATTACATATACAAGAGGAATTCACAATATAATCTCCCTGCTGCTCATCTGATAGACAGGAAACACTTGTTAAAATACTGGAGCAATTCTTTTAAATGACGTGGTGCTCTGCGGGATCACAAATGTACTAGTATTGTATGTACTAGTACTTTTGGCATTTTTAATGGGCAGTTGTCTGGATTCAAATGTGAAGATTTGGATTATTACTTTCAGATCGTGCTGGACTTTTGATAGAGATCATGACTTGAGGTAGAGTTAGCTATCACTTGAAAACAATGCAGCCTCTTGAGATGTCTGAGAAGATGAATGAAGGAGAACAAATGAAGTCAGAACAGGATGACCATCAGCAAAATGGGCTTTGCTTGAAAAATCGGCACTTTCTCATAAAATCACGTCTCTGGTCTGTCTTTGACAGATCTGATGGTTGAATTGTGTTGGCCAGTAAGAGAATCTATTGGTACTGTCTAATGTCTAGTGGTAGTATTTCAGTATAATTTTGAAGACACTGTGCCCTTCATCTAAGAGGCTTCATCTGATAGAACTGAAGAAACCTCAGTGCTGAAATGCCCAAAAATCCATTCAGATGTGTGGCAAGATTTAACCAGCATTATGCACTATATTCAGTTGCCTTGCCCTATTAACCCTAATGCACGACAGCTGGAAACTTTTATATACACAAAAATACATGGGACAGCAGAAGGCTTATTATTAACGAAATGCACCATTCAAGAAATGCAGAGCCCAAAAAAGGTGAACAAAAAGCATAAAAAGCAAAAGTTTGTACATGCTGTAGATTTTCATAGAGAAAAAGAAAGTCGTGAGACCCTTTTATACTTCAACATGGGGTTTAAATGTCCTCTAATCAGAATATATTACTGAGAAGCTACGGTTCTTTAGATTGCAGTACTCTCCGTGGTTGGAGGACTTGATTATACCCTGCAGTTCCTCTGTAGATGTGAAGCAGCTCAAAGATTTTGCTTGTAAGTCACCCATTCACTTACACACATGCTGCTTTTGTGTGCATTATTGTTGAAATCAGGATGCACACACACTATATGCCCACAAGTATGTGGACACCTGACAATCACACCCATATGTGGGTCTTCCCCAGACAGTTGGCACAAAGTCTAATCTAGAATTGGATGTTCAAAAAGCATACGTGTTGTGTGATGGTCAGGTGTCCACAGACTTTAGGCCATATAGTGTGTGGTTGCGCTCATCAAGGAAACTCGCCTTTGCAATTTGAAAATTTATTTATTTATTTTTGGAAATGTTCACTCGCCTAGCTACTAACGCATGGTGTGATGAATCTAAACCAGTTTTTGCATGAGTATAACACTTTCCACACTTTTGTGTCCCCTGAAAAACCACAAGAGTAGTCATTTGCATCAATTACGCTGGGTGTCCTTGTTCAAAGACAAAAAAAAAAAAAAAAAAAAAATCTCACCTTGATGATAAAACCCGTACTCTAACTGAACAGTGTAATGGACAATGCTCTTGAATGAAGTGTGGACCGTCATTATTCTTCCCCAGCTTCTGATTTATTGTTCACAGTAGTATTAATCTAAAGGGGTGGATAAGTATTAAATTCATTTGCTAGCTCACTGGGCAAGTGGAAGATTCAGTGTGCTTTGCCCAGTCTTGTGGTTGCCCAGAAATGTAACTGGATAGACTAAAAAGTGGTAGATAACTTAGTTCATTAGTTAGAAAAACAAACAAATATATGACGATGTAGCATATGGTGTTTGCATCCTCACAATGATCCAGCTAGGCATTGGCCAAAGTTTTCCTGACATGTGAGGTGTTCTGTCCACACATAAAATATATTATTTAAGTTATTGTATTCTTATAATAGAAAATAATAGATATGTTTGATAAATTATATTCAAGATATTTTCACTTGCTAACTACTGATTATAGACATTTTCAAGGCTTCTCAGGCAGTCTCAGACCTTCAGAACAATCAACCTGAAATGCATTTGCTGTCAAATAAGATCAGAAATTCAGTCCCTGGTACTAGGTATCGAAACTGAGTCTGTGCTGGATGGTCTATGAAGAGTGCCGACCTGCACACCTGCATGAGGGACAGGTGGGGTGATTAGGCACCAATTAAAAGGCCATGCTTTATGCAATGACTGGATCTTGAATTAGATCCTACAGGGAAAGAAAACAGGTTTGCAACTGTGATGTCAGATGTGTCCACCGAGCAAGATTTTGCAGTGTGCACCAGTGCTCCCATAGCAGGGTCTTACATACAGTACGTATCAAATTATGTATATGAAATGCAATAAGCACAATAAATTACAGGAAAAATGTAACCCATAATGGAAGGAGAGAATAGTTTTTTTAATACAGATATTATATTATACAGATGGAGACTAGAGCACAATATAATGTTAATCACTTAACTAATACACTAATTAAATAATATATTATTTAAATTAAATAAGACAGCAATGTATGGGCTGTCATGCCTGTGAATGAAACTCCCAAAAACTCCCATATTCCTCAAAGTCACCTGATTACAAATAGACTCTCATGTCCCTTTCACAGCTGGCATTAACGTGTGTCCTGGGTGATCGGATCACAAGTGGACAGCGCTAAGTACACGTTGTGAACAGAACCAAACGTGTCTCATAGATGCACTGTGATCCAATCACTCAAAAAACATTTGAAGGTGGTCTGGGATGCATATAGCCATATAACATTTATGGTGTGAATGTGAAAGCGTCTTGATGCATCCTGGACAGCAGCGAAGGACCAACTACTTGACTGCATCATTGCCCTAGCCGGAGAATACGTAATAATTGCGAGACTGTTTGGAAATTGCGTCAAACTGATATCCACTGATAATAACACTCTACACTATCTAGAATAACACTTCTAGTGTGGCTAACACAGCAGAAATGAAAGCAGCTGTTTTTCATAGCTTCATTTGTCATCTCTTCTACTGTTCATTTCTAAGTTTTTTTTACCATGTGAGCGAAGTATTTGAAACAGTCTGTACACAAAATAGAATTCGCGCGACATTTCTGCCTGAAAACAAATGCAGCAGAAGGCTGCTGTAATAAATGTGCATGGCACCCTTCCTCCAGGAGAAATGATGTATGAAATCCAAATGCAAGTGGTCACTGGAAATGCATTCATAATGCCCGGTGTGAATAACTATGCATCTCAGCTGTCCACTTGTGATCGGATCACTCGGGAAGGATGTTAGTACCAGGTGTGAACAGGATCTCAGTGTTACTTCGCGAAGTCTTGCTTCAGCATTATGTTTGTGACAAGTCCAAGCTGTTGCTATCTACCTGTTTCGATTAGTGATTTGACCTCAACCTGCTTCCTGTTTACTCATTTTTTTTTCTAATTTATGCTTGTTTGCCTATCGTATGACCTTTAGCCTGACTAATGGTTCTAATTATTGCCAAGCCCTTTAGTTTTTTATGTCATATAGGGTTTAATAAAACCAGAAGCCTGCATTGCATCTGTTTGTCCACTTCCTGACACCATGAATATTAGGGCAGACAGTAGAAATGTAAAACTACTATAATTAATTAAAATGTCTTAAAAAAAGTATTACTGATGATATACAAAATTTTGCTTGGCTCTCTAGTTTTACACCTTATAAGTCAAGATCCCATCCCAGAGGGAATGAATTATTCACCTATTACAGCAGCACAGAGAGTTAGAAGTATAATCATAGTATACCGTCCTTGAATACTATGATATGCAAGGAATAAAACATGACACAGGTGCTGTTATAGGAAATTAAACAACAACCTACGACAGCACATCACAAAATGTTTTATTCCCCTTATACAACAGCAGTTTGCCCAACAACACATCACACTTTCTTTTCTTTAGAATTATATTTAATGTTGTCAAGCATCCATAAAACAAGTTAGATCCTAGATCCTAGATCCATAGGACTTTCCTATGGAGGAAAACCGAAAGCTATAACTTACCCCTTAGTGTTACAAAGTGCTGACACTGGAGACTCCTTCCATAAATAAATGTCTCCTCACAGAAAACTTCACCATATCAACAATTACATAACAACACATGTTTCTATTCTGTGGACGATTTATCAGTTACTATAGAAATGACAACGTATTAGAACGAGTGCATTAATATATACAATAAACCTGTGATTTGAATTGGCTGAGGGACTGTTATAGAAAAATTACACCTTCTGACCAATCAGAATCGAGTCTTGTGGTGTAACACAAACTGATACAGCAGGCATTTGATTCTTATGCAATTACATATGAGTTGTAAAATAAAAAGTTTTATTTCCTCATTGTGAAGAAATAAATATATAATATAGAAATTCCATATACCGTAACTTATGCATTTTTTTTACTTTATGTATTATATATATTACAATATTTTCTATATTTTATGAAAAATGCCTTCACACTGTACTTTACTGTTTTGTGTGGATATAAACTTTGACACTATTAAAAATAAGATGAAATGGAACATCATTCTCACTTTCCCATGTCGTGTCCAGGTCGTATCCATTAAAAGTTGCTATATTTAGATCTGATTACGCTGTGAAAGCCCCGATCATGAAGGACCTTTCATTTTCAGAGCTGTTCCTTCAGTGTTAACATTCGTTGTTTAATATAATATGATTCATTTTACATTCAAATGAAGCTTTAATTTTTTGTAGAAGAGACAAGAAGGTCTTTTGAATCTGATTGCATACGTGATGAGATGGTTCATGGCCTGTACTTTTCCGATGTCTTTGATCCCTTCCTCCTCTACGGGGATGCATTGTGTTCATTTAAAAGCTATTTGAAATTGATTAACATTTGAAGACTAGACCTAGCGTATGTGACAAGGCCGTGAATGGCAGACGGGTTTTATTTTTGGAACTGAGTCATCCGTTGTCCACAAACATTTCAGCAGTACATTAGTGCTTGATTATAATGCTAGTTTATCAGGAACAGTGTAAGTGACCTCTCCAAGCCTCATCACAATAACGATTGTGCTGACACTCGAGCTGTAAGTGACTCTAATAGCAGAATCGAATCAAACTTTCATAACACTGTAGCAAAATTTTCAACTAGACACTGATTTTATGCCACACTGCGATGAACAGCTCTAGCATATAGAGACTAGCAGTGCTTACTGAATCCAGAGACTTGGCCTGTGTGAGATGTTTTTTTTCATTTATTGATCATCTGTCCAGTTTTTTGTAAACACATAGAGATTATTAAGTTCAGGAAACCAGTCTATAACTCATAGACAGTGCACTTTTCATATCACAGTGCTGTTTAATGCTCAAATCTGATTGTTCCAAAAGTTCCAGCTATATTTCAAATCACAGGTTTATATTTATGCACTTGTTCTAATAAGTTATCTATTCTAAGGTAACAATGGACTTGTATGGCGGATGCTCCACATAAACAGATCTTTTGATAAGGTAAAGTTTTCTGTATGGAGCTTGAGCATTTATTTATAATTCTTTGGAAGGAGTCACCACTGTCAGTGCTTTTTAACAGTTAGAGTTAAAGCGGTCATTTTTCTGACATGGGAAAGTCTTCAGCATGGAGAACTTTGTACTTTGTTGTTTCTCTGTGACATGACAAGCTGTGTTTCCAGCTTATAGCTGTTATAACGTAAATGATAACAGGAACTAACTTTTTAACATTAAAAATTACTCTACACAAATGAAAATATGACGTTATAAAAAAAAATTGTTAGCATTGGCAAAGTGCAGCGGTATAAGAGGAGCACACCACTTTCAATTATTTTCCTATAACAGCACCTTCTGTCATATTTCATTCCTTACATGATCTGATTTTGACAGTGATGATATTGACATATAGGACACAAAAGGAGAGAGGAACTTGTTGTGAGGTTGTTACATAGATTACAACATTACATAGATACGAAGTACAATGAATCATTCTTTAATAGCTAAAAAAATAAATAGCTAGTGTTGGCAGATTGCTGTGGTGTAAGAGGAATAAAACACTTAAGGATAAGATGTTGTTGGAAAATAATCAGCTTAGAGGTGGGATGTATTATCTTGTAGTGAATTAAACTGAAATGTCATGAGGACGAAGTTTCCTTAAATGCAAATATAGTGACTATTTTAGACAGAAAACAGATTATTGACTGAATTAGTGGCTTAATAATCATAAGGTTTCTGTGTTAAATCTAAATAATCAGACACCTGTCTGGGCAACAACTCAAACAACTTTGTAACATCAGAAGCAGTTAGCTAACATTTATTACTGGGTGTTACTGCATTTTTTTCCCACATGGTTTCATATCTAGCTGTACATGACTTACTAGCAATACTAGCTAAAATGTTCATATGCTCATGTTCAAATGCTCCTGAGATTTAAAGAAAAAAAAAAAAAAAAAAGCTAGGCACCTAAAATAACCTAAAGTAGCTAAATGGAAGTCATATACAAAATCTCCCAAACAAACTGATTCCATTTGTGTGCTGAAAATAAATGAGTACAACTGGATTTCACACTATTAGTGTTCAGTAAATATTTTTTTATTGTACAGTAAATATTCTATTTAATGCACTATTGTACCTCATTATATAGTATATACAATATTTCAGCATAGAGTAAAGAACACATTTTAGCTGAGCGCACATGTAAGTATTAATAAAACACAACAACACTGAGAGTCTGGCACCTTTTATGAACTCTTATTACCTATATTTCTCTTATTTTATGCACTTTACTATATGCACAGCTATAATGGAGGTATTCTAGATTGCTCACTGACGGTAATTTAATGATCTGACCTCTACCAGCTGGCATCGTTCTGAAACCCTCAGAGGACTGAACTCTCACACACACCTCTCAACCAGGCCACATTACTACATTATTGTCCCTCATATATATATATATATATATATATATATATATATATATATATATATATATATATATATATATATATATATATATTTGCCTCAATTAAGCTGCTGACTACACAGTTTGTATGCTAACCAATATGTACTACACACAGTATACTACCACCACTTTTACTACTGTTAATAATATTATGAATATTTTGAATTAGAATATGATAGCACTGAACATGTAGAATGCCTACAAAGTTTAAAGATAAATGCCCTGATTGCAGCTTTTGATTAGCTGACCTGGCCCTCACGGAACCAGTGAAGTGGAGCTAGCCCTCATTACGATTGCTGGCATTGATCAATTGATTTGATTGATTGAGTAGTCTGTCTTATGCATGGACTCCAAAGATAAACATGAAAAGGCACACTGATGCTGACGGGCCACACAGTTGAAGCCCCTGATGCTGTAAAGACACCCTTCCAGTTTTTCAAAACATTCTTCATTGCCAAAATGGTTGAACATATTGCTCAACATACCAATCTGTACTCAGCCCAGGAGCTGGGGGATCCAATCAAGACTAGTGCTGAAGAGATTGAAGATTTCCTGGCAATACTACTCTTCATGGGTGTTTTCAGCTTCCCATCCTTGGAGAACTACTGGCACCACAAGTTTCAACGTGATAGCTGATTTCATGCCTAAGAAAAGATACAAGCTGTTATGCCGGTTCATTCATTTGAATGATAATCGGCAGTGCAATGACAGTCCAGACTAATTTTACAAAACCCTTTTTGAAATGCTTCGTGAGCAGTGTCTCCTGATCCCATCCACTTACAAGCACAGTGTGGATGAGGTCATGGTAGCATATAAAGGTACAATGGCTGGCACTCTCCGCCAACATGTTGCGAACAAGCCAGACAAGTGGGGCTTTAAATTGTTCTGCCGGGCCAGTTCATCTGTCATCAATGACATATTGCTCTATCAAAGCACATTTTTCAATGTTAACCTAAGTGAGCAGGCACAGGTGCTACCTCTAAGGGCCAAACTGGTGACAACGTTATGCAAAACCATAACACAGCCACGGCATTCAGTCGTCTTCTGTGTGGTCTACTTCACCAGTTTCAACTTGGTCCAGAACCTGCACGCAAACCTGGGTGTCGAGTGCATCGGCACTGTCCTGTCAAACCACGTCGGTGGAGCTCCCTTGATGACAGACAAAGAGCTGATGAAGAAAGGACATGGAGCGTTTGATTACAGGTCTGCTGAAAGGGTTATCGCAGTAAAATGGTTTCACAACAAATGTGTCAACCTTCTGTGTCATCCCACAGGCATTGCTGCCTGTGGTCTCATGCCTCTTTCAATGGTCAAACAGTAGAGCAAAGAGGCCCATGCAAAGATTGCCATCCTGTGACCATCAATTGTTCCTGCCTACAATCAGCAGGGAGGCAATATGGGAGGCATTGGTCTTTCTCACATGCTGGTACACATGTACAAGACCCCAGCCAAGTCAAGGCGATTATACTTTCCCCTGTTTGCATACATCCTTGACCTGCGCATCTCAGATTCCTGGCTGGTCTACAAGAGGGACTGTGGCCTACTGAACGAGAAACCAATGTCTCAGAAGAAACATTACACTCTAAGACCCTCACAACCACAACCAAATGTGTGTTAGATTAACTTCAGACATTTGCACTTGTCATTGCGGGTCGGTGCAACCTCTACCCAAAGGGTGTGTTGAAATGGAAATGTCAGAAATGTAATGTTTTCCTGTGTTTGAATGGAGGAAATAAAAAATGCAAAGAAAACAAATTTCCATAGTTTTTTTCTTAGTGAGGATGTTAAAAGGTTAACATGATTATGAGTTTCAGTAATTTGACTTTGGAACTTGTTATTAATACTATATTTATATTATTATATCAAACACAGTCTCACAGAAAACAAATGTTCGCATTAAACTTATCTGCAGCACCTTCTATATGTTGAACATCTACGTTCTGGCACAAGCATATTGTGCATCGCATAGCTACGTATCAAACGTTAACTCAAATGCTCTGTATGAGTCTTTCTGCACCAGCATAGTATTTTACCCTGTACCACTATGCTATTTGAACAAGATCGATATGTAATAAGTAACTTTACCTCTTTTTTTTAAAACGCGACACTCACATCACATGACTGTTTGCACCTGATCCACGTGTATGTTTAATGAGCACTAGTATTTAAGTTGCACCTTGTACAGTCTCTGTGTCGAGATTTTGTCTTCTGTTGTTGGTATTTTTGTATTTAATTCATGTCATGTTCATGTTGTTGTCTTGCTTCGCTGTCCTCATTTTGTTTCTCGGTTTTTGTGTGTCACGTTTGGTCACTTTCAATAGACTAAATCTGCACTTGCATCTGCCTCCTCTACAAATCTGTGACAGAGCTTAAGAAAGTTCACAAATTTTCAAAATGCATAAAGTCCCTGTATTCTCAGTATCTTAAAGAGTTTGCAGGGTAAAAAGTATCATTTTGATATTCCATTTCCATTACTGTACTGGGTTGTCACTTGACTTGCAAGCCCATTTGTGTTTGCATAGAAGAGGAGATGTTTATGAGCCTGTTAAGTCTAAGATGTTGTGACAAGCACAAACTTTACCCAGGTGCTGCAGATAAATTGCATGTGAATGTTTTTTTCTCTGTGAGACTGGGTTGTGTTACATTTGTACAACAGTAACTGATATACTGTATGTACATCAGAGTTTCCTGCAGAAAGTCTACACTTCAGGCAGCAAACGCTTAGATTTCGCAGCAATATCTGAGACAGTGGAGAAAGATGAGCATCCATGGTCCAATTTATCAGGCATCTCGAGTTTTAAATTCCTTAAGGGAAACAATGTGATAGTTATCTGCAAGTTATGCAAGCTAAAACCATTTCACAGCTCATTAGCCATTAGCTAGCTGAGTGAGCTAGACAAGCTAGCCAGATCTTTTGATGCTTTACAATATGAAAGCCTTGTATTAAACTTAAGATGTGTCATTTCAATGTTTGCTAGTGATTTCCTTTTGTGTGAAATATATGCGTAAAGCTCAGGATAATGTGTAAGAGGCATATTTGCTAGATAGCTAACTGTGCAGCTTGAAACATCCAGTAAATGAATTAACATGAGTTAGCGAGCTAGCTAATGAACTTAGCAAGCTACTGAAACCCCAAAAGCATTTGGCTAAGTTAGCTAGTCAGCTAATGTTACCTTTCTTTACATACTGCTGGTTATTATATGTAAAGTTAATTTGTAAAAATAATTACTGAAGTAGTTTTCACCGGACGACTTATTTACTCTTACTTCAATAATTGTCTTGATCGGTACTTTTACTTTTACTCAAGTGAATTATTACTAAAGTAGCAACACTTTTACTGAGGTCAGTGTATTTTGCACTCTATCCACCACTGGATGAAAAAAGTTGTTTTACTTCATATGCAGTTTATATGTCAATTATACCTGAGTATAGGATAAAACGAAATACATTTAGTGACCACACATGAACTCATGACTTTGTCGGATAACAAGAAGAAATTCATGAATGTAGCAAAAAATAAAATGGTAAAAAAACAAATAATTTCATTAATATAATATTAATGATGAAAAAAGCATATAATTTTATTAATGCAACAGTAATATCGGTTTCACTGTTGGTTTTGATGAACTTGACAAATGCTAAAGCCATATAGGTTTTTTTTTTGTTTTTTTTTAAATAAATAGGATGATATTACACTTGAGAATAGTGTGAGTTAAATTAAACTATCAATCATCACCAAATCATTCTGTTTTAAGTTATGGCTTAAGTATTATATCTTTAAACAAGTGCCAACTGCTAGTTTTAAATGATATTTATCAGGCATTATCAGGAATTTAGCAGCTAGTATTTAATTTTGACATTAAGTTTTGAACATGCTTTTTTCCTAAATGTTTTTGAAACTTGGATACAGCATGCTTACGTTTGAGCAAAATGAGCTACAAAAAACCCAAAAGTTAGACAAAATAATAAAGATTTTAATATTATTTCTTTAGCACTTTCAGTCAATTAAAAAAATATACTCCAATAAGATTATACCTACTATTTAACTATAAATTGTTGTTTTAAGAATTTAATCCTTTTAATAGTCCAATTTTGGATCATTAAACATTTATTTATTCATTTATTTATTTTAACCTTTAAGCAAAAAATAAATAAATACAACTCTCTGAATTACTTTAATTAAAAAATGTTAAAGATGCACTTTTTAAAATAAGATGCAAAATCACATTAATTTCAAATTAATTCATGAATCACTGACCATCTCCAGACTGTCAGAATTGAAAATCTCTATTCCCAATCTGCCTTTGTAGACAGCATCCTCTTTTCTTCGTGTGGGAGGATGTCGTAACACATTACTGCTCAAGATCATTCCCATCCCACACCAGCTCCATCTTCCACTGATAAACACTGTAGACATCACTTGCAGCATCACTAAACATTGCCAGCAGCCAGAATACATTTATTTCTATAACTCTGAATCTTTGCATTTGTAAAGAACACAAGATGGTAAAATGTAATTGAGCTTGTATCCATATTTAAAAATCCAGGAAATCTACATGTTTAATGTTTAAAGAGCTGCCACTAAATGCTATGATATATAAGAATTCATCTGGAGCATTAGCTTAGCTTAGCTCATCCAGATTGCATTTCAATTCAATTCAATTCTAGCACTAGAACTAGAACTTATATAAAATAGTATCTATATAATGTGCCATGAAAATGTATTTGTCCCCATCCTTGTTTCTTGTATTTTTGCATATTTATCACACTCAGTAGTTTCAGAACTTTTAACAAAATTTATTATAAGACAAAGACAACTTGAGTAAAAATACACAACCTCACCTGACCCTGTGTGAACAAGTAATTGCCATGTTAGTTACTCAATCAACTAATTAACCAAATGTAACTGAAAATTGGGGTCAATTAGACTAAAGACACCAGCCTTGATTACTGCCAGCCCTGTTGAATCTATCCATCACTTAAATAGAACCTTTCCAGCAATGTAAAGTAGGTTAAAAGGTCTCAGCATGCAGTATAGTATACTGTGATCAAAAGAAATTCCAGAAGAACTGCGAAAGAAAGTTATATCAATCTTGAAACATGGTTACAAAGCCATTTCTAAGGCTCTGGGACTCCAACAAACCACAGTGAGAGCCATTAGCCAACAGCAATGAGTCTTCCTAGAAGTGGCAAGAGTACGATGAACATCTAAGGAACTGCAGGCCTCGCTCACCTCGGATAAGGTCAGCATTCATGATTCCAACATTAGAAAGACACTGGGCAAAAAATAATACCCATGGGAGAGTTGTAAGGCAAAAACTACTGCTAATTAAACGGAACAGCAAAGTGTATTTGGCAAATGTGAGACAAGCCTTTTGAGATTATATACTTATGAACTGAAAAAAATGATTATGTGGTCAGTCAGATTTAAGAAACTATCTTGCATATAGTTTACATACATATTTTCTCATCAAAGCGTGATTTCATTGCTTAAACTAAACTTAATTTAAACAAGTTTCTAATTACTAGTTTTAATTATGTAGCATGAGATTCACGTCACATAGTATTAACATAAATCAGTTACATTCTGAAATCTCGTGAGGATGTTGCCACTGACGGGAACTATAACTGTAGTATTAAATTAACACAGTTTAAACAAATGCAGTAGACTTAGACTTACTTAGACTTAGACTTAGACAGACTTTATTGTCATTCAAATATACAGTAGATGTATACAGAACGAGATTACGTTGCCTTGGCTCAGCATAGCAGGATAACAGGATATAAATACAAGTATGTGGAAGTGATAGCATGGATCTCACAGGTAAGTAGTTGTTTGCATAGTAGAATTATGGCAGTATTAGATACATTATGGCATTTATGGCTTAGTAGAAAAACAGTAAATGGATGGCAGTATTAGACACCTTATGACAGTGCAGAATGGTAAAAATTTAGCAGAATGAAGGTATAGTATGGCATTATGGCATAGTGCAAATTGTTAAGATATGTTAAGACATTGTCATTGTTGAGATTGTGCAAAACCAGCAAAGTTGTACAGTGCAAAAATAGTAGAGTTATGTCAATTGTTTATATACAATATGGTATTTATGTGCAAAAGTGCAAAAGAGGTGGATGACCTCAACTATTCAATAGTCTGATAGCCTGGGGGAAAAAGTTGTTGCAGAACCGGATACTGCAGAGCCTCTTGCCAGAGGCCAGCAGGGAAAACAGTCCATGATGGGGGTGTGTGGATTCGTTGAGAATGCTCCTGGCGCGAGTGACACAGCGTTTCTGACCAATGTCCTGGATGGAGGGAAGAGAAGTCCCAATGATCTTCTCTGCTGTCTTCACCACTCTCCTCGCACACTCCCAGTCCGAGGCACTGCAGCCTCCACACCACACAGAGATACAGCTGGTTAGCACGCTCTCTATGGTGCTCCTGTAGAATGTAGTGAGAATAGGAGGGGGCAGGTGAGCTCTTCTCATCCGGCGCAGGAAGTGTAGACGCTGCTGTGCCCTCTTCACCAGTGCCGCAGTGTTCACAGACCAGGTGAGGTTGTCTGTGATGTGGACCCCCAGGAACTTAGTGCTGCTGACCACCTCTACAGTCGTGTTGTTGATCAGAAGTGGAACGTGGCTGGGCTGTTTTTTTCTGAAATCAACAATGATCTCCTTGGTCTTCTCGACGTTCAGAATCAGGTTGTTGTCTCTGCACCAGTCCAGCAGCAGCCTCACTTCTTCTCTGTAGGCCAGATCGTTGTCGTCCCATATGAGGCCCACCACTGTTGTGTCGTCTGCAAACTTCACGATGTGATTAGAATAATGCTGTGGCAAAATGTCTGCTGCAGCACACCACCAACCTGGGTTCGATCCTCAGTTCAGGTGCGAGCACGCATTTCAATTTTAAGTATTTTGAGTAAAATCCACCTCAGAATGGCTCAATAAATAAAATTAAGGTAATAAAATGGACTAGCCAAGGTTTTGACTTTTCAGATGCTGTGGCAGGACCTTAAATGGGCAGTTCATGTTTGAAATGCATGAAAGCCCTTCAAAGTGGCTGAATTAAAGCATTTCTGCAAAGAATAGTTAGCCAATATTCCTCCACAGTGATGTGAAAGACTATCTCCAATTATCAGAAGCATTTGGTTGCAGTTGTTGCTGCTAAATGTGGCACAACCAGATATTAAGTTTAGGGTGGCCATTACTTTTCACATGAGTGATATGGGTCCTTTTAAATAATTTAAAAACTGTATTTTGCTCGTAGATCTGAAATAATTAAGTGTGACAATGCAAAAGTAGAAGAAATCAGGAAGCGGGCAAGTAAAAAATAAATAAAGGATCTGCTGTTTTCCTTTCCTAAAGAACAATCTTTCTACATTATTTAGAAAAAAGCATAACTCCTTCAGCTAGTGCTTAAAAGCCAATGAAGCACTTGTTGTATGTAAAAGAATATGTAAAGGGTAAAAGAATATATTAAGTAAGAATATGTAAATCCACTCAGCAAACTGGCTAAGATTACATGCAATTTAAGAACTGTTTAGGGAATTTTGATGTTGAGACAGTTGTCAAAAGTATGAGATTTTATTTCAATGTTGAGAACATATTGTTTTATCTATTATTGCTGCAAATGCTAAGAATACCTACAGAAAGTGATATTGCATGTATGTCCAGCCTGCCGTTATATACACTATATTACCAAAAGTATTCGGTCACCTGCCTTGACTCACATATGAACTTAAGTGCCATCCCATTCCTAACCCATAGGGTTCAATATGATGTCGGTCCACCTTTTGCAGCTATTACAGCTTCAACTCTTCTAGGAAGGCTGTCCACAAGGTTGAGGAGTGTGTTTATAGGAATTTTTGACCATTCTTCCAAAAGCGCATTGGTGAGGTCACACACTGATGTTGGTCGAGAAGGCCTGGCTCTCAGTCTCCGCTCTAATTCATCCCAAAGGTGTTCTATCGGGTTCAGGTCAGGACTCT
>CM040987.1:7152391-7175729 GCA_022985145.1 Pangasius djambal
ATATATATATATATATATATATATATATATATATATATATATATATATAAACTGAGAACAACGTGACCTACAAACATGGCCACCAAGGATTCCAACTCCCATCAGACACATTCTAACTCACCTGATTACAAGCACCTGGACTCAATCCCGCAGCCACAGTATATAAGGACTCTGAGTCTCGCTACTCATTGTGAAGTAAATGCTCTGTGCTTATGTACCAGGCTATGCTGAGATGTTTGTTTAGTGATTGGTCTTGAAGTATTGGTCTTGTTTGCAACTTTCAATAAAACTCAGTATACCTGTGTCTGTATCTGCCATATATATATATATATATATATATTATATATATTATGTATGTACAAGACCCTTAGTTCTGGCGAAGGGAAATTGTAAAGCTACTGCATGCAGGGACATCCTAGACAATTGCATGCTCCCAACTTTGTCTTAACAGTTTGGGGAAGGCTTACATCTGCATGTGATGGTCAGGTGTTCACATACTTTTGGCCGTATAGTGTAACTGCACACGCTTTGCCTGAAAAGGGCAGATTTATTTATATATTTTTTGCTAACAACTGTTTTACTGAGTTTTCATTTCAACATAAAGAAAAATAACAGTACAGAGCAAAGAGAAACCAAACAAGCCAGCACCCACCTCCCAACCCATCCCACCCATGATAGACTCCAAGGATATAGACATAAACACGAACTTGTAAAACAAATAGAAAACATACAGAAGTTTCTAAAGAAGAGAGAAATGTTGACACTATAAAAAGCATCGTGCCAAATGTCCAAGGTTTTAGACTGAGCCCCTTGTATACAAGCAGTTGAGAGTTCCATAGCTATAATGTCCAGTAAAGACACGACCCCTGAAAAGGGCAGATTTATTGACATTTGAAGCCAGTGATTCTCAGCGAGTCAATGACTGGCTAATGAGAATGGTATGGAAGCCTCGAGAGACCATTACATTTCCTAACCACTAACTCTAACCGTTGAACACAATATAGTGTACATTTCATTTAATGTGGCTGTGGGATACTAATTCATTGTCAGGGTTTAACTACTTTTTTTGCGTTCAATTTGCTAGTTCTCCTTCTTGAACTAATTAAATTGTGCCCACGTTTTGATTTATTTTTGCACGTCTAATGAAACCGTGCACATGATTTAATTTATGTAGGTGTAGATTAATTTCTGTTTTGAATAGGCAAAAAAATAAACCATGTATAAAAATACATGTATATGAGTAAGGCTGTAGGTGGCAGTGGCAATATACTGTATCTCACATCACCACGCCAACACTTTAATTAAAAATGTCTAGTATTGGAGACTTTTGAACCAGCTATGTCTGCTTGTTCAAAATATTCAATCATGAACACTTGTGCGTTAGAACAGAGTACAACATTTTAATTCATTCAAGGACTCGTTTGACCTTGATTTAGAAGTTTCGCAATATGTTTAGTAATACAGCATGTAATAGAGCAAGTAACTGGACAGCAGATGAGGCATAAAATACACACACAAACCGTGTAGCACCCTTTTTCTTTCTTTTTTTTTTTTTTTTTTAGCTCCCCAACCTTTCCAGGCAATTTGTTACGTACACAGTATACACATTGTGCAGGAATATCAGCAAAGGCACAGAAAGTAAGGCAAAGCCATGATTTGATTGGTTCTGGATGGTCTTGAGACATAAATGGGAAATGTTCCTCTAGGGCCCACTAACACTAGGTTCAAATAAGCTGGGGGCTGTCGAGCAGCTAGAAGAGCCAGGAACAAACACAGAAGAAAAAAAGAGAGAGAACACTATGGAGAACAAAACACTAAGAAAGTAGACATTTTACATCCCGTAGAAAACTTTACATCCAGAATTTAACATGGAGAACTCATAGTGGATGCAGAGCTGATCATAGCAGTGTAGAACTGGTATATTTTTTTTCTTACACTGACACACACTTTTTCTTAAAGTTGGTGACTTAAGTTTAAAAGTTATGTCAGTATTTACATGGGGAAAGTTGCTTGTGCTAAACGTACTTACTTAAGTCAATATTCATGCATTGCAAGTGTACATATACAAAGAGAACTCTAGCATATGTACATACACAGATCTATTTTATTGTTTCTGTTATTTCTATTATTTCTATCATTTCTATTGTGTAGCTATTTATGGAAATTATTTTCTTTTTTTTTTATGTTACTCCTCCTACTTGTGCTGCTGGGTCACCTTAAATTTTCCCTATGGGGGATCAATAAAGGTACATCTTATCTTATTCTAGTCAGTATTTTTCAGATTCTTAAAATTACCTTCATGATTTTTTACCTGCTATGTTTTTCCTGAGTAGAGCTGTTTCAGATTTTAAACACAGGCACTTGCCTTAAAGACTGGAAAAATTTTTTTTATCAGGGTATAGAAAATGAGGACTGAGGAAGCAAATCACTTTTTTTTTTTTTGCTTTGATGTCCAATGTAATACGATGTAGCGTATAAGTGAGGGACTTTTTAAAAATGGAAAAAAAAACAACAACCTGAATACAATACTAATAATGATATATGAATGAGAAGATAAATAAAATACCCTGAAATTAAATAACCCTCAATTTTGGTTAATTTGATGCACTCTTTACACGCTTAACACAGTTCTGCATACCAGACTGTTACTTAATATGTAATTCGACACAAATCGAATCAAGCTTTTGTCTCCTAATTGTTAGTATTGAATTAGGACCCACTGAGAGCAAGTAGGGGGAGTTACAGGGTAAAAATAGTGCAGTCTTAATCCGTACTAAGCATTGTACAGAGTAAAAAAAGTTCAAGTAAAGATAGCGTGCATTTACAATATAAAAATGAAATATAGGCTATATATTAGGCACGAGCACTTTGGAAAAGGTAGCACTGAGAATATAGTTACGTTTTTATGGAAATACTTTTCAAATACAAGTGCTTAGTCACAGTTTAGCACATTTTTAAACGTGTTATAATGTAGTTTGACTTAACTGTGGGTTGGGACTCAGGTCTGTTTCCATTAAACCGAACATTCGCTAATCATAGATTGGTGTGAGGTTTTTTTTCTTCTTCTCCACATCACTACAATGCTACAATGTCTTTTCCAATCACTTCATGGCCTGAGGAAAAATAACTACATTTTACTTTGATTAATTTAATATTTATGTTTTTGCTCTCATATTATTTGTGATTGAGTTTTAATGAAATAGAATAACCTGAAAACCTGCAGTGAAATTCAACTGCGTTCAGTCCACATTTATATTGTCACCAGTTGCAGAAATGGAGTTAGCAATTTAAGTTCATATTTAAAGGGCGGAGATGAGGGCCAGTAGCACTCCATGACACGTGTTTGACGCAGGCTGATGAGGCAAATGAAAACTTGTTATTATTATTTGTATAAATTTTGCATTGCTTTTTGCATATAGGTGTTGTAAAAGTGTATAATTTTTCTACATCATCTCCATTTTATTCAGTGCAAGTCTTCCAGTGCTTAATGTGTATCTGGACTAGAAAAAAAATTCTTCCAGTTGTGTGTGAAGCCACTGATGCACCATCTGTTGCACTTCGTCTTCTAACCAGAAGGTCTTTCTACCCAATGCCTTCTTTAGTGGTCCAAAAAACAGGATGTTGTGCGAGTGACTCAAGTAAATTACAGCTGTGTACAGTCTGTTTAGCTATTTTATTCCCATTCCTAAGGTTTTCATTTGATTCAGTCTTATGTTACTTGTTTTTATTTCAATCATGGGAAGACCAGTGATAAATATGGTAGCTAGCCCACTCCAGTGTGCTGCCAATTCAGTGTTTTGGCTCCTCAGATACATACTTGTCTAAAGATTGGTAGCTAACAATGTAATAAGGTATGTTGAGCTAGTTAGCTGAAAGTGCATTTAATACAAAATAAAGGGAAATGAAGAAGAAGATGATTATCTTTTGTAATCATAGTTTCTAATGTAGCGCATTGTGTTTGTGGCCTCAAGAAAAAGTCAGCAAGTCTTTGGGCACCATTTTGATTGTGATATTTATTGCTCCTACATAAAAGATATCATGTGAGTCTGGCTAGCGTTTTCATTTTCTCTAAATATATTAAACTGCATGTTGTCGAATGTTACTTATAGCAGGAGAGTTAACCTACATGACAGCTTGGTCTTGAAATTTATTTTGCTCGGTTTCATCAGTGTTTCCATTTCATATGTTCCTGCTTGTTCTTGATTGTGAAAAGACTGGCTATCATCTATGCATGCTAATTTATCCGGCTAGTTAAAACTTCTACTATCAGCCAAATCTCGCCTTGGCTGATGTGTGTAGTGCGGCAGGAGGTGAGGGGAGTAGTTATAGCTTTGGGGTGTGTCACACCACCATGAAATGCATAACGTTTAAACTTACATAAGGAAAATGTTGTTTTGTGAAAGTCAGTAGGGAGTAGGATTTTTTTGCATTCAGGACGTTTAGTATTCAGCTATCAATACTTTTCCAAAATATTTTCCAAAGGAACAGCTCATGTCCCTACAGTGTGCTTGTAAAAGCAGATGTTCTAACATCAGGATTACATTTTTAAAACATATTTTTTTAAAAATTAATACATAATTGAAAAGCACAGTGGAGCAAAATTTTAAAACATCCAGGTCTGGATGATGAGCTGTTTTTAATTGGACACACAAACTCACACTCACAGGAGAGTTGTGATCTCATTTATGTTGTTAGGTTGTTAGCGTATAATTCAATTTTCCTCAAGGTTAATCACCGACTGTTTCTCCGACTGTTTCTTAATTTTTGCTGGTTATCTGTTTAACTGTCGATGTAGTGTACTCTGAGCAGTCAGGCACTCTGCCATCTGCGTGCTGCCAAATGCAAAGAATTAAGCTACATACTGTAATTAAGATGCTTCAAGAAGGATAAATGTTTTGTACATATGTGCAGTCTCTTAGATGGAATTTTATTTCCTGAGAAATAGTGTATGGTGCTAGACTTGGTTGTGAAAGGTTTTCTGTGTGGGCGAGAGAAAAAGCACCTTGAGAGCTGAGCTAATAAGAACTTATACATTCCAGAATTATTGCCATCCTTTTTTTTTTTATAAATAGCAAAAAAAGAATAACATGTACAATGAGTGATAGTTTGATCTTAATCATGGCAGCATTATAGTCTTATTTTGCATGAATATATTTTTAAAAATTCCTGGCAATTTTTCAACTGATACAGCAGCTCCAATTAAGCTTGCTGTTGTGCAGCCTTCTCGTGTGTGTGTGTGTGTGTGTTTGTCTTACTCCCAATGTTCCTGGGAAAGGCTATGGATTCGCTATGACTTTTACATGGGAAAAGGACATACTGAAGATGACTGGAGCTTGAGTGTTTTTTGAAGGATGTCAATAGATATCACAGCTCATTCGCTTCTTTAACCCAGATCTGAATTGCCATCAGGTCCCATGATGCAAGAACCAAATATTGGTTCTTGCCTTTACACACACTCACCCAAAAAGCATATCGAGAAGAGAAAAAGACACAATCCACACTGGCTTTCTGTCCTTGATCTAGCCAAGAGAACTACAGCATACAAACGGGTTTTCATTCAGACATGATCTGACAGGTGAAGGAAAGTCACATTTCCAAGGCGAACAGTTTATTTACATAAGACATTAATCGATTACTGTTTAGTTGTCAATACTGGGTTGGCACTTCTTTAGGAAGTGACAGCGTAAGTGTTTTGGGATCATCAGTCATAAGGATTGTAAACAAAACGATCCACTGCCAATGGATTCAAAGTGACTAGCATTTGCTGGCAGGTGAACAAAAACAAGTAGTGATACATGTCTGGCTTTCTTTTTATATAGTCAAAAAGAAAAGAAAAACTGTCATCATATATCCCTGTAGACTCCACATCTTTGCCTTTGCTCATGAGTGGTCCACACATTTTCGCCAGGACCTGTGTTTTTTTTTTTGTTTTTTTTTAAATTCATGGTAGAGGTGTGTGGGGTATTGTTTTTCAAATCCTTTAATCCCTTGGCTGTCCTTTAATCCCCTCAGGAATTCAGACCAATCCTCCTGCCCCTACAGCGGACACTCTTGACCAATCCTACCCGTTTTTTTTTTTTTTAACTTTGTTGGTTAAAACAAATATATTAAAACAAATATTAGTAATATAACCACAGTGGCTCTGAGCAGGATAAAGCAATTACTGAAGAAGAATGAATGAAAGCAGAAAATGTTTTGTGCAGTGCTGTATGGTGTACCCATTATGCTCCCATGTTAATGAGCATGGCCTTTCTCTGTACTGCACCCTGTCTGCCAATAACAGGAATCTGAACAAAGACTGGTCAAACAATACCTGTGAAAAAACAACGCTTGTTATAGGTTCATAATTTTTCCAATCTTTGCCAAGATGTCCAGTTTTGGTGAGCCTGCGCTCACTGTAGCCTCAAATTCCTGTTTCTGCCTGACTTGAGTATAACCCAATGTGGTTCTCCACTGTTGTAGCCCATGCACCTCAGCTGTGCTGTGCGTTCCGAGATGCTTTTCTGCTCACCATGGTTGTAAAAAGTGGTTATTTGAGTTACCATAGCCTTCCAGAACAAGTCTGACCATTCTCCTTTGACCTCTCTCATTAACAAGGTTTTTCTGACCACAGAACTACTTTTTGGTTTTTGCATCATTCTGTGTAAACTCTAGAGACTGTTGTGTATGGAATGTTTCTGAAATACTCAAACCAGCCTGTCTGGGACCAACAACCATGCCATGGTCAATGTCACTGAAATCACATTTTTTGCCCATTCTGAAGTTTGAGGTGAACATTAACTGGAGCTCATGACTTGTATCTGCCTGATCTTATGCATTGCATGTCTGCCACATGATTAGATAATTGCATGAATGAGCAAGGGTATTATTGTTCCTATTACAGTGTATATTCCAGTTTTCTGTAGTGCTCTGTTAGGTCTTGTCACTGTCACAATTATTAGTGAGCCTTTATAATTAGTCTTGGC
Organism: Pangasius djambal; assembly: GCA_022985145.1. NCBI lineage: Eukaryota > Metazoa > Chordata > Actinopteri > Siluriformes > Pangasiidae > Pangasius > Pangasius djambal. The sequence goes on from CM040987.1 coordinate 7,159,357, forward strand.
TTAGTGGCTTAGTGTTTGTTTGTTTTTTTTAATTGCTTATTCTCTGTTTTGAGAACAGCTCCTGGAGAAGTCTCTGCAAACCCATTCTGCACTTGTAGCCCATACACATTTGCTGGTTTAATAGGTTTAATAAGTCTTTCAGATACAGTGACTATGCTTGATACATGGCTAGCATTCCTCTTTATCCGTAAATGTTAATTGGGGATGGAACCGGTGATTGTGGACATTACTGAGCCTCTGTCTCCTTCAGGCTTTGGCACTCCTGCTTCTCTGGCTGGTGTTGTTCATATTTCTGGTCCAGCATTGGAAGGTTAGCATTGACTGCTGCTATTTACCACTGTTCCTCTAGCTATTGTACAATATTAAACTATTTAACAAGCTCCTCTGGTTGTTTCAGAAGTCTACCTGGGAGCACATAGCCTATAAACGGACAGAGCGGTCTGTATCTCATGAGCCCTGGTGGTTGACGCAGATTCTGATGTAACTACTGCAGCGACAGTTTAGCAGTAAACACAGCTCATTTATCACTGCTTACATTTCAGGGCACTAAGCATTTGGTGCTCTTTAGTGAAGGAAGGCATAAAATGTTTGGCTGGAGGGCTGAATAAATCTTCCTGCAGGGCCATGAAACAATCATCTGGTATCAAACTGTTCTTGTTGAAGTCTATAGTTTTCTTATTTGTGGTAAGAAGAGTTCATTTATTCAGTATTTGTAACTGTAACTTTTAGATTTCACATCAATATTTTATCTGGCTGACAAAACTTTCACCAAAAAAAAAAAATCTGTCTTCTCTACATTAATAATTAAATCATGCAAGGGGCATTACATACTAATATCGGCCTAATACAATTTTTTTTTTTCCACAGGCAAAAAAAAAAGAAAAACAGTTGTCTGACATAACTTTTAACGATAAATTTTGGAAATCTGGTAATTAATTTTCTGAGATTCAGTTAATTATATGATGTCTCAATAATTTGGTAATGATTTATCATTTGATTCACATTTCAAAACTGAGTGCTGATGATGTTGTTTTGGTAGTGAGTTTATGCTAACAGGAAGTTTCAGCAGTTGAGCAAGTCCTATTTTAGACCAAAGTAGGCTGAAAATATCACTTTGACAGCGAACTGTCACTTCCCCCATGTTGTACCGCTTCATATACGTCAGTACAGACATTCTATTCTACCCATGAATACAGCAACAGAGAGCAAACTGTAAAGAATTGGCTTAAAATACACCAGCATTATACCAGCAAATTACGCACAACCGATGACAACCTTTTTCTCTGTGTGCATATAATGTCTAAGATTTTAAGAGTTGTGTAATTGCTGAAAGAGTCATACCATACACGCTCACACATACAGAATGAATCATAGTCTGAAATTAGAGTAGACAAAACATGAAACTGTGGATGTTGAATGTTTGACTGATGAGCTCATGTACAGGGATGTGAGAACTGGACTGAAGTAGCAATATAGATTATTTTTTCCTTAATAATTTATGCTCACAATATTTCTTCTGAATTGCTTTAGTATCCAAAGGAACAGTATTAAATCACCCTCAGGATACATGCATCATTTGTCTAGGCTGATTTATTTGACTCCTTCCTTCATACTTTCACAAGTTTTTCTTTTTTGGGGAGGTTTTTTGATCAACAAAATAGTTGTTGATTAATTATATAATTGTTGATATTGTGATGCTTTCTATAAGGAGATGGATATTAATTTGTGGAAGGAGTCTCCAGCATCAGTGCTTTTGTAACTGTTAAAACCTTTCTGGAAAAGTCTCAGGACGGAGGACATTTTGCACTTTCTAGTTTCTCTGTAACATGACAAGCTGGGTTTCATTTTCCATCACACCCAGTTGTTTTATTTCTTATGTAATATCGCTGTTGTACAGTGGATTTAAAATGTCTACACACCCCTGATAAAATTGAAGATTTTTGTAATATAAAAAAAATAAAAAAAGATAAATCATGTCAGATCTTTTTCCACCTTTATGGTGATGTAGAGACCAACAAAATTCAAGTGAAAAAGAAATAGAAATGTTTTAGAAGTAGTATGCACACCCTTTTATCATAGACCTGCCATCAATGAAGTGATTCTGATGAACCCCAAATAAAGATCATCGGTTTTGTAGGATTTTTTTGACATCATCCTGGTTTCGTCTGATTGCTGAAGCTTCAAAGAGCTTACAAAGCATGTACGGGATCTCATTGTGGAAATGTATCAAGGAGACGGGTACAAACCTTGTAAAAATATACAGTGGAACACTGTGAAGGCCATCAGGACAAAAAACCCAAAAAACATAAGCCCCCCTAATTTTTCCAAACCATGTGGCAAAATATGTTATGGTCTGATGAGTCCAAGGTAGAACCTTTTTTCGGCATAATTCTAAAAGATATGTTTGATGCAAAAACAAGATAGCTTACCACCCAAAGAACACCATACCCACTGTGAAGCATGGTGGTGGCAGCATTATACTATGGGGCTGCTCCTCTTCAGCTGGGACTCAAAAAGCTCCAAATACAAATCTATTTTGGCACAAAACCTTTAGGCTTCTGTTAGACAGCTGACGATGAAGAAAAAATTTCAGCTTCCAAAGCTAACAAAGTAATGGATTCAGAAGAAGAAGATAAATTTTTTGGAATGGCCCAGTCAGAGCACAGATCTAAATCCTGTCAAAAACCTGTGGAATGACTTGAAGAGGGCTGTGCACAGGAGATCTCCTCACAATTTGATAGACGGAGCAAGGAAGAGTGGAATCAAATTTCCAGATCAAGATGTGCCTGAGTTGGAAGACTCGCACCCTAAAGACCGAGAGCTGTATTGCAAGCAAAGGGTGCTTTAAAGAAAGTATGTTAGTAGAAAGTAGTTATGGGATGTGCACACTTGTGCAACCAGGTTATTGTAAGTTTTTTCTTCTTCTCTTTGTTTTAATAGGGGTCTGTTGACTTTTTTCGACTTATCCACTGTATTTATTATAATATTATATTATATCTTATGTCACTTCCTATATATTATTGTAACAACTCGCATCCCTGTGCTCATCCTGTCTGTTGTCTGATCTAAGGTTTGGAAATAGCAAAACAAATGCATGATATTCTTAGGTCCTCATGTCTCACATTTTTAAAGATGGGATTGTTAGCATTGGACACATTTTATGATGGAATAAAATGACTTCAAATAGCATCATACACATGTAATCACAATACACAGATTTTTTCCTATTACTGGGTAAATTACATTTTTATGTATTTAAGTATTTATGTATTTAACAGTGGTGCAAATGTTTCTCCAAATGTTAGATGGAGTAGAGGGTGGGGTGGTTACTGATTCGTATGGCTAGGTTTCTATATAGATGCCTTTTAAACAGATGGCATCCTGAACCTGCCAGGTGGCTGCAGGTATGGTGTCGACATGGTTAGAGAAGCAGAAAGATATTTGTCAAAGTAAACAGTTGTGGAGAGCTGAGCAGTGACCCACAGCAAGTCAATACACTGTTGACTTATATCATCGGTGCATCTGGTAATGGACATTGACATGTTATCTACCCTATCCACCTTGCAATATGACCCTCAAGGAATTCCTCATCCTCTCAAACGAGGTCTCTGTGTTTAATTATTCAAAATCATGGACTGGTCTTATTTGGAAGAGCAAAGACTGAAGACATAAACTGGGTCAGCAGTTTTATATCTTATGACACAATGTCTAGAATGTAGTTGATGCAAAATTGTAATTGTTGCCAAATTGCTGCAGTATGAGAGGAATAAAAGTGGGTTTGGGTTGGTAACAGTAACTCTAAAAGCTAACATCACACCACTCTAGTGTGGACTATTTTTCTAAAATAACTTTATTCCTCACTAATTATCGGCATAATGCCCATAATCTAAAATCCTGACATTTCTGACAATCTGGTACAAGGACACAATTGTGAGACTAGCCACAAGCCGATTTCTTTCTGAAAAATCCTTGTCTCCTCTTGTCTTTCTCACTGAGACCATTCTTTCTTGAATAATATGAATATATGAATCTTATCTGTGCTACAAGATGGTTAGCTGGTTGGGTTTCTCTTGTATTTTGAATATTGTAATGTATTAATATGCCCCATATATAAATTGGATATTGCAAGCAAAGCAGATAATGAATGTACATAATTTTCTCACTAACGCAGATAGCTTAATTCCTGACATTTCAACCCTTTAACGACAGTTTAACTTTAACTTCCATGTCTGTGCACTAAGCTCCGCTATATGACAAACGAAGATAAATGAATTTCCTATCCAGGCTGTAGTCTCTGTGGTAAAATCTTGCATAACGGAAAGTTAATAAAGATGAGCTTTACTACTACACCCTTGTGTGGCAAGTAAAGTAAGCAATATGTCTACTGTGTTTAATATGTTGAGGTACATAAATAACTTCACTGCCTTATGCATTACAAAATATTTCTGTATTTCCAGATATTCCGTACACATGTTTTTATTCATCCAGTCTCATGAGCAGGAGCACCTCAGGGACTTGGCATTGTGTAATCAAACAAGCTTTTCTTTTATTATTTAACCATTACTTTCTTAAATCATTATTATTCATCCTCAAGGACTGCCCCTGTTAACCATTTCCTCACTCATCATTTTTGTTCCTCTGTTTCTTTTCCTCATTTTCCGCTTTCTCCATATCTCACAGTTCTACAGTAAGCCAGACGTTCTCTGTATGCTTCGCTGATAGACTGACAGCTCTACCAACTCCTCCATTTATCATCCCCTCACACATGCCCACACAAACGCTCCGAAACTAGCATTTCCAGCATAATTCCAGCATAACATTTGATCGCGATTTATGATATTATCATTATACTTTACTTTAAAAATATACAGTACTATATTTACCTGTCTTTGTGTCCTTGGCTAGCTTTTTAGGTGAGAAAGGAACATCACATATGGGACAATCTTTCACATCATCATTTTATTTATTTATTTATTTTGTTAAATATGGTATCATATTGATGAACTAACACATGCACTGATCCTTAGCACATCAGGAAATAATAAAACATATATACATTAACAGCCTCTGGGTCATACTGTATATGAATAGTCATTAATATTGGTAATAGTTAAGTACTGACATCTTTGATAACTCATTATGTTAATGAATACCGTCAGCTTCAGTATTAATGAATGTCATTTACATTATGCAGCTGTTTGGATATAATGTAAGTTACCCTAAATCGTAGCCTATAACTCAAGTGAAGCAGTTTAAGACACAGGATTTATTATAAATGTTCTTGATCACGTTTTCTCAAAGCAACTTGTAAGTAGCGCTGACTTTAAATTCTGAAATTGCAGAAATTGTCAAAAAAAAAATCACAATAAACTTAGACTGTCCCAAATTACCTGAACTCACCCTACAGTAGCTTAGTAGTTGATTAGTGTGAGAACTTAATGATCTGATTTAATGTAATCCAAGTAGTGTGTGTGTGTGTGTGTGTGTGTGTGTGTGTACATAGAGTGTAATATATATATATATATTATATATATATTATATATATATATATATGTTTGTTTTCCCCCAAATTACTACATGCTTAAAAAAGATATATGTAGAATATATAATATATTCATGTAATTATATAGCCAGCCAATTATGTGACAGCAGCGCAATGCCTAAAATCTTACAGATACAGGTCAAGAGTAAGAGCTACATTGTTTACAGTCTCAGTGAAACTGGTGCCTGGTCTTTTTCCAATCTTCAACTCTCCAGTTTCTTTGAGCCTTGGTCTTCTGCTGTCGTAGCAGGTCCACCTCGAGGCTTGGAGTGAGGTGCTTTGTGAGATGCTTGTCTGCTTATAATAGATGTAAAGTGTGATTACTTGATTTACTGTGATTTTACTGTAGCCTTCTTGTCGCCTGGAACCAGTCTGACCATTCTCCTCTGACCTCTCTCATCAACAAGGTGTTTCTGCCCACAAAACTGCTGCTCACTGGATGTTTTTAATTTTTTTATTTAACATTCTGGGAAATCTCTAGAGACCATTGTGTGAAATTCCAGGAAATCAGCAGTTTCTGAAATGCTCAGACCAGCCCTTCTGGCACCAAAAACTGTGCAACAGTCAAAGTCACTTGGATCACATTTTCCCCCATTCATGTAAACATTAACTGAAGCTGTTGACCTGTATCAGCATGATTTTATGCACTGAGCTTCTGCCACATGATTGGCTGATTGGATAACTGCATTAATGAGTTTAAGTCTGGGGTAACCTACTTTGTACTAAAGACCATTAATAATGTTAAAGATCTTTGTAAATACTGAATGTAGCTGTATTAATTAGTAGAATGAGTTAACAGTCAGTCAGCTGTGGCCTAATGGTCCAAGAGTCAGACTTATAACCCAAAGGTGAACCCGAAGGTCGTGGGTTCGACTCTTGGGTCCGGCAGGGATTGTAGGTGGGGGAAGTGAATGACCAGTGCTCTATACCACGACTGAGGTGAGACCCTTGAGCAAGGCACTGATTCCCCCAACTGCTCCCTGGGCACTGCAGCTAAAATGGCTGCCCACTGCTCCGGGTGTGTGTGCACTTGGATGGGTTAAATGCAGAGCCCAAATTCTGAGTATGGGTCACCATACTTGGCCACAAGTCACTTCACTTCAAGATGTTAGTACTTAACTATAATAGTTATACTTAACTATTCTTATGTGACTCTGTGGCTGTTAATGTATAGGCTTCATTATTTCCTGATGTGCTAAGGATTAGTGCATGGGTTAATTAAACATTATAATAAAGCATTCTCAGTCCTGCACAGCTCTGAGAGTAGTGCCAGCTTCAAGGTATATATTAATGCACTCTTTCTAGTAGATTATCGTTTCTATAGTAACAGCTGACTAGTATGGCAGATGCTCCACATCATTTAAGTCTAAAAACAGATTTGTGTTTTTGAGAAACCTATTATCATTGCCTTGGTAATGCTTTTTGTACAGAGACCATTCTACTTTTTATAATATTTATGGGAGGAGACATCACAAAAGCTATGTGAGGGAAATGGGAAAGTCTTCAGGACTGAGGACTTTGCGCTTTCTGGTTTTTCAGTAACATGCCAAGGTGCTTTTTCTTATTATCTTTATGACGGAGAAGGAGAAAAAAGTAGGGGAAAAAAAGTCCAATGTGGGAACAACTATATAAAGCTGTTAAAATGGGAATGAGTTTCCACAGCAACAACAAATGGATAGAAATTATGGTGTGTTCTTTAATTAAAAAAAAAAAAAATTCTAATCATTGGCAACTTGCTGTGGTATAAGAAGAATAAAACACTTTGGGACATAAAACAACAGAGTGGTAAAAGCCCACTGTTGTTCATTTTCCTAACAGCATGTCCTACCAATTTTTTATTCTTTACATATGAAAGCGTTAAATATTACTGTATATGCTTGTGTATGAACCTTATAGTAACGCATGACCAATATGGTTCTCTCAGATCGAAAGGAAGCTAAATAACCATATTTTAACCATAAGAAGGGCGTTTGGCAATTTGCAAATAAAAATATATTTGTTAATCGATATTTAAAATTCATTTTCTCCTTCGCCATCTTCATTTACTTGTGTTTCTGCATCCCCTCCCTCTCTTCCAATTTATATTTTGATTTCCTAATATTTCCAAAATATTACCACGCCCTTCCCTTCATTTTCTCATCCCAATTTAAGATGAAGTTATTGATGCGCTCTCCATAAGTAATGGGACAGTGAAGTCATATTGGTTGCAGAAATTCTCATTTCGTAATCATGTCACAGTGGTGAAGGCGATTATCTAATGGTAGATGGAGGAGGACAGCAGTCATTCATTTCACTCTGTGCCATGGAAGTAAACCAGTACTGGCTGGAATCTTTACAGGGCTGGTTTAACATTAGCTTGGTAATTAACCTATCATACTGTGGAAAAAAGTGGTGCTCTGACCTCACTTCAACCATGTCCATATTGATTAGAAAAAAATGAAAAAACAAAAAAAAAAGCAATTTGCTTGAGCATATTGATTATACACTTCATTATACGTTTCATTTATGGGAATTTTCTATGTCTTCCTCTTGTGTTTCTCTCTTATTCTTGGTTCTGTGATCTATGAATAACAATGGCAACCCTGCCAACCTTTATACATTTTGCACAGGAGCTCTGCATTTTAACATCGGAGTATGCTGGCATGAGTTATTGCTCATTGAGTTATTGCTCACATTTGTTTATTTTTTTCACCAAGTGTACTGTAAGTGATTTGAACTCGCCAAGATTAACTGACACCCCCTGGAAGCCCTGCCCTGATCTCACATTAGTAATCTTTTGGCCAGTGCTCTTGTCTCAACTAGGTTTTCCTGCTTGAAAGAAGAACTGATGCAGCACCTTCGCTTTCAGGGTAAACAGAGAATGTTTTTGTGTTCATTAATGTGAAATAAAATCCATCAATGCATATTCGACTTAACATTAATTAAGTATTATTAATAAGTTATTATCAGTTAACTGTATATATTAGGGATGGTTTTGAAAATGTCAAAAATGGCACTTTGGTTTTTAAGCCTAGACAGAATGAAAGAGAAGGGCAAGAATTTTGACTGAAAAAATATAATGAAGTATCATATCTAACACACAAAAAAAAAAAAATCATAGTCGTAATTAGAAAGTGATTCAAAATGCTGTTTGTTTCCTGCGCTCCTGTGCCGGTCAGTGCCAACTCGTTCAAACATTTTGAGCAGCTCAACAGCGAAAATGTCAGCTCTGTGGAACCATTTCATGGTTTCTGTGAGTAACATTAGACAAGCAATTTGTTAAAGGACCACATCGAAATGTACTGTGTTTATGTTTTTACTGTTTGCTGCATTTTCACTGCTGTGGTTTGGAGGGGTCAGGAATGAATTGGTGATACCCTGGCTTCATTGAGCACTCTGTAGTAGTGACAGATTCATAAAGAGCGGAGTTCCTTTCACCAAAATAGAAAGCTTGATCCTTTTTTTCATCCTCATTCACCCTCGGTAAGTATTTTATCCTGGTCAGGGTCATAGTGGATCATTGGGCATGATGAGGGAATACACTTTGAATGGGACGTCATATGTTTGATTCTTTTTTTTTTTTTTAACTGCAATTTTATTGGTTAACAAACCGTTAACAAATCAGTTATAGACTGACATCAATCTGCCTATCAAACTAATTCTAAACAATGTATTAAAAAAAAATCAGTCGTACAGTATGTCAGGCCAGGGCATAAATACCGATCATAGATCATGCTAACATTTTGTCTAGCTGTCAGGTTTTAGCTCGTGCATTTATGGAAATAAGCACAGCCACATGTTTTCAGTACTCCTTTATGTCAACAGAAGAATAATTGAATTTAGCTGCATTTTTCATCAGCAATTTGGCAGGTTCACAGGATGGAAAATTGCTGAGGCAGCTGGCACTAATCTTTTTTTTTTTTTTTTTTTTTTTTTTTTTTTTTTTTTTTTTTTTTTTTTTTTTTTTTTTTTTTTTTTTTTTTTTTTGGCCTCATTTGTTTTGTCTTCCAGCTTGCCATAGTAAAGGCTTGAAGCCTTCATACAGAGATCATAGACTACAATTTTGACTGTTTATGAATTCAAAAGCTCTGACATGTTCATGTCTGTGAGCTAAAAAAAAAACTGACGTATGAAGTGTCAGTATCACTATATTTTATGATGCTTGTATGATCAGTTACTCTATTCAAATAGACCTGAGATTCAATCCATCATGCATTTTCAATAATAGTTAGAACAATCACTATAATACCTTATGAATGCATGTTATGAGTGTGTTCATAGTTTATTCTATATATGGCCTTCATAGAAAGTGTTACTCACTTTGATATCTGTTTATACTATTTCTTGTGATATTATGTAATATTGTATTTTTTTAATACAGTGGATTCTTAACTTGACTACTTAAGGCTAACTGTTTGACCCTCTTTGAAAGTGTCTTGCCTTAAATAAGACTTAACAAAAGTAAACATTTGATAAAAGCCTTATTAAATGCTTTAATAAGTCACATTCAAATTAATTGAGAAAGTCAGTGAGGACGCAAACGTTTGTTCTTGATAATAAAGACTCTTGCTTACAACTGTCATAATATAAATATACGCCATGTTGTAATGAGTTTTGAAAAGAGAAAAATGTCATTTCATGAATTGTTTTTTTTTGTTTTGTTTTGTTACAAAGGGAGATCATTTAATCAATTTGAGTCCGTTTTTTAAATGGCTTATAGCCTCAGCCTCAAAACCTGACACCAAACATTTTATTATTCTTATATATTATTATATATACAATTATTATATTCTGAATATCATTTTTTTTATTAAGGCTAAGCATTGATCTAATGTTGAGGATGCACCAAATGGAAAGAAGCTATTTTTCTTTCTTTTTTTTTCTTTTGTTTTTAAGAAAAAAATGAAATATTAGCAGCACTGTGGTACCACCTCACGGCTTCAGTGTCCAGGGTCTCCTTGTGCTTGTATGGGTTGAGTTCTCAGGTTTCCTCCCACCGTCTGAAAACATGCTGGTAGTTGGATTGGCTATGATAAATTGCCCCTAGGTGTAAACGAGTGTGTGAATGTGTGTGTTACCTTGGCGCACAGTATTCCTGGAATAGGCTCTGGATCCACCAGGATTTTGCTCTTTTTCTCTCTCTCTCTCTCTCTCTCTCTCTCTCAGCTAATATGATAAGTATGCTCCTGCCTCGTCCAAATCGATCAGAGTGGAACATGTTCTCCACGTTTCTTTTGATATGAAAACCAAACCTATCAACACACTGACCTCTTAACAGCTTTTCACAGTTTGATCCTTCTTTCTTGAACACTTTTTGGCTTTGTTTGACTACACCATAAAGTATGATAGATTTCTTTCTTCGTAGCACAGTTTGTATTGGTTGTTCTGGACCCTTTCTGTTTCCAGCTTTGCTGAGACATGAACAGCATGAAGTTTATTTTCTCACCAGGGCGTGTCTAAGACTTCGCCGTAATGTAGGATTCATATGCAGTTTTAATGTTCATGAAAAAGCCCACCATCGTGGCTCACATGAAATTGAGCTGCACTTGAGCTGCTCATCACATAACACTGCTGTTTACTTCAGTCTCTGTTCCAGCTCTGTATTATCCATGCCTCTCATCGTTGTGTGCAGCTGCATCTGTTTAGACTCACCTGTGTTTTGTTCTGTTGTGTTTGGGCATTCCGACGTGTTTCAATCACATCCTAATGGAGTTTGGCATGTATGCAGTCATTCTAAGATGTTTCTCAGAGTTTTGTGGTCTCCAGGTTCTTTAGCTCTGCAATCCTTTGAGTTTCTATTCTTTTCTGGTTTTGACTGCTGCCTGTGTTCAGACCTCAGGCATGGATTTGGGGCATAATTCTTGCACAAAATAGCAGCTTTGACAGTAGTGCCAGTTGAAATGCAAATCACAGGTTTATATTAATGCGCTTGTTCAAATACGTTATGGTGTTTATAGCAACAGCTAATTCATAGGGACTTGTATGGCAGATGCTCCACATAACCTAAGACTAATAATAAAAGGATTAAACAACAAAGTATGATTGTTGATTGCCTGTAAGGAGACAAAAAGTGGAAGAAGCAGTTCTGAGAAAGTCGTCAGAACAGAGGACTTGTGCTTTCTCTGTAACGTGATGTTGCATTTTTTTTTGTCTAACTTCAAAAGACTGGAAAAAAAAAGAGAGGCTTGTGGGGGAACAACTGTTTATAGTTGCTATCACGTAAGTGATAACAGGAACAAACTTGTTTCATGGATGTTCCACACCATTAATTGTAACTATAAATGGATAAAGAGTACAAATTCTTAAATAAATAAAACAAAATGAGAGTTGGCAAATTGCTGTGGTATAAGAGAAATAAAACAGGGACTTGCACACCCTCCAGTTGTTGATTATTTTCTGATAAAAACACACCTGCTCGTGTTTTATTCCTTACTTGATGAACTGTCAAACCAGTGACAGTCCACAGGGAACTAAGCTTCAACAAACATTACATCGTTTTATTTGCAAATATTTATACGGTTTTTAGTGGAAAAATGATTTTTTTCTTATGTCAATAATATCCCATCTCACACTTCATATCTTCTCATTCTAGAATGACATGTAGTTATGAAATCCATTTTGTGAGCCTTAGAAGACAAAATCAATTTTTGTTTTCCTCCTTCCTGGGCCAAAGCATGGTCGATTTCCAGCATTAAATGGCTGCGTTGGTGTTGAAATAGCCTCAGGTAGAGTAAGGAAGGCTCGACAACTCCACTTGATCTTTGGTAGACTTGGAAGTGGGGCAGGGGTCAATTTCTGAGCCTGGAGCATCACTGCTTGACTTACAGAATGGTCAGAATTGTATATCCAGATTAAGTAAAAGCAACAGAATAATGTCACTGGTTTAAACAGATTTTTTGAAAATCATTATTCCTTCACATTAGCACAATTTTTAGTCCTACCCTGTCCACAAGGGGTCTCAGAATTACCGTGCAAAATATGTCTATATTGACCATATTTATGATTTGGCTAGGGATTCTGGTGCTAATTTGTTGGTTGGTGCTGCATCGTTGTTATTCCCGTGAGAAGTTAGCAGTAGTCTGCTAGGTTGACAGCACAGGGTGACACGCACAGTTACAATGGAGTTTAATAGGAGAAAACAATTAATCGATCTCAAACATAAGCATAATGGTCATGTTTCTGTTACCTTCAAAAAAACAAGAGAGTACGAATTTGTTTTCTTCTTACTCACCAGCAATATTCAATGTCGTCATTAATGAGAAATCCAATTCTGAAGTAGTGGATTCATCAAACACTGGACTCAAAGTTCCAGGATGCAATGTAGCAATATGATGCAGTTGGTCAATGAAAGAAGTTTAAACTAAAAAAGCCAGTTTAGAATTTCATTACAAAATAAATCTCGGATGCCAGTGAAGGTTAATTATAAAGATTAATCTGCAAGTTGTTCAGAGTGGATTATTATTACTTATTCATTTAATAAGTACCTTCACATATTGCTAATTATTCACCCTTGCAGCTGGTTTCATTGTGAAGTCTTGCCATTTTTGCAGTAAGCCTGAGATGTTTTCTCTCCAATTTGGTGATGTTTTTGCAGATAAACAAGGAAAAATGTATGAATGTTTTACTCATTCTTGGTTACTAAAAATTAATCTGGACTAAACTCTTCCTCTGGATATGATTCTGCCTCTATGCAAATCAGACTCTGTTGTATTTAACCAAAATAATCTCCTCAGCACGTGTGTTCTCACAAACCTGTCAGGTATGTCTTGTTGACTTCAGCAGATAATCCATCAGTGGACTACAATCAGTGGTCTCTATTCAAGGTATACTTTTGGGTGCTCAGGTACAGCAGGACTTCTACTGCTGTCAAAGAACAACTGGAAATCTTCTACAGTGCACCTTGTCTGCTTAACCCTTCACAAACCTCATGCCTGGTTTCAGTGACAGAACTTTGTTACAATGGACATTACATTTTGGGCTCTATGCAGAATAACACCCAAGACTATCATACCAAAGCCGAAAATAACCATGGCTACTAAGCAACTAGCCATTTACACACAAATAATGGCATTTGTATCCTCTAGGCTATTTTGGCACTGTGACTGTACTGTAGTTATCACATAAATGCAGCTATGATCAATTAATTTTGGCTGAAAGAACACAATATTGCTAAACTATCTAGCTACCTAATTTAGGTAGCAAAAAGGAAATGATAGCTGCTATAATACTAGTCCTGAACAAGCAATAAGTAATGTCCCTAAACCAATAATGCCATTTCACTATGCTACAACAAGACTGATGAAGATATCATAAATTGCAGCTGTTAGCTAACAACTTAGTAGGTGCATTAAATGTACCAAATCATTAGCCTTTGCTAGAGAAGTTATGATAGTTTATGACTTACAAAGTCAAGGAGGAAGTCAAGGTACCAGTAGGACCAGATGTATCTGAAAATGTACCTGATCATGGGACCTTTGCCTGTCCAGTTCTTTTTCTTTCCTTTCTCTTTGCTTTTGGGCTGCACTTTAATTTTTATAATCAACAGAGTTTGATCATTTTGCAAGTAAGCTAGCAACTGGTGCCCTGTTAAAACAAGTTCAAACAAAGCAAAAGACATGTAACTATCACATCACCTGATGAAATTAGATATATTTCCGATTGCATATAATGCATGTTTCCCAGTTCTACCAGATCTTTACAAAATTGGGAAAACTATGGATTTCAAAATCCACAACATTAACACAAAGCATGGCTTGGCTTTCATTGTCTACTTCTACAAGGCAGAACAAACAAGCCGGAGTGGTTAAATAAAGTAATTTAACTGTTGGGTAGTATCATTACCCACACTTTCACAAATCAGATTAAGTCACACAGTAGCATCAGCATCCAGGCCCATCTGGCTCTACCCAGTTTAAAACCCATAGCCTTGTAATGCTAAACGATTACTAGCATGCCTTTCAAAGCACTATTTGAAAAATTTAACCGCTTCCCGGGCTTTTCTCAAGCAATTCGTTCTTTATATTACTTATTTTCTTTACAGTGTGGACAAGGATAAAAGTGTGCTTAGACCTGCCTCTTTTGTAGGGGTGGAAAGTAACTATGAATTTACTCTCTGCACAGTACTGGAGTACATGGTTCACCCTAACAATAATCAGTAGCAATGTCTGAGACAGTGCAGACAGAGCAGTGTCCCTGGCTCTAGCCCAATTTATCCAGTATCTTCAATTTTAAATGCCAAAACCCCTTGGAGATATCGGTATTTCACAGCTCAACATCCAACCTGCAGAAACACGTACAGGTAAGCCATTAGCTAGCTGAGTGAGCTAGACTAGCTAGTCACATATTTTGATGTTTTACATTATAAAAGCTCTTTATTAATCTTTGATGTCAGTTCGATGTTTGGTATAGATTGCCTGTTGCGTTAAATATATCTAAGTTCTGCTCTTGTCACATAACACTGCTGTTTACTTCAATATCATTTATGAATTAACATGAGCTAGCTAGACATTGCTGATAACATGTGTTTGCTTCAGTACAGCTCACTCGGGTAGTTAACATGTATTTAAAAAATGCATTCCTTATATATAATACATTTTCCAATTAGTGGTGTCAATAGTAACATCAATAGTAACACTGCTTTTACTCAAGTGAATTATTACTACAATAGCAGTACTTTTACTCACGTCATTGTTTTCTACTCTTTCCATCACTAGTACTCATAAACACTTTAGCCGTGTTCTACCATTCAGCTCTTGATGCATGCTGCTTACAGCGGAGAGCAAGCTTTACTCACAAAAAAGCAAACAGTTCACACTACAACAGTTCTTTCAGTTCTCCATTAGGCTTCATAACCTCCTAATAGACAACCCCAGTCCAGGTTCATTCTCCCCAATCAGACCCCTGTCTTGAACACGGAGAATAATGATTTGGAAATGGATTGGGTGAGGTTATTAGCTGAAGAGAGTTTTGCTTGCCAATCCCTGTGCAGCACACACCACTCCAATCACCCCATCCTGGCCTGTTCCAAACCCCACTGATCTCCTTTCAAGTCACTTAATCTTGTTATACCATCCCAGTGCACTCACTTGGCTACCTGTCGTGCTAGCAATATTAAAAGCCTTGATATCGACAAAAAGCAGCATGCTGACAAATCCGTCAGCGTACTGGGATCTCAGAGTGGAAAGTGTAATCTTTTTAACTTTCCACAGACACATACACACACCATTCCTATAATATGAAAGATATCCCTTTTTATACCTGTACTAAAGAATATAATGTCTTCAGTCCAGAGGCAGTTACATCAGTTGTAATGATGTCTTTCAAGTGGTTACTAATTCAGCTTCTTATTAGGCAAGAAACAGCAAACCTGATCTGTACCAAAACCATTGGACCTAGTTATTTTTAATAATAAAATGTCATATTAACTGAATGTTTTTCTTACTAGTAGAGTACTGAGCGTGAGAGTAAATGAAACACTTTGTCTATCAGTATGAGTGTTGGAGCTCCATAAGGACGAGTCAGTTCTCCATTGTATGCTAATGATTGCAAAGATCATGAATAAAGACATTATGTATTCAGAGTTAAGTAAAGCGTACATCTTCATGCAGCATTATATAGACTCCTATTAGAGACTTTATTTCAATGCTTGCTATCTATATACACTGCCCTCCAAAAGTTTGGAAATGCCTGAACAAAATAGGGTTTTTGGGCAATATCAGCATAAATCCTCTTTAGTTAGTGACCATTTTGCATTGATAATAAGGGACAACACTAGGCATCCGAGCAGTCAGTTTATTCAAACATTGACTTGATATATTACTCCAAGCCTCCTGGAGGATTGCCCAAAGATGAT
>CM040987.1:7185446-7209918 GCA_022985145.1 Pangasius djambal
TTTTCCTACAGCACATTATCACAGCATCTTTCATCATCCATCTTTATGGAATGAAATGTGGATTTCCGAGTACAACGTAATATTGTGTGGTGCTCAGATCTATTGTACATAGTGCTTCACAGCTCATTAACTCACATAGTCGAATATCTTAAATGTCATTAAATGCAATGGAAATCATTTTGGCCTTTTTTTTTTTTTTGCATTCTCAAAGGCCTAAGGAGTGGCTGCATTAGGTTGATGATGTCTAACAGTAAAGAGTTCTGCTCACCAGGTCTCATCAGTAGTGACTTATTTTACAACAGATAGTAGCATGGCACAGTTGGAATATTTCCCTACAGTTAATTTAATTAAGATACTTACTAAAGCTTTACTGCGATGCCAACAATAGTCATTATCTCACCCTCCACACTTTGCACCGTGGTTCCTATGGCAACAGCACCACATGCTCCTTGTTTTGTTTTAGTCTCTGTTGTATTCTTAGCCTCATCAGGTAATGGTTCATTAATTTAGAGCCTTAATGTCTGTCCAAAATGACAGCCTACCCCCCACACCAAGGCTTGTCAATTGTCAGACCATGATCTGGATGCAGACCCAGAAAGGTATCTGAGCATCTCAAATTGAGTACTTATAAGAATTACTGGAGAAGAACAGATAAAGTTTTCCTAGTTTCCTAAACTATAAAAATCTTAATTGCACCCCTGCACTATACCCTACAAGTGTACTGTTTACCTACAGCACTGCACTGTAGGGGATCATAAATACTATTGATACTTTATATACCTTATATAGATAATTTATATAGACTTATATGTCTATAAGGAATAGGTTATTTTTTTTCAACAATTTCACAGTTCCATTCTTTTTGTTCATTGTGGGTTTTTCTTTCTTTCTTCCTTCCTTTTTTTTTGGGGGGGGGGGCCTTGGGGGTCCATCCTTTGATTAATGATTATGAATTATCCATTTCTTTTACTCTGACTGCTGCTGTAGACTTTGAGTTGTTTTTCTGTTTTAACTGAATAAAAGCCACAACAAAAATACACAATCCATGTTACAAATTTAATTTAAAGCCATGTTGTAATTTATAAATTTATGCATATTGTTGCATCACTGTAATGGAATATTTAATCGTTACGTTCAAAGTAAACTCAGTGGCTAAAGACATCCCCTTTGCTGACTGCCTTCTTTAGGAATAGTGATTCTTTTTTTTTTTTTTTTTTTACCCTACAGAATCCTTTTCATATTCTCAGGAAAGACTTTGGAGGTAACACAATACTGGAACGTCTACACATTTTATATGACTGGATTGACTGCCAGAACCAATTTAAACATCAGAGCCAGTGAGGTTTATTCTAGATATCAACACTATTATTTCTATAATTTATTCTAGCTTATTTTAATTCAAAAGAAACCTGAGAGGACATTAAACAAAACCCTTTTTGCTGGGTCACTGATATAGTAAGAAGGAGAATGTCTAGGTCTTGCATTTTTTTCATTCAAGCTCTGAAAGTCATTGAACTGCAAATGATGGTTCTGAAGCAAGGCAAATTCACATTTTCAGCTGTCACGCAGAAATGAGACGATGCTTTGAAATTAACAGACATGACCAGAAATAAAGATGAAATTGGAAAATGGGATTTTCATATTCACTGTAAAGTTCAGAGTCTAACACAACCTTATCTGTATAATCCTTTTATCCATCCCGTAATCCTTACACGTCATCACTACTGGTAACTTTAAAATTAAAGTATGATTTTTATTTTGGAAAATCACCTCCATGCTTAAAGAAATCCCATTTCTCCACATCCTTCTTCTGGAATAACCAGCACCCACTTTCTTGCTGCCCGAACATACTATACGATTAGCAATTACAGGTATCCTCAATCTGTTGACTTAATTGATTGATTGACTGATTGATTGATTGATATAAATCAAACTTGTCTTATTTTCTGTAATACTATTTGGTTTTACTTAATTTCCATTTATACCACAGCACTGTCTCTATTTTGATTGGTCAGAAGGTGTTGATTCATTTTCCATAATAGCAGCTCTGAAAGTAGTGTCAGCTGCAAGGTTAATATTAATGCACTCTTACTAATACATTATTGTTTCTATTGTAACATCTTACATAGGAACTTGTATGGCAAAATTGGGTAATCATTGATATGGTGGGTTTTTGGAAGGAGCCTCCAGTGTCAGCACTTTGTAAGAGTCAGAGGTAAAGCCATAACTTTAAGCTTTCCACCAGGGAAAAGTGTTCGGGATGGAGTACTTTGCATTTTCTGGTTTCTCTGGGAGGAAACCAGAGAACCCAGAAGAAACCCACATGAACATGCTGAGAACGGTTGTGTGTAAAATTGCCAAAAATGCATAAAAATGCATGTCTAAATTTCCAAAAACACAATTTTTAAGAAAATCCAATTGATTCTTATTTACTTACTATCATAGATTACCATTCTGGTGCCTTCTTACCAAAGTGGTTACCAAAGTGATTAAACCATTTCCAGTAGGAAGTTGGGCCCCACATTTTATTTTATGTATACAGCCTGAAGGACTTGGTTGGGTAGACTGGCATATGGTTTGTTTTTTTTTAAGCTCTGTTTTGTCTGCTACAGAGATTTGTTTTCTTGTTAAGACACGGCGTTTTAGCAGAGCACACAGCGTCGACTGTTCCAGCTGCCTGTAAATAGGAAGACTATGCTGCTGGTTTTGGTTCTTTACATGATCTGTTCTGTTTGTTTATAGTATAAGGCTAGGAGTGGTGGTATTTATTTTTCTTTTCGGCTTTTGCTTTATGGTTTGACCTTTTCCGGGTGGTGCAAGCGGATTTTCATTGTGTCGTGCAAGTTAACATTTTAGAGCAAACAAATTGCTTTATATACTGTTTTCTTCTTAACCGTTTAGGGCTGTATTCAGAGTTGGGGTCCAAAAAGCTAAGTCTGAGGTTATATCAGTATTTCTGGAGGGAAAGTTACTCATATTCAGAGACAGGTTATGCACCTGCAACTCCATTCAGATTATGCAAATTAACTGTATGTAGTTCATGCCTCCCAGGTTGCCAGATCTTTCTAGAGTAGAGGGTATTTCAGCATTTAGACCACTGTCTTTGAACACAAGCACTTACTTTTAAGCTTGAAATACTGGCAGGGTTGGAAGTCTGTAGAAAATGCAAAGTAAAGAAACAGATTTTTATCTTTGCTGTCAAATGTAATGTAATGTAACATTAAAAAAAAGCAAAAATCTAATAAATCTAAAAATTAATCTAATATATATAAATGAAGAAATCTAATAGGATGTCTAATCCAAATCTAGTATATTGCAGCTTGAACAGTCCTAGATGTATCACATTAATCACCGCACATTTTATTTAATTTAACAATATGGCTTCCATCCTTATTATTCAGCAGATTATAAATTAGCCCTTGATCCAGCACATTTTATTATTTTCATTTTATTTTTTATATCACATGCCAAGCACTCCTGTCTTGTGGTTACAGCTCACTGTAAATAAGCTTCATTGATAATGTTATACATAAAAAGAAAAGATCCTTGAGATAAGAAGTGTCTCTGATTAAGTGTCACTATCTAAGTAGCGCTTAAGTCTTTAGTTACGTCTGAGGTCTGAATACTGGTGCACATAATTTAAGTACATGCACACCTTTTAAGGTAGTTATGTGTGGGGTGACAGCACTTCTTCCTTAATCCTGGAAATGTGTTTGCTGACTTTTCGTAACTTTGATAACTAACCTGTTGTTTTGGTTTGTAGCATGGCTTATGTGCATGCCTGGTTCCGTGTCACATATGTTACCTTTCCTCCTACAGTCAGCCTTTCTCTGTTCAGGTAGAATTTTTAGCAAGTAGTCTTGCTATTTTTAGCATTTCTCCAATTTTCCTCTCCTATATGTACGTTTGGCCTAGATTTTGCTCTTGTTCTTGAGTAAACTAATATTGAAATATTTTTAAATATAATAAATAAAACATGAATTTAGATGAAACTACATCTTTCCACACTTTTCAAATTTTTTTTTAAGTGCAAGTGTACCTACACTGACCTAAATTTGCTATCCCAGTAGTTTAAAGTATTTTCCTAAGGGGTGTAGTCAAGTGCTGAACACTCCCTTCTTAGCCAGCACTTCCACACACCGAATGGCAATTAACTGCCTCATTTTCACTGTTATGTTAAACAGGTCTCTGAAAGGTTTTACATCAGTTTGTTTTATTTCAATCATCCAGCTCAGGCTCTCAGCTGAATTTCTACTTTCGCTTAAACTCCCCAAGCTGTTATTTTTGGCTCAAACGGTGCTGCTTCATAACTTTTTCAATACAGTGGCTGACTGTGATGAGCAGAGAAATGCTGCAAGAGAAAATGTTTCTTTGGTTAATTTGAGAATTTTCATGGTGAATAATGGATCAGATGCTTGAGTGGAAAAAGAAATACTAAGGCTAAGTAACAAAACTACAGTAAAGTAAGTAAAATAACTAAACTTTACTCATATCAAGTTGTTCATATCACTGTAGCAAACAAAACAATTATAGTGGAACTTGAGTAGCATTAAAGATTGTGGGTTTTTTTTTCCAGTCCACATTCTGACAGGCATTTTAGTTGGATATTTGATGCAAGTTTTTTACATTATGGCCTTTCAAATGATCAATCAGTAGACTGCTTATGAGTAAGCACTACTAGCTACCAGCACAGGAGGATGAAATAATCATAATGCAGGAGGTGGGATTGGCTGTAATATGTAAAAAAAATATATACATATATATATATATATATATATATATATATATATATATATATATATATATATATATAATGTGAATCCTTCATGTGTTGTTATGGTAACTCAGGAACAGTGGGAATGAGGCAGGAATACCCCTGGATCTGACACTATTTTTTATTTATTTATTTATTTATTTATTTATTTATTTATTTTTGCCACCACTCTGCACCTAGAAACACTGGAAAACAGTGGAAAATAAATGTCAGCATGGTGTGTGAATTCTGGCTCTGACAATTTTTGAACCTCAGCTATATCACTTGAGCTCATAACTCAAATAGATGTGTGTTTATTTTTACCTTTTTTGTCTAATGCCTTGTGTCAGAAATAAATACATTATATCTGTTCAACCCGAATAATGCATTTATATTTGCTTATTTACAATCCACGTAGGTGGGAGGAAACTGGTGAACCCAGATGAAGCCCATGTGGAGAACATGCAATGCAGAGAACATGCAAAACTATCTGCTATCTGCTGTTCCAGTGTGTGCTTGCCAATCAGTAAGCACAACTGATTTTTTGTGTGTGTGTGTGTGTGTGTGTGTATGACATTTATATCCCTCTATTTGAATAATGCTTTTTTGGTAAACTCAGTGCTCAACAGTCATTAGCAACAACACCAGAGGAGCGCATGCTGCTTGTGACAAGTGGACTTCTACGTAGTCAGTGTCAGTTTCAACAGAGCTTAAGAAAAGTAGCCAGAAAATAACTAAGACCCTATGTCACTGTATATATTCCAAACATGAAGTGTGTCTCTGGTCTGGTTGTCAGGGGTTACTTTTTGTTGTGTATTTTCTCTTTGTCCATTCTGGTGCACAACAGTTCCACAACTACATTCTGCCCCCATGTCACTGAGAAAATGTCATGGATATAACATCATCAGTTGTGGTGGAGTATCATCTCACCTGACCTTTGAGTTTGCCTTTTCATCACTGTTTCCTTCCATCCACTCCCCCCACCCCTTTTATTCCTCATTTTACCCTGTTCCATTGTTCAATACTGCAGCAGAATTTTGTTTAGAACTCCTATAAAGTAATATGATTATGTCCAGTGTGGTTCATTCTGAGCTGCCTTTTCAGGCTTAATCGAGGCAGCTTTTGTGAATGGCAAGTGACTCATCCTGATGACACACCGTCATTATCGCTTTGCCGGAATCCATTCAGATTAACATTAACGTGTAGCCAAGGGAAAAGTGTCTGAAACCCTCGGAAGTGGCATGTGCAGATTTGTATAGTAGTACGTTCAATCTGCCGTGTTCAGCTGCAGGTTCAGCTGCAGCTTTTATCCTTATCCTTTTACTAAATAAGGGGGACTTATAAGGGAGACTAAGGGGGGACTTGTTACATATAGTTAATTTTCAATTACTATTATTAATTTTGTGTTTATTGTTATGTTTTTGGTGGTTTTTGGACCTTTTTTTGTTGTCGTAGTAGTCTCCTGCATAAGAACACATCTGCAGCCTTGTTCTGGAGGCTTTCTCACATTTTGATTGTTCTGAATACATTTAACAATGGAATTCTATCAATACCCAGATCACAGCCTCAAGGACTGTCCCAGGTCAAGGACATGGGGTATGACATGGGATAGGTTCAGAAGGATATGAGTTCAAATCCCAGCACTGCCATGGTACCACTAAGGCTTTCAGGCGGCTCATTATTCACTTAGAGCTGAAGCCGTGCATAGTCAAGCCCAGGTCACCTGGTAATTAAGAGAAGCATGTGTTATGGCTGGTTGGGAAAAAAAAACACTCGAACACGCTTGCCATAAGTAGCCACAGGCCCACCAGTCTTCAGACAGTGAGGGATGTGGAAGCTGGTGAAAGAACCACACAGAGGGGAAAATGGCCTGGCAGACAGAACGAAGGATTATCAGAGGGAACCTGACTCTGATCCGGGTGTGTTGTTGTTAGAAATCTAGCTAATGCAGTAGGATAGCTATGAAAAGCTTCTCAATATGCCTGCAGTGGTTAGCCACAGCCCTGGGGCCCGTGCTTTGTCATGGATTGCTCAATTATCTGGATTTCACTGTTGACGATTTGACATGATCTGGGATTGTTTGGTTCTTCGAAGCTCATCCTGGAGTTGCTGTCAAATCAACAGGCCCATAAGCTCAAGCCTGCTCAGGAGCTGGCTTATTTTACATAAACAGGATTAGATAGTGGCTTTATAAGTGGAGGTGATACGGGAAGTCTGTCGCAGCCATGTCCTCTCCATTTTTAGGAGAGCAACATGTTGCAGAAGGTGCATGAATAATATGGAGAGCTTTCAGAATTCAACACGCAATGCGGGGTCCTTTAGTGCAGTACAGTTTTTGTCACAAGGGAAAAATTTACCTAATTAATTTGCTGGAGCCTTATATTAAAAGTTCAACTTGTCGGAGCCGTGCTTTAACATCAGCACAGACGGTGTGCATCGGCTTGAGATTCTTTGCGAGTGGCACTTTCTTGTACACTATTGGAGATGCAGAGAACTTTGTGAAAACTGCTGTCTGACAGCACGTCTGACGTGCCATTTGCAAAGTATACCTGGTGCTCAAGCAATTTTGGGGGTCTTTGTGGTATTGTGGTATAAGTCCCTTAAGATCCCAGGTTATAAAACAGAATTCTTTCGATATTGCATGTACATTTTAATTATAATCGAAGATCATGCAATCATGACCATATCTTACAGGTATGTGCCTCCCGGGCTTCCCAAATGTGATTGGTGCCATAGACTGCACACACATTCCAATCAAGACCCCACCAGGTCCCAGTGACGGTGATTTTGTGAACAGATTTTGTGATTTTGTGAACAGAAAGGGGGTTCGCAGTATAAATGTGCAGGTCTCCTACTATTAAGATTATCTTAATATTGTTGAGCTTTCAGATTATTAATAGTATATTAAGCTAAAAGGTATTGAATCAAAAAGTAAAATGCAGTTGACTGACATGCACTGAATAAAATATCCTAGATGGTGTGCGACTTGTGCCTTATAAAAAACATAGGGGCAAAATGGCCTGGATATATGCATGACTCAAGAATCTTCAGAGAGTCAAAGTTATGCACATTATTTGAATGTGGTAAGAGAAAATTGAAATGTCAAGTTTTAAATACACTTGTGCTGGGCCTAATGGAACTGCATTTTTCCATTACACATATGATTAAGATGGGATCCTGCTTGAAGACCGAGGCTATGCAGGCAGTCCTTCATGACTCCATTCACTGACCCAAACCCTGGTCCATAAACCTGTTACAATGCAGCTCTAGCCAGGACAAGGGCACACATTGAAATGACCTTCAGGCAACTGCAGGAAAGTTTTCAGTTATCTACAACTGCAAAAAGAAAAAAAATACATCATTATAATGAGCTACTAACAAAAAGACAGAATTTAAACCTCATTTACCAGTAATGAAGGTATTGCTTCTACAGTTCCGTGGCTATGGGTCTGAGGAAGAGCTGCCCCCAGGGATGCCCTGTGCAATGGGTCAGTTAACATTAAGCCCAAGGGCCAGCTCATCTGCCAGGGTATAATGTGGAGTGCAGGTCCACCATCCATTTTCTTTTCTGCTTTTTTTCTTGGTTGCTTTTTCCAAACAGAAAAAAACACAGTTTAACAAAGTGTACTTTAAAAGGTATTTCAGGCGCACTATAAGGACTAAAGAATTACCATTTTGTAGAATGTTCTTACGTTTATTTTTTTCAATTTTCATTCTAGTGGGTCCTAAAGTGGCTCTGACATTAAGAAAATAAAATGTCAAAACACAAAACACAAAAATTAAAATGAACAAAAAAAGTATACAAAATACTGTAAAAAGAAAAAAAATGCAACACGGGGAACACTTATGCATTTAATTTGTCTGCTACTTTTGAGGTCTGCTACTTTTCCTGCCGTTTTAATGTTTTTGAAATTCTTCAAATCTATGAAGCAGTAATTCTTGCTCTGCAGCGGTAAAAAAACTGTGCTTGGTGTTTGGCCATTAGTAATCAGACAATTGCCGAGCTACCGATCATGGTTTCTAGTATCATTATATATACCCTTTTCAAGCAATGCATGAACATGCAATTATCTCAGATAACTCACTCCAGCTATACTAATCAAATCCAAATGTGTTTTCAAAGAACCTAATTAGCCAGAACATAATTAGCGCAATTAGATGATCTTACATTTGTCATTTGCTCAAGGATGCAAAGTATACGAAGAAGCTAGTCAGCTAGATGAAAACGTCTGAGCTCTGAGAAGCGACTTAACCCAATGTTAGAATAAAGGGTGTGTCGAGGGAGACCCCACTCCAGTGTCCAGCAGGCACAACAGCAACAGTTCCTTGTATGCGTGTTAGTGTAATCAAGCTAAATTCACAAGGTCAGTAGTGAGGGGTGTAATCACTCAACCATGCTTTAGGTTCACATTCAACAGCCAGCACGACACCAGACACCCGACTGCATGAATAAATAAGAGTGAGACCTAACCCAGTGAGTGATTGACGGGTGAGTGCTGTACTGTTCAACAAAAAACAGTTCATGGCCACTCATGGACAGTGTGTGAGTGATAAATTACAAGGCTAGCGAGCTAATAAGGAACCCCAACTCAAACTACCAACCATGGAGTTCAGAATAGGCTCTGAAAGTAATGAAAAATTACACTCATCATAGACAAAGAGAGGATAGACGATGACAGGAGATAAGAGTTTACTGCTAGCTTTGAAGGGCAGGGAGCCTGTAGCTCAGGCTGTAAGCAGAAGCTTTCACACAGATAGCTCCATAAGGTGTACATGAGGTCTGACGCGTAATTATATAAGTTTTATTTTATTCACTTATTACATCAATCTGAGGTCATTTGAATTATGCGTTTGAAACTAAAGGGTTCCAGGCAGTCTTTAGGACAGCGATCTTTAGTCACCAATGGTTCAGAAACAGGAGTATTTTCTCTCCACATCATTTCCTTTTTCTTTTCTCCTTAATTACGGTTAGCCATTGCCTCTCACAAATCAGTTCTTCTACTAGCGCACCTCTTATGGCTGTGTCTTCAGCGGCCGATGTAATTTCCGTTGACTTTAGAGAAGCCATAAGTCATTCATGCGCTACCCTGAGAGGTAACACAATTCCCAGGACCTGGCCTTTGAGAATTATCCTTCACTAGGGTCAACACGTCCTCTTCATTGTGCAGCATTAGTTTAGTCTAATTACTCCACCCAGCACCACTGATCTTTACAGGTCAAGGCCCAGACACAGAGTATGGAGTAAATAGAAGGTAAAAATAATGACATGAGATGGTGATAATTAAGACAGGCATGTTTGTATGCATGCATGCACTGAGGGGCAAGAATGCTTAAATCATTTGTCTCACAGCAGTAAGCCTTGTCCTTTGTTTGCTTTTCTTTGGGTCGACTACAAATTAATTTCCTGCCATTTGTTTTTTTTTTTTTTTTCTGTGCTTCATTCACCCATTTCTGCTAGCGAGGAGCAATTCCCAAATGATTCATTAAAGCCAACTGTGTGAATTAATTTACAGGCACAAGCCAATCAAGCAAATCAATTCGTCCACTCACTAAAACGAATGCAATGTTAACTTAAAAACCTAGGACACATTGCTCATGTTCTTTAGTTCTTGTGTACCTAAACCTTAAACAAGTCCTCGGCTTACATGCATTTAATATGTAATGGAAAAGTCAATTAAATAGTGTTACTTGCTGCCATTGTGTGAATGTTTTGCAAAATAAATACATTAATAAATAATAATAATAATAATAATAATAATAATAATAATAATAATTAGAGCAGTCATACTTAGCACATAAAAGCTGAATAGGCATGAGTAAAATGGTCAAATTTCCTCTTTTTTTATTTTAATTGTGTCTTCTACTATGTTTGTGTTTAATAGTTATATTAAATGTATTCTTAGCAATTACACTGAATTGTAAATTAGAAATGTGGCCTATATCTATAACCACAATAATGGGATTTATTTGTCCTAGCAATAAAAATGATTTTGTCATATAGGAAAAAGTACGTATCAGTGAGTGTGGGGTTTAAAGGCTATCTCCTAGTGTGAGCATGCTCAGTGTTTTGAAATAGAGCTCTGAATGGTGAACTGAATGAATGAAAAGTTACAAAGTTTAATTCAATTGCTGATTAATTTAAGAATTAAAAATAAGATGTTTTTGTGACATCAAGGCAGAATGCAAAAAAATCAGTGTCTTTTCTTCGAGCGAATCCATGAATCATTATTCATATTCCAGGCACAGGTCAAAACTAGGACGTACAGAAACTAGAAAACACGGATCTATGAATAAGGCTCAGTAATGCATATTAACAATGACACAGAAGGATATAGACAATAGACAAACTGATCAAAGGAAGCTGCAAGACACACACACACACACACACAACTGAGCATCCTCCATGCACATGTTTTACACATGTTTTATGCTGCTGCTGCTACTATTATGTTTACACATAATATAATACCATTATGTTTACACTACTTCAGCTATTTATGTCAAACTCTGTAATATTTGCACTATTGTCACTTTCAAACTGAACTGCGTACTGGTCGGCGCTGTAGTCATTGTACTGTCTTGTTCTGTCTTGTGCGTCTGCACGTTTGCACTTGTGCACTTTATGTTTAATTTATGTAGTCCCCGTAGTTCTGTGTTGTTCTGTGTTTGTCTTATGTAGCACCTTGGTCCTGGAGAAACATTGTTTCGTTTCACTATGTACTTGTATATGGCTGAAATGACAATAAACTCCACTTGACTTGACTTGACTTGACTTGACTTGACTTGAAGACTCAAATCAAAACATGTTAATATAAACCAAAAAGCACAAATCGAAACAAAGCACGAACAGGGTGTGTCATGCCAAGGCAAGTGCCATAAGCTGCGAGACCAGAATTCATGGTAGTACTTGTCATCATTGATTTTTTTTCTTTTTTTAATCAAAAATTGTTCTAAGAAGCTCATGTAAGAAGACTGTAACTAAGATAACACATAACTAATATTAACAAGGACACGGTGGTACAGCAGGCAATGTTGCCGCCTCACAACCCCGATTGTCCCCGATTCGATCATTTCTCTCTCTTTTTAACCTTTTTTTTTCATTTTTGTATTTTTATTTTTTTCCTTTTTTATTTTTTACGTTTTCCCTGTTTTTCCTTTCCTTTCTCATGTGTTTTTCTAGTGTCTGTGGAAAACATGCCAGTAGGTGTATTAGCTACAGAAAATTGCCCCTAGGTGCGAATGAGTGTGTGCATGTGTGTGTGCATGGTGCCCTGTGATGGCAATCCCATCCAGGATCTATTCCCACTTCACAATCAGTGTTCCCGGGATCACTCCGGATCCAACTCACCCCTGACGGTTACTGAAGATGAATAAATCAATAATACGAATAACTACTGCTTTTATTCAGTGGAAACATTTAGAACATTGAAAGTTTTACAACATTATTTATTTTCCAATAGCCCATCATGACTACTTTTAACCTTTAAGCTCTTCCAGAGGAAAAGGAGATGCGTGTTCGCTCTGTGTGCATGTAGCAACAGGTGTTGTGCTTCTGCATTCCAATTCATTAATGTAATTGTACTTAGCTTCCTCACAGAGTGTCTGTGTAAATTGTGGAAAGTGCCACCATGAGGCTTTCTGGGTGACCGGAGGACAATTAATATCTCAGCCATGTGCCTCTTAGCACTGTATTTATAGCAACATGCTCTGAAGCCTTCTCCACTTTGGGTGATTTCATTAGTCCTCTTGGCCTTGCCGGGTGCACTCCTGCAGGGAAAAAGCAATTACTTCGTTTTGGTCAGCACCTAGGTGGCGAATGGAAGATGACAAGTGAGCAGAAATGGAGAGAGAAAAGAAGCAGCAGTCCGCTGAGACAGGGGCTGAGAAAGGGCATTGAAGACTTCATTAGGTTGCGTGTTTTAGCTGAGGTGGACTTATCTGTGAACTGACCAAAATATGCGTATGCTTGAAGGTCCAAGTACTGGACGAGGTTTTACGCAGGAACCAAATTGATTATGAAATGATTTGTGGTTCCTGGATGTGCTCTTCTGGTTCAACATTTTCACCCTTATTTGGGGTTATAATTATTTTTATTTGCTACTTTTAGCTCAGCCAAAGAAGTACATTTGGCAGGAAAGAATCCTGGTGTTAAGGAGCCAACATCTGTCAACGATAAACGATTTACAAGTTCGATCTCTCTCTTTCTCAGTATGAGTTATCACTGATGTTTCCTTGAGGCAAAGCAAAACCTGGACCAAACCCACTGACATAACTCAGCTAAAGTGCTTTCACAATATTATTGGGTTTGAAGCTTTTGTTGGAACAAAACGTTCTCAAAACAGCCCATTTACCAAGTTCACTTTTAAAAGCAGACATACAGAATAATCTACAGTGGCCCATAGTGCAAATCAGAAAAGCTAACAACAAAACCAAAACCACAAAAGCAAAACCGAACACAAAATAACAAATAAAGAAACACAACAGCAAAACCAAAAAGAAACATTAAACAAAAGGGTAGGTCCTTATTGACCACCACATGCTTGTTGCTGATTGAAGATGGCGTTTGACTATAACAAGGAAAAAGTATTGCAGTTTTTCTGTCTATCTAGCTAGCCTAGTGAAAACGATTCCATGCATAATTACTTATGTTATCATAGTGATGAGTAATTCTTTCTTCTGAATAACCTGGCTTCTTTTAAACAGGTTTTCAGCATATACGCATACTCATGTCGTGCAA
This sequence comes from Pangasius djambal, assembly GCA_022985145.1. Classification (NCBI taxonomy): domain Eukaryota; kingdom Metazoa; phylum Chordata; class Actinopteri; order Siluriformes; family Pangasiidae; genus Pangasius; species Pangasius djambal. The sequence continues at coordinate 7,198,937 of CM040987.1, forward strand.
AGTTGACATCATAACTAAAATAACATCATATGTATACCCTTGATAAAAATAAGCACAAATAAAAGCATTAGTAGTTCATGTATTCCCTATTACTGTAAACATTCTATAGATCTCCAGATCGCTGTAGCCAATCAGAATTAAGCATGGGGTGATCAATAAGCCTTTCCATTTCGAGTTAATGTTGATGTGTTTTAGTTTTGGTGTTGTGTTTTAGTTTTGGTGTTGTGGTTTTAGTTTTGCTGTTGTCTTTTTTAGTTTTGCTGTTGTGTGTTGTGTGTTTTTTAGTTTTGGTGGTGTGTTTTAGTTTTGGTGTCGTGTTTTTTAGTTTTGGTGTTGTGTTTTTTAGATTTGGTGTTGTGTGTTTTTTAGTTTTGGTGTTGTGTTTTAGTTTTGGTGTAGTGGTTTTAGATTTGCTGTTGTGGTTTTTAGATTTGGTGTTGTGGTTTTAGTTTTGCTGTTGTGTTTTTTTAGTTTTGGTGTAGTGGTTTTTAGATTTGGTGTTGTGTGTTTTTTAGTTTTGGTGTTGTGTTTTAGTTTTGGTGTAGTGGTTTTAGATTTGCTGTTGTGGTTTTTAGATTTGGTGTTGTGTTTTTAGTTTTGCTGTTGTGTGTTGTGTGTTTTTTAGTTTTGGTGGTTTTGGCCTTGCTGTTGTATTTTCTGATTTTCTATTGCGTTCTTAATTTTGCGGCTGTTAATTTAATTTTGTTTAAAAGGCAAAACCCTAGATAGAAAGTACTAAACTTAGTGTACTGTGTTACTATAATTTTTAATTTCAGTAAATTTATACTTTATATGAGTACAACTGAAGATTATTACTCTTACTCAATTACTTAATTTCATTTTCAATAAACATTAAACATTTTACTGTTTATGCCTTACATTGCATTATTTAGACCTCTTCACAAATCTCAAAGATCGGGACTCTGTTGCTATTATAACTGATCTCATTAAAATGAGTATGAATTCAACTGAATAAGGGTGATGCATATATTTGAATGTAAGAAAAGGTAATTTAATTCTGGACACTTTTTTAACTTCCACTTGAGTATAATTTTGATCAGCTAGTTTCACTTTTAATTACGATTTAGACACAGAACCCCATACTTTTAATTCATTTTAATTTTTCTTTTTTTTTCACCACCTGTGGAATAATTATGAGCAGAAAGCTCGTAAGTTGCATAAGCGACATGAAAGTCTTAAGGAGTAAATTATAAAAGTTTGCAGGATTAAGTGTTTATTGCCAATAAATGTTTATACATGTTAAATTCTGAAACAGTCCATGCAGTATAATTTTCCTCAGTCCATGAATAGGTTCCACTGATTCTGTGCCAGATACTAACACTTACAAAACTAAATACAGTAAATTTGGAGTCACCTGTGGAAAAATGGGCAGTGAGGAATGTCCATGATCCATTTCTGCCTGAGTGAAATGATGGATGTGACAAATAGTCTCTCAGTCTGTTTCCCTTGTGTAACATAAGCAGCATTATTTTCTGACTCATCCATGAAGTGTTGAGTTTTTAATCTTTTTAATTAGGAAATCTTTAGGGTCCTTTATTCTTAAAATAAAAGCTGCTTTTGTAATGCAGGTTCCCTCATGAGGACCAGCTAAATGTCCCCACAAAGTCAAAACTGGTAGATATTCCTATACTTGTGGGGACATTTCACTGGTCCTCACAAAGAAAAAGGTTTTGTTGTTGTTATTCGTTTGTTTGTTTTGCTACTTTTGGCTTTTTGCCATTTTGGTGTAGGCAAAGCATTAATTATCTACACTAATAATTATGTCAGAGTACGTGCTTCACAAGGATAGAAAGTAGAAAGATTGTGTGTGTGTGTGTGTGTGTGTGTGTGTGTGTGTGTGTGTGTGTGTGTTATGGCATGTTTTTACAGCTTGATGGAAACCCATGAAGTGTCCCCACAAAGACAGAAATATCTGACTGTTTTGACCTTGTGAGGGCATTTGTCAGGTCCCCATGAGGATTTTATTTTATTTTTTTTTTAACAAAAACAGCAATTAAACACAAAACAATACAAAAACTGAAAGATCCTAAACACTACCTTTTCATTACTGACGTTAAAGTTAGGGTTAGATTTAGGTGTAGCCGTAGCATTAATTAGCTTCATTAATAATTATATCAGTAGATGGTTCTTACAAGGATATGTGTGTTGTGTGTGTGTGTGTGTGTTGTGTAAGTGTGGAAAAAGGACAGTGAAACTGTACTTAATAAAGTAAAATTACTGTATTGAAATCTTATTCAAGTAAAAGTAGCGTAAAATCTGCTTGAATGATTAGACTTCATCTAAACACACTCAAGTATTCAAGAATGAAATTAAATATTTTTAACCGATCAAATATGAACAATCCAGTCATGTTTTTATGTACACATATTATTTTTAAATTAAATATTTATTAAATATTATACCGACTCGGACAAACCTAGAATTTAGCTTGTTGCCAATATTTTATCTAATATGTTTAATGTTTAATATTCCTTGCACTCTCAGTAAGCTTCATGTAGGTGTTATTTAAAGAATGGACCTGCAGGCTGGAGTGAAAGGCCAAAAGTCTCGCTAATTACAGTGATTACAGTAAGTGGCAATCAACAGACAACCTTTCAGCTAATGTCTCTTCCTCCACCTCCCAAAAGCCACACCTACACATTCTCAGCACTGCAGGGGACGTTCACACTCGGGGTGTATAAGTACTGCTAATGGGTGTCTACACATCATGACAGTGTCGTGACAATGGGGAAGACAAACCGCACACACACACACACACACCCACAGACTTAGATTAGCTCATTGCTCATGTCACATGAAATCTGCTGCTGGCCACCAACATCCATCAGTGTCTTCTTTCTTCTGACTGCAGGATTCTTTACATTTCTCAACATGTCACCATGCATGGCAGAGAGGACTTGAATGATACTTATGAATGAATGATTTTTGATGTGTTAGAGGCCCAGAGCATGGTTTTGAAGGAGGACACATACGTGTATAACAACTGACCTCTCAGCTACTGCAACTGTCACTGTGATGGTCAATGACGTTTTCTGCTGACAACAAAGTACTAGCTCTTAGTGGAAACCTTTTCATCTTGCATTATTTATGGTGCCATGTTAACAATGGCGCATGGTAGACAGGCCACCATTTTGTGCTTCCGAGCCAAAAGGCTTTTCTCCACCTAACTGAGCGCCGAACACCAAAACTTCTTTAATCCGGCCTGGTGTGAGAGGGCAAAGTGCATATTTCCAACTCAAATCCACACAAATCCAATAATCACAGAGGTGACAACATTTATGCTTTAGCCATTGCACTTATGATTTTTGCAGTAAAGGAGACATCTGAACTGAAAAATAATTTTTCTCTTTATTGCCAGCTTCAAAGTGTCACAAAGCACCATGTGCTCATATTTTATGGTTTTTTTTTTGGTAGTCCTGTCTACACCCCTGTCCTGTCATTGGTTTGTTATCTAATTGTGTCCACCTGTTTCGTGTTAGTTCTTGATTAGTTTTTCTGTTTATAACCTGTCGTGTCTAGGTATCTTCTGATCATTCTTTAAGTCTAAGCCATGTTTTCCACAGTACCCTGTTTCTTTGTTTTGTATTCCTGGTTTCCACACTTGCTTGTTCTTTGGATTCAAGATTATGGATTATCCATGGAAGTGGTTTCCTGCCTGTGCTTGGACCACAGTTACAGACATTAACTACAATAAAAAAAATAATACCCTGAAAAGGCAAGTCACTGAAGTGGAAATGACACAAAAATGTGTATTTGCTTCTGGTAGCAGTTATACTGGCTTGGTTTTGATTTTGGGTTATCGACTTTGATTAGTGAATTTGATTATCATTTGTGCTGTTTATTCATGTAATTAGCATGGAGTCATCCTTTCCAGCGACATAGGCTAGGCCATTTGTGGTAAACTTTTTTTTCTCTCTGCCTGCTAAGAGTTTTTCTGTAGTAATCACTGTCTGAACCTGCTTAGGTCGTGGCAGTTGTGGCCTAATGGTCTGAGAGTCAGACCTGTAACCCCATGGTGAACCTGAAGGTCGTGGGTTCAAGTCTTGGTTCCGGCAGGGATTGTAGGTGGGGGGAGTGAATGACCAGTGCTCTTTACCACCTTCGATACCATGACTGAGGTAAGACCCTTGAGCAAGGCACTGATCCCCCAACTGCTCCCTGGGCACCACAGCTAAAATGGCTGCCCACTGCTCTGGGTGTGTGTGTTCACTACTGTGTGTGTGCACTTGGATGGGTTAAATGCAGAGCACGAATTCTGAGTATGGGTCACCATACTTGGCCACATGTCACTTCACATTTTAAGGTTCATAGTATTAAAAGAAATTTGAGATGGACGAGCATTTGTGTATCATTTGTGAATGATATCTATATTGTATACACTTTGAATATGAGTTGTATGGCTGCAATATGATGATGCATGACTGTTGATGCACTGTCATGATGGTTGCTAAAGGCTTGCAATGTAGACTACTACACTGATCATTGTTTGCTGGTTGGTTTATGTTTGAAGGTATTCAATATGGCTTCATGTCACACGGCTTTTAATGACATCCATCTTCTGTAGCCACTGCCTTAAAATAATTGTGAGGCAAACATTTATCATTTTGAGTGAACTTTATTTTTATTGTTTATTTCAGTTCACAGCATTCAAAGCAAACCAACACAGGTGACGGATGTCAGAGTTTTGATGGAAAGGAAATTATGCTGGAGCTCTTGTCAAACTGAATAATACAAACAATGCACTGTTGCACATACAGTATAATGTACCCAGAGAACAGGAGTTATGTATTTGGCTCACAGTTAATGCGAGGTGAACTCTGCATGCTTCCTGAATACTAATGCAGGAGCTTGATATTCTTTGTGCTACTTTGAATTACAAACAAGACTGATGAAATGTTAATGTGTTACAGAAGAGCATTTTTCTGAATGTGTGTCTATCCAAATGGAGCCTCCAGATTAATTACAGAAATCCCATTACAGAAACTTTAAATATATATCATTTATATAGTGAAAGATGTATTTGCCCAATCACTACTTGAAGTGTGTAATAGATCAGAGTGCAGCTTTTCCGAGTCAAAAACCGTTTATTTCAGACTGTTAGAAGCCATGTATGCACTTTATGTTAAATGTTCATACTGCTATATCAGAATACGAAATACTAATAGGTTCTTCCTCATTTAGTAGAGAACATAGTACATAGTCTAACTGATATTTAAGCACAGTATTATGGTTTAATTTTCACATCTCTTTATACAGTATAGTAAGCCTTTAGGGCCATATTTAGAATTTCAAAATTCACGTCAATATTTATTTTGTAAAAGCTCCTCGTATTCAGAGTCAGGTTTAAGTGCGTGTTTAAGTTGATTTCTGGTGGACCATTCAGATGATTGTAATCATCTTTTTGCAGTTCTTTTCTTGAGTAGAAGCTTCCGACAGCATCTTTTCTAGATTGCCAGCCTAGCACTTGCCTTTAAGTGTGAAAAAAAATCAGAGATAGAAAATGCAGACTGAAGAAGCAAATTGCATTTTGTTTATTTGCAGTTGACTGAAATACAACATACGGTAAAACCTAGAGAGAATTTGAAAATGAACAAATAATAAGAAAGACTAAAGAGATGATGAGGAGATGATGGCAAGCATTGAAATAAACATCTAATACGAACCTACTATGCTGCAATTATATTGCTGCATGAATAGTCCTACATTTCTAATTAGTCACTGCAAATTTGTCTTTATTTAACAATTAAACTTCCACTTTTATTATTCTTATAAAATACCACTTGATCCAACATGTCTTTTTGTATTGTACAATAAACTAGAAGCACAGTGGCAGAATGTGATGGGATGAAAAATGTTATTTCTACTGCTGAGAGTAACAAAGTGTTTAATACGACAGGAAAATAGTTATGTCTTTATAATCTTGCACACATTTTTGTGAGCACAATTTAAAGTGGCCACAAGGTACTAAATTGAGGTCGTAACCGTAACATGTGAGATGTGTTCTTTTATGATGCTTTTAATTTGCTATTTTGATTTGTTGAATTAATTAAAAAATGCCAATGTTTTGGTTAATTCAATGTGCTTATTTATTAATTTGTTTATTGGCTTCTTTGTTTGCTTGGCATATTGCTGCCAAAGGCCAAAGTGTAAATTAGCCGCGCTATCTGAGCAGTATCTATATTAAACCATTACATTGCACATTAAGATTTGCTTATGAACTTGCCACATAGTAGTCGTTGTTAAATGGCTAACAACATGAAAGGACCATGTTTCTTATTTTAAAACATGAATTAGGTGTGTAACTGCTTTCTTAGAATGAAAGCATGTATTTATTTTTGCTATTTTTGTTATTTTGTTATTTTCTTGTGGAGTGAACAGATCAGTGTTCAGTAAAAGGCTGTAGCGTGAAGAGGGGTGCAATCTTTAGCCGTTATTAATGTGTTTTTTTTTTATTTTGCTTTAATTACACCATGTGGATTTAAATAAAACATAAGCACGGTTAATTAGTAGATTCTTCTTCTTCTTCTTCTTCTTCTTCTTCTTCTTCTTTCGGCTTTTCCCTTCAGGGGTCGCCACAGCAAATCATCAATCTCCACCTATCCCTATCTTCTACATCCTCAATCCTTGCACCCACTAGCTTCATATCCTCATTTATTACCTCCATATACCTCCTCTTTGGCCTTCCTCTTCACCTCCTGCCTGGCAGCTCCATGTCCAACATTCTCCTCCCAATATACTCACTCTCCCTCCTCTGAACATGTCCAAACCATCTTAATCTGGCCTCCCTAACTTTGTCCCCCAAACGTCCAACATGAGCTGTCCCGCTGATGTACTCGTTCCTAATCCTGTCCAACCTTGTCACTCCCAAAGAGAACCTCAACATCTTCAGCTCTGCTACCTCTAGCTCTGACTCCTGTCTCTTCCTCAGTGACACTGTCTCTAAACCATACAGCATGGCCGCTCTCACCGCTGTCTTGTACACCTTCCCCTTGATTCTCGCTGATATTTTTCTATCACGCAGAACTCCCGACACCTTTCTCCACCCATTCCAACCTGCCTGCACTCGCTTCTTAATAATGCTAAATTAGTAGAATTAGTAGAAGAGTCTGTCTTAGCTCTGGTATAGGTCTATAGCTCTGGTATCTCCTGTGTGTACCTCACTTTAGCATCATGAAGCTCAGTCAATTTTCTGTAATTAGCAGATATATGCCAGTTCATTGAGCCCCTGCAGTAATTATCTGCCTTTCCCCTCATCACTTTGCCATCATAATGTGAAAACCTGCAATTCAGCATCATTACAGATAGGCCACACTGCCAAAATGCAACCTCAGAAAACCAGCTCTGCTTAAACATGAGTTTAGCTGCTGAACCAAGCTATGTCTATGAATCATATTTGTGGCATACTGACAGCGAAAAGCTTTTTTCTCCAGCACAGCTTAGCATAAGTGGCAGAAATGTGCATTTAGAAGCTGCAGCACTGCATGCTGACAGGCTTTGATGAACATGGACAAGCTGGATATGAAATCAATTACAGGCCCACCTGCTGGAATAGCTCTCACGTATTACTGACATCTTCCACGTGATGTCTATGTGAGAAATATTAGACAACTTTATTTATACATGTCAAATTTGCTGGTATACACTGTCATGAGACATATCCCCTTGGGTTGTAAATATGGGAAGTCATTCTGTTGTTAAACATGCTGATGGTCATCTCTCCACTGAATGCTCAAATGTTTATACCAAATCCTGCCAGGAGTCATATTTTTCCCATGACTATTGTTCTCTGTTTTACGGCAAATCCCTCTTTCTTATAAGAAATAGTAAGGGTCTATAAATGATATTACAACATGTTCCTAAATGTTAATGACTAAATAAACTGGTCTCCAGGTGTAAACATTAAAACAGGCTTCAGCCTCTGTTCTGATTTTTTCCAGTTTTCATGTTTCATTTAGTTGTTCAAGTTGGTCACGATGGGTTTAAATTTACTCAGTGACGGGATAAACATTGGTGTTGATTGTAGTTTGATTTATTATTAAAAAAATAATCAGCTAATACCTGTGTAACTTATTTTGTTAATGTAACCTATGGTGTATTGATGCTGAAGTTCATGTTAATTAATGTGTTAAATAATGTATCTTAAGGAAACCTTAATATAAAGCATTACCACTTAAGGAATAAACTCAGACAACAAAAAGGTTAGGCTTAGAAATGTAAGACAGACTAAAGGGGACATGATTAGCAGATGGGCATAAATTAGACTAAAATTAAAAATTTTCCAATCTTCAGCTACTCATTTTTGGTGAATCTGTGCCAACTGTAGCCTCAAATTCCTGTTCATGGCTGACGGGAGTGGATCACGATGTAGTCTTCTGCTGTTGTAGCCCATCTGCCTCAAGGTTCTGCATGCTGTGTATTTTGAGATGTTTTTCTGCTCACCACAAATGTAAAGAGTGGTTATTTGAGTTACTGTAGCTTTCCTGTCAGCTGGAGCCAGTCTTGGCCATTCTATTCTTACTGCGGTCCTCAACAAAATGTTTCCTCCCGCAGAACTGCTGGCTGGACATTTTTTGGTTTTTCGCACCATTCTGTGTAAACTCTAGAGACTGTTGTGTGTGTGAAAATCCCAGGAGATCAGCAGTTTCTCTAATACTCTAACAAGCCCACCTGGCATCAACAATCATGCCACGGTCAAAGTCACTGAGATTACATTTTTTTTTTCCTGATTCTGATGTTTGATGTGAACATGTCTCTACGCTTCACCTGTCTCTATTTGCCAGTAGATGTGCTGGCTACGCTAAATTACTCCTAGCTGGCTACTGATGGTGAATAAATGGTACATTTTTGATATAATAATATGAGATAACTAGCAAATTACCATGTTTTAAGCTAGTAAATAACCATGATTTATAAACAAGACTTCAAAAAAAAGATGCACTAAAGCAATCTAAAACAGCCCTCTATTTGAGTTCCCATTCTGTGCGTGCTCCAATCTACTTATAAAGAGAGCTAAATGTATTGTTTTCCTATGGGTGCCAGTAACTCCAGTTCATGCTAATGCATGTCAGTGAGTGAGGATTATGTGCATGATTATGGTAAACTATTCAATTTTGGAGGAAGATTTTGAGAAAAGTGGAGGAAAAGGGCATTTATTCACTGATTTTAATGACATACACCCTATGGGGCTTTAAACACGTGCTCCACATTGCAGTAATGGAGAATCTCCTGAATAGTGCTTATTGTGAACATTTCTCTAATAAACTATAGATACTACTGAATATTTTCCTTTCAGTTGCTTAGCATGCTCTTATTCGATTCAGTCTTCACCCCTCTGATTGTGATTGGGTGAACTTTTCACTTTTTTTTTTTTTCCAGTGAAGTCAGTGCTCTCATTAGGTTGCCAGATTCAACAGTAAAAGCAGAATTCACATTCTAGAACATGTTGAAGGTTAAATAAGCTTATTTTATGATACGTGAGATGCTGAGAACAAGATCATATTTTGGACCACTTATGAAGAAATAACAGAGATTGTTCCGTAGCACTTTCTTGTGTTTAAAGGAAAACACACCTGACAAAATAAAAGCCTGTGATCATACTGTTATCAAGTGTGCATAACCTTTATGATAAATAAACATTGAGTCTCAGATGTACAAATGAACTTCAGATCTCTGTTGGATCACATAGCATTCTGATTAGTTTAAAAAATCAGGGGTCCTTGTATAAAACCAGAGACATACTTTCAGTGCACACCATCTCCACCCATGTTCATTGGTTGTTTTTGTATCATTCCCTGTGCCCCGGGATTCTTTGTGCCCCTTGATTCAGCTTGAATGCAGGCTACATATGCTAACAGACTCATTTCTGCACCAATGAAGCCAATTTCTTTCATTTTTGTTCCAGTCATGAGCCATCCCTGACCATCTACAGTGGATATAAAAGTCTACATAAACCCTGATTATCTGATATAACAACCATATCCGATATAACAACCAACAAAATTCAAGTAAACACAAATAGAAACCTTTAAGGGGGGGGGGGAAGGAAAAAGAAAAAAAAAAATACAAACAATATCCACAGCTAACCACTATATAGCATCCATAACACCATCTTTGCAGGCCCCACCCACAGCATTCCCACTCCATCCCTGCACTTATTACATAAGAATAGCACGACCATGGTGTTATAAAGTTCTATCTGCCATTCAGTCTTGACTCAAATAGAAGCTTATAATACTGAGGTCATGTCTTTTCCAGGTAGGACAGGTCTCCAGTTGTTGCAGAAGCTTTTTTTCCCACAAGTTTGTGATGTTTTGCATGCATTACCTTAATTACGAACATTTATTAAAATAAATTACAGAGGCACAGAGCTAACATGGTGGTTATTTTTAATATGTTATGGCTATGAATGAATATATTAAAGCCACAAAATACTCAACTGGTTCACTAAGGATTATGAAAGCATTGTTCAAATATTAATATATGGTTGATTGTAGAACATATAGTAAAGTTTTACTTATATTTTTGAAGCTTCAGAAAAGAAAACACCCTCACAAGGTACATAAGGAGTAATTATATACGTGATGTAGACCTGCTTTAAACCCTGTTTCACTGCTAGAAAAAAAAAATTCACAAATCCTGTAAGCGTGGAGCAAATTATTTCATTTGTTTCAGTTGTTCCATTTTTAGATTATTTTTCTTCTTCTCAGAAATGCACAGCATGGATGTAGATGGAGGAAGGGATTAAATTTTAAAAGCTGCTTAATTGTACATACACTGCCCTCCAAAAGTTTGGAAACGCCTGAACAAAATAGGGTTTTTGGGCAATATCAGCATAAATCCTCTTTAGTTAGTGACCATTTTGCATTGATAATAAGGGACAACACAAACTATGAAAACATATTTTATTAAATAAAAAGTTTATGAACATAAACATGAACATAACATAGAAAAATACTCAAATT
>CM040987.1:7212444-7231424 GCA_022985145.1 Pangasius djambal
TTTCTATGTTATGTTCATGTTTATGTTCATAAACTTTTTATTTAATAAAATATGTTTTCATAGTTTGTGTTGTCCCTTATTATCAATGCAAAATGGTCACTAACTAAAGAGGATTTATGCTGATATTGCCCAAAAACCCTATTTTGTTCAGGCGTTTCCAAACTTTTGGAGGGCAGTGTATACATATATACTATATTTTATATATATATATAACCTATAACCTATTAACCATTAGTATATTTATCAGTATTTTTATTTCTAAAGTATTGAAATATTTATAATTTTTATTGTTCACACAGTACATACCGCTTTTCGGAAGGGAATGGTAATTAGTAATACACATTGTGTGCCATAGTAAACACAGCTATAAGCTCAGAAAGAGATGCAATGCATCAATTCTATATCTTATATAAAACAGCACAATCTGTCTACTAGACTTCCTCTATTTTGATCTTACTCGACGTTTTGTCATGCTGATCTAAGTAATATTACATTTATTCATAGGTAGTAGCAGACCGAGGATTCAGTCATGTAGAATGATTCATTTTTGGCCCTCAGGTTTCCCGCAGCTGTTCTGAATCAGCACTGCTGTACACACACCTGCACATACAGCGTGTGCATGCTTTCCTGTGGTGCTTCAGATCTTTCGGTATTGTATCAAGCATTTATCAAGACTAGGGAGAGAAGAAAAATGTCACTGTGGTGTTGAAAGATATTAGACAAGGTCCCTGTGGAAATATGTATGTCTGCACCAAAAGCAAATGTTGAAAAAATATAAGGAGGCGTAATGCGCGACCGGGTCTTACAGCAATAGTTCCATCTCAGATGTGGAGAACCACCATACGGTTTAGGGTATATTGAGGTGTGTGGTATAGGAGTGCAGAATTAGGACATAGTATAGATGCAATGTTATAGTTTAATAGCTTCCCTTTTTTCTCGTTTTTCCCCTTATCTGTGTGTGTTTTCTGCAGCAAGATCTAAAGGAAGCCCTGAGCCCACATTATCTACTTCCACTTTTTCAACATGCCAGTGGATCTGACTTCTTTTTTTTTTTTCCCTTTTTTTAAAAAACATATTTCATAAATCTAGATTGTACCCTTTAAAGACTTATTCTTTACTCTTAGAAAAAATGTTTGTCTTCAGGGTTAATGTTTTAAAGGACCCATCAGTGGTCCACACACTGACATTCCTCACTAACTTTCATATTGTTTTTTTTGTTTTTTTTTCTGTAGTTATTGAACCGTTTGAGGATGCTAGCTGGAATTTGTACAATAGATAATTAGGTATCTTTAATAGAAATGTTCAATGTAACCTACACCTTATCTGACATTTGTGTGCTGGTTTTATTCCATGACTTATTTATTTTTCTTTTTAGTTCTAATAGCATAAAGCAGTCTCTAACCATGACTACTGCATTGTTAATCCTAAACCACTGTGGTAACGCAGTTACTAATTAAATGTAATGTCTTCCCTTGTCTTGCATTTACATACAAAAAAAAAAAAAACCTCCGGCAACTGTTTTGTTGTTGCATTCGACATTTGCATTCTGAGATGCTTTTTTGCTCACCATGGTTGTAAAGGGTGGTTATTTGAATTACTTTAGCTTTCCTATCAGCTCGAACCAGGCTGACCGTTCACCTCTGACCTTTCTCATCAACTGCTGGATGTTGGATCTTTGTTGTTTTTTTTTGTTTTTTTAAAGGATTAATATTATCTATCCATTTTCTTACAAATTGTATTATGACTGTACCCAGAAATGTGACTCATAATGAACAGACAAAATGCTAATCCTTAGAAAGAAGTGTGTGTGTATATAGATAGATAGATAGATAGATAGATAGATAGATAGATATAGATATAGATAGATAGATATAGATATAGATATAGAAATATATAGATATTTTTTTACAATATGAGTTTCATTAAAGATTTGACAGTTAAAATTCTCTTTCAGTCTTCAGTCATTTAAGCCAGTGTCCTTTATTTCTGCATTAGGTTTTAAATATCCTGAACATGCATGAACAAATCAGGTAAAACATTATTATTTGTTCTTTTAAAGTCACCTTTTACTCCATATGCCAACATTGCATCAGTGGTATTACCTCAGCATAATAAAACATCATTGTTCCTTCAGCGCTGTTTATCTTCCATGATCACTGGCCAACCTGAAAGCCAAGTTTGAGGCTCATGAGAACATAAAACGGGTTGTTGTAATGCTGTGAAGTTTGAATTGGGAAAAAAAAAAAACTGCTTTAAATCAGTTCAAGATTTGAATATGTTTAAAAATGTGGCAGTATGTTCCTTCATCTGCTTTTGCACAGTGGGCATAATGATTAAAACATGTTGAGTTTTTGAACTGATCCCAAGGACGATAAAAGCAGCAGACAGGGGGACACGCTTTGTTGCCTTTGTGAAGAAATTATCATAGATGCATGAATAGAATAATAAACAGTCTGTTCCTTCTTTCTTTTCCTCTGTGTCTGCATCTCTGCAGATCCATGCAATGGATCTGACTCTGAAGCATCAACCCATGAACTCAAGATCCACACATACAGTGGATATAAATGTCTACACACCCCTGTTAAAATGGCAGGTTTTTGTGAAGTAAAAAAAAAAAAAAAAGATAAATCATGTTAGAATTTTTTCCACTATCAATGAGAAATTACAACGTATAAAAATTAAATGGAAAATAATCAGAAACATTTTAGGGAAACATAGGAAAAATAAAAAAACTTATAATTTAGAAGTGGCATAAGTGTGCACAACCTTTTATAAACGGGGATGTGGCTGTGTTCAGAATGAACCAATCACATTCAATCTCAATAGCTGTCATCTTCTTAATAGCTGAAATTATTCTGATTAACCCCAAATAAAGACCAACTATTTCTATAGGATTTTCTTCACATATTCTCGGTTTCATCTGACTTCTGAAGCCATGGTCTGCAAAAAGCTTACAAAGCCTGTACAGGGTCTCACTGTCGAAAGGTATCGATCAAGAGAGAGGTACAAACAAATTTCCAAAGCATGAGATCTACCATGGAACACCATGTAGGCCATCATCAACAAGTGGAGAAAATGGAGCACCACAGTGACATCACCAAGGACAGGACATCCCACCAAAATTTACAAAAGGACAAGAGACCTCCGGCAACATTAAAGGAGTTGCAGGAATATTTAACAAATACTGATTACTCTCTACATGTGACAACAATCTCTTGTATTCTTCACATGTCTGGGCTATGGGGTAGGGTGGCTAGATGGAAGCCCTTTCTCACAAAAAAAAGACAACCAAAAAAAAACATCCAAGCTAAAGTAAATTACCCCAAACTATGTGGCAAAATGTGTTATGGTTCGATGAGAATAATTCCAAAAGGTATAATAATTCCATAATTCCAAAAGGTATGTTTGGTGCAAAAGAAAAGTACATCACCAAAAGAACACCATACCTACGATGAAGCATGGTGGTGGCAGCATCATGCTTTAGGGCTCCTTTTCTTCAGCCAGAACTGGGGCTTTTATCAAGGTGGAGCGAATCATGAAAAGCTACAAATACCAGTCGATTTTAGTGCAAAATCTTCAGGTGTCTGCTAGTAAGCTGAAGATGAAAAGGAATTTCCCCTCTCAGTACAACAGTGACCCAAAGCATACATCCAAATCAACAGAGGAATGTCTTAAAAGATCAATGTTTTTGAATGAACTAGCCAGAGCCCAGACCTAAATCTAACTGAAAATCTGTGTGGTGACCTGAAGCGGGCTGTGCACAGGAGATGCCCTTTCAATGGATATAGAATGTTTTTGCAAGAAATAGTGAGAAAATATTGCCAAGTCAGGATGTGCCACGCTGATAGACTCTTACCAAAAAGACTTAGTGGTGTAATATAATCAAAAGCTGCTTCAACAATGTATTAGTTAAGGGGTGTGCACACTTATGCAACCAGGTTATTGTAAGTTTTTTATTTTCCCCATTTTTCCCTAAAATATTTCTGATTGTTTTTCATTTAGTTTTTATAAGCTGTAATTTCACATTGAGGGTGAAAAAAGTTCTGACATGATTTATCTTGGTTTCATTTTTTTTACATCATAAAAATCCACAGTTTTAAGAGGAGTGTGTAGACTTTTTATATCCACTGTATCTCTTCCAGTGCATCTCAAGACTGTTTCCACATCTTCTCAAATGACACACCATTCCAGCATGCTTTAAGAGTGTTTGAAGAAGAAAAAATAAATGCTGTCATCTTTTGCCCCAGCATTCATGAGGGTAAGTCGAGCATGAACATTGAGGCATGGGATGTAATCCAACATTGTTTTGAGGTCTTGAGAGCACATTGTGGAAAACAGGTGCAATTTTGTAGTTTACAACACTCAATTTCAGGCAGTTTCCATTTGTAACAGGTAGTCATGCTTCACCGTTTCTTGGGTCTCAGTAATGCTGAACATGATGGGACAATTTTCCAGCTCCAGATAAAAAACAGATTTTTTCTTCTCTCAATTTGGCCATTTGCCAATTCCCACCCAACAGGGTGGATGAATGAAGTCAGCCACTTCATCATTTTGAACTGCTGCTCAAGCTACACTGGTGCCTACAGTTGGTTAGCGTTGCTTTGATTGACAGGGGAGAGCATAACACCATCCCTCTGACCCAGAGAGCATGGCCAATTCTCTTGGACTCCTGACATGGGCTGTTGGACTCCACAGGTGGCTGTGGCATCAGTATTTGATCTTGAGATCTCCCCATGATAGGAGTTAATGCTTCTCTGTTGCACCACTCGGGAGACTAAAAACAGATTTTTATGGGAGATTAGAGAATGAATTTTGCCCAAGAACAGCAATGAACTCTGTTTAGACTCCTGGTTCTCAAAGTGGGTCCATGAAGCATAGCCAGGGGGTCCATAATTTTGTTATAGCAGTGGAAATCACAAGCCATCAAAACCATCATTATCAAAGTTATTATGTCTATAAATAATGGCAACAGTGGCATTTGTAATAGCAATTGTAATAAAATGCTTTCTTTCGGTGAAAAGTTCAGAAATAAAAAAAATTCTCTGGCTCCAATGAAAAGCTAAAATATTATTGTATGCCTTTAAACAATGTTCCTGTACTCTGTGCGTCTGAAATTTCTTTTTAACAGTTTAAAGGGTTCCAGTCTGTAACCTTGGTTTAGACCATTAGATACCAGTTGCAGCAAATGATTATGAACTGCCTTCCTTATGACAACAGGGAAATAAACAGAATAAATAAAATAGGCATAATGGTAAATGGTAAAAGCTGGTGAAGTGTAATTTGGCGTAATGAATCTGTAATGTTCAAGCTGAAATTTAGTCCACTGGTTGCTGCACACAAACGTCAGAGAAAATTGCAGTTTATTGGCTTTCATTTCAAATTACAGACTGTTTTAAGAAAGAATGAAAGAAGAAATAAAACACTTGGAAGTGTGCTGTGATGGGATAATAGTCAATTACGGGTTGGTGTGCTATGGTCTGATGCAAAGTGGAAATACTGTTACCATAATAAGTTGATTATTTTCCAATAACAGTGCATTCTGATGTGTTTTATTTCTCTTATATCATGGCAATTTGCCAACAATTGAACTGTTCAATATGAAAGAACAAATAATGTGCTTTTTAACCATTTGTAGTAAGATTTAATGTTGTGAAACATCCACAAGGCAAGTAAGTTTCAGTTATCACTTCATTATAGAAAAACATTTCATTTATTTATTCATTTATTGAAAATACAAAATTAATATGATTTATCAAGCAGCCTGTTTCTTTTAACAGTTAAAATATTTTTTACAGCAATGTGTCATCTTTGAATTTGTGGAATTGTTTGGCTTCATCGCAGAAAATGCAAGACGATTAAGGAAATCAATGGTAAAAGGGAATCTAATTGAAACAGAGTTGTTCTGAACTGAGAGAATTTCAGAGAAAATGGATCCAAAGACAAAGATAGTGATTGCTATTCACATCACATTAAAATAGATTTTATCCCACAGCACTGTTGAATTCTTGAATCTGATTGGCCAGAATGTGTTGATTCATTTTCTATAACAGCACAGCTCCACCTAATATAAGCCTAATAATAAACAGATTAAAAGCGTGTTGTTATTTCACGAAGAAAAGTGTGTAATTGTTGATCTGGTGAAGCTTTCTTGGTAAAGAGATGTTTATTTAACATTTCTGTAAGGATCTCTAGTATCAGCACTTTGTAATATTCAGTAAGATTTCCACCATGGGAAAGTCTTCAGGCCAGAGGACTTTGCAATTTCTGGTTTCTGGGTAGCAATCTGCATTTTTTTCCCGCCTTATTAACTTCAAGACAAAGAGAAAGGGAAGTTGTTGATGCAAATTTGTGTTGTTACATAAATAGAAGCTGCTTGGCTAAGTCTGAAATTGCTTGACTGTATACATACATGGTGTTAGAGCGAGGAGCCTTTTTTCCTCACACTGAGTGAAATCAATGTCTGCTCTCAATCAGCTTCTATCCAAACAACAAGGGCAGCACTTTTGTCAAACCACATGGCACAACCATAAAAGCACCCTATGAAGAAAAAAAAAAAAAACATACAACAAATGGTGGCTAGCGAACAGCATCACGATGTTCCATTTATCCACCTCAGGGCATGTGCACAGGAGTGAATGTTTCACTGCTTTATAGTGAAATATTTCTAATTCAAAATTTCAATAATGTTTTCATGCAAGTTGTTAATTGTCACGTGCAAATTATACAATGGCATTCAGGGGCATTCAAAGGCTGTGGGTAGACTTGGTAGGGGCATCAGGTGGAGTGAACTGGAAAATCGAACAGCAATGACCATATTTATGGTGTTTCCTTGGGAGTCTGGGAGATCAGTTATGAAATCTAGTGCAAGGAGAGACCAGAGGCGCTGTGGGATTGGGAACAGTGCTGGTTTTCCAGTGGGCAGAGTAAAGTACGAGCAACCCAGGCTTGGGTATAAGTGCTGGAGGAGGAGATGATTTTGTGAATGTCAGTTAGCATGTTCGGCAACCCGTACTTATTGTGAAGCGGTTGGTAAGTTTTATGAATGCCATGACAAGTCTCACCCTTAATCCTGCAGGTACATATATTTTCCCGATGCGACAGGCCTCGGGGTTTTGAAGCCAGTTAGCAAGTGTTATTTCTTGATCCAGGTTCCACCCTCAAAACATGATTATGGGAGGATATTTACTTCACATTGTTCTCTGGGAGGAGCAGGGTGCATACAGGAGAGTGAGTCCACGTTGACATTCCTGGAGCCAGGTCGGAATGAAATGCTAAAATTAAACCTGGTGAAGAAGAGTGTCCAACATGCTTGGCGGGAGTTGAGCAGTTTTTAGATACTCAAGATTCTTGTGTTCAGTGAAAATGAGGAACAGGTGTAGGGTGCCTTCCAGCCAGTGTCTCCACTCCTCCAGAGCTAGCTTTACGGCCAGCAGTTCTCTGTTGCCAATGTCATAGTTTTGTTCAGCAGGAGTGAGTTTTTTTGGAGAAGTAGGCCACTGGGTGCAGCTTGGATTTCTCTCCGAACCTCTGTGACAAGATGGCACCCACTTCTGTTTCGAAGGCATCTACCTCTACAATGAAGGGCTTAGCTTGGTCCAGATGTTTAAGGATGGGTGCAGTTGTGAATGCCTCCTCAGAGCTAATGACACTTTGGAATATGAAAGGGAAAAAATACTTGACTTTTACTGACAAATTAAGCTGCATACAAAAGGAAAACCCACCCTCTGGATGTTGGATAATGGGATTATAAACCATAATTCTTCTACAACTGTATAATATAAAGTCAAACTATCCATATTTTTTGTAGAAAAAAATGTGGCATGCACACTATAATCACAAAAGTACTACCACTGAGTCTCTGTTAGGCTGCTAGCTAGCCACTAATAATGATAGTAGTAAAGATTAGACATGTAGTCTATGTCAGGGAAGATGCAGCTTGTCTGAGTCTAGAGTGCCTGTGCAACAACACAGTATTTAGACCACTGTTTGCAACCACAGTTAAATGGGACTAGTCCATGATATTAGATACTAACAAGTGTCCCAAAACTAACAAATCTGCTATCTCTTGTTGAAATACTGATATTGGGCCTCGTTTATTAATAGTTTAGTAAAGTTACAAGTATATAAATGCGTAAGCCAAATCAAACTAAAAATTTCACCATATTTACAAAGGTTTCAGAAAGTTTGATTTTCTTCATACTCACATATATATGTTGATCACCCATAAAGTGCAAAGCACATTCCTGACACAGCTTATTTGCATTTCGTGATGCCAACAAAACCCCCTAAAAGTGCAAAGAAAGAAAATGCAGGTGAAAGAAAAGGCAGAACTGGAAGTTATTTTGACTCACTTTAATGCAAACATATTTAGCAGTGTTATAGCACCTGACAAGGTCAAAATCTAGGGACCTATTACAGAAAAGGTGAATTCGGTGTGAATTAAGCGGGGTGAAAAGAAAATGGTATGACATGAAAATAGAGGAGAAATATATCTTCACTGTACCCAGGTGTTCAGGCTCACCAAGCATTTCACACAGGGAAACTGCTATTTTTTAAATTCTTTTAAGTGTCTCAGCCGACATACTGGATATAAAGTGTTAAAGAAGATGCTGTGGCAAACAGAACTGATTTATAAGGCAGCTTTCATCCTCTGAAAAAAATCATACCGGTGTTTAAACATCCTTTCTCTCACTAAATCTTCCATTGCCTCAGGCATTTTTTTTATGGTTTATGGCTATGTCCATTCAGACCAGCCTGTCCTTTGTTTATACAGTGCCATTTCTTTTGTCATAATTGACTGACTAGGTTTATTTGTCTTCATTTATGGGTTTGTCTTGGCTCACTTTCTTTAGTTTTCATATCCTTAAATTAATGGCAATAATATAAAACATCTGGATTTCACAAAATTTCCACAGTGGTACCCTTAGGGCACCCTGATCTAGTGAACTAGCATGAGGATATGTTTTTGATAGAGACTACTATAAGTAGCTCTGGATAAGATTTTGCTAAATGCTGTAAATACATAAATAAATATATTAAAAAAACAAATTTAAACTTGACAGTATATTCCATAGATAAAACTGCAGTAATTCGTGTAAATTATCTGAGTTGAAGTCAATCAGTCAAGTTTTACATTAGTTAGTATTCTTATGTGTAAATTTACACACACTCAGGAGCATGGGTAGGATACGAACGGTTTTTTTTCCCGAAATTAAGAAATGAATATAATGAATATAAAATTTCTTGTGTAAATGCTTCTACAAACAGTTTATGAATAAATCCATTCACATCCAAATAGATCAATGAGGCCCACTCACACCCAAATCCACCACCACTCCAGATTGGCAAACTCCAGCCCAGATTTTACCACACCCCCACTAATGTTCCTATTGATTTTACACACCTCCCTATCCCCATTCATTAGACTGTGATTTCTGTAATTGACACATCACTCACCCACACTCCTTGAGAACTTGTGCCAATTCTCCATTAAGCATTTCTGAATGCTGTTTCCAGTACTTGAGTCCCTTTTGTCTGCAGTGCTGCTTATACTACTACAGTGCTACTTCTCTACTACGTTTTCTCTACACTCACTGAGCACTTTCTAAAGAACACTATACTAATACTGGGTAGGGCCTCCCTTTGCGCTCAAAACAGCCTCAATTCTTCATGGCATGGATTCTACAAAATGTTGGAAACACTCCTTTGGGTTTCTGGTCCATGTTGACATGATTGCATCATGCAATTCGTGAAGGTTCAGGTGCACTTTCCTGCTGCGAATCCCCTGTTCTACCACATCCCAAAGATGTTTTATTCGATTCAGATCCGGTGACTGGAAGGCCACTGAAGATGACTGAACTCATTGACATGTTCATGAAACTAGTTTGAGATGACTTTTGCTTTGTGACGTGGTGAATTATCATGCTGGAAGTAGCCATTAGAAGATCGGTAAACTGTGGCCATGAAGGCATACAAATGGTTAGCAACAATACTCAAATAGGCTGCGGCATTCAAGCAACGATTGATTGGTATTAATGAGCTCAAAGTGTGCCAAACATTCCCCACACCATTACACTACCTCCACCAGCCTGGACTGAGATCCCCATTCTGATAATTGATGTGAACATTAACTGAAGCTACTGGTCCATATCTGCATGATTTCATGCATTGCAATGCTGACACATGATTGGCTGATTAGATAATTGCATGAATGTGTAGGCGTACAGATGTTCCTATTAAAGTCTTCAGTGAGTGTACATTGCTCTGTTTGCTAGTTTATTGATCATAGCTTGCCTGATTACATCTTTTGCTTGCCCATTTGGATTATCCTGTTAAACGAGCTTGCAAGGGTATCCAGTGGCTTCCACCTCACCATGAAACGCTGAAAAATATCTCTGATTCACTATGTCCTATATTTGTGGTGGCCTGCCATTTTCTACTATATAGTTCTGAAAACTGCAGAAATTTCTAGATTGAATTTTTTGGAGTTATAGCATTTTAAAGTTTGGCTGGCAAAAAAGGTAAAAAGAGAGAAAATTGTGTTTAAAGATTTTATTCTGACTGTGGTGCTGGAACAGCATGCACATTTTGACAGCCAGTATCTGATTACAAACTGAACTGATTCGGCTTATGCCCATTTCTCTTTGCCATGTAGCTATCCAACAAATTGAACACTGTGTAGCCTTCACTATGTGAGGAAATCACAAGTAGCTAGCAGGATTTTAGACATATTTAAGCAGATGGACTGTTTTTAGCCACCATGTCATTTAAACTGGCTCCTTACACAACAAGACCTTTACAGGAGGATATGCTAAGCAAGACCAAAATTAAATAAACACATCTCTATTCTTTTTGCTGAAATACTGTATATTTACAGCTTCTTAAAGTTGAGGTGGCAAAATATGTTAGAGTTTAAAAAAAAACCTTTTGGCTAAAGCACAATTTCTTTTGGCAGTGACATCCAACAGGTTTTCCATATCTGCCATGCATATCTTATCTCTTCTTGCTAGCCTCTCAAGATGTGACTTCAGTGGTTAGAAGATAAAAACTGCTTAATGTTAGTCAGCACTTTTCTGAAACTTTTGGAAACACTGACAGAAACACGCTGGTGGCAGTGCTTTCTAAAATCGGTCATATTCCGCCCGCCTTTCAGCTGTTTCCCATCGGATTAAGTGTTAAATGTGTGCAAGCGGTTGAGGAAAAAACATCAGTTGTGGAAGCAACCTAACAGATGTGGGGAAAAAAAAAATCTGTCATAAAAGAGGCATGAAAGTAGTTTAGTTTCAAAGAAAAAAGCCAGTCACCATGAGAGAGGTAGCTAGCTAACAACCCAGTGGATATCTGTTAGCAAGATAAGTTAACCAGCCGATGTTAGCAGATTCCTCAGATCACATTTTGAAGCTAGACTACACAGGTGATCTAAATTATATGAGTTAGTTCATGAGGTAAATAAATTCATACAAAACTAAATTTCTGACATGTTGATACAAACAAAATAAATATGTAGCAATGAATGAATACATGTAATTTGGGAGTCGAGGTTGAGGAAGTGGCAACACTTTAAAAGATTGAAAGTATAATGTCTGTGTGTCTTGCTTATCTGGCTAGGGAAATATATAAATGTGAATAATTGTGCGTGTGTTGGAAATGTATCTTTGCCAAAAAAGAATCCAATAAATATCAGATATCAGATCACTGTAGTGAGGTAAAGTAGACTTTAACATTTTCATGATATCAGTGTCGAGAACTCTACTGTACATAAGTGATGTGTACTGTTGTTGGCACCCTTGAGAGAAGTAGCTCTCCAACTCCTGTTTGAATTTAAACCCTGCATGTACAGAAGTAACAAGTGTACTTCATGCTCAATGTAACACAGTATGGAGAAGCAATAATAGTGCCTGAGCTACAGAGCTTAAATTCAGAACAGTTCCTTTGGCGTCAGTGTGATTGAAAGTTCCAGCAGAATTATGTGGTAAAAGTTATATTGTGTTTTATTGATGCCACGATCACAACTCATTCTTATGCTAATGCAGTAAGAGTGCCTTATACTGATGATACTCATACCCATATCCATGCTAAACATGTTCTATAAAAGTAATGTAGTAGTGCTACTTTCAATGCCAACTTTCAAAATAGGCCACTATGTAAGCAATACAACATTATGGGGGGTTCTGTTACAGGAAAATAATCAACAGGGTGGTGTGATGCAGCCCAAGGCAAAGAAGACTCACTGTTATCACCCTAAAGTTTATTATTTTCCTTTAACAGCACACAACAAAGTGTTTGATTCCTCTTATACCACTGCTAACACTAGCAACTTTTATTTATTAAAGAATGATGTGTCATACTTTTTATCCATTTGTAGTTATGTTAATGTTGTGGAATGTCCAGCGACGAACTGTAGTTTCTCCACCAGCCTCTTTTCTCTCACTCTCTCTCTCTCTCTCTCTCTCTCGAAGCTAATAAGACAAAGAAACCGGAAAAGCCCTCCGTCTTTTCCAGAGGGAAAAGACTCTCCCAAGTCAGAAAAGGTTACAGCTGTATCTCTGACTGTTATAAAGAGTTGTGGAAGCAACCTAACAGATGTGGGAAAAAAAATCTGTCACAAAAGGAGCATGAAAGTAGTTTAGTTTCAAAGAAAAAAGCCAGTCACCACGTGAAGTGTAGCTAGCTAACACCCCAGTGGATATCTGGTAGCAAGATAAGTTAACCAGCCAGTGTTAGCAGATTGCTCAGATCACATTTTGAAGCTAGACTACACAGGTGATCTAAATTATGAGTTAGCTCATGAGGTAAATAAATTCATACAAAACTAAATAACCTTTTGTTGTAGGAAAATAATCATCAACAGGGTGGTGTGATGCAGCCCAAGGCAAAGAAGACTCACTGTTATCACCCCAAAGTTGATTGTTGTGTGCTATAAAAGGAAAATAAAGTGTTTGATTCCTCTTATACCACTGCTAACACTAGCAACTTTTGTATTTATTAAAGAATGATGTGTCATACTTTTTATCCATTTGTAGTTAGGTTAATGTTGTGGAATGTCCATAGGAGCTATGAACTCTAGTTTCTCTACCAGCCACTTCTCTCTCTCTCTCTCTCTCTCTCTCTCTCTCTCTCTCTCTCTTGAAGCTAATAAGACAAAGAAACCGGAAAAGCTCTCCATCTCTTCCAGAGGGAAAAGACTCTCCCATGTCAGAAAAGGTTACAGCTGTATCTCTGACTGTTATAGAGAGTTGACACTGGCGACTTATTGAAGAAAAAAAAAAAGAAAATAAACATCTCCTTACAGAAAACTTCGCCATATCAACAATTGCACAGGTCTTTTGTATTTTAAAAAAACTATTTATGTACAGTGTCTGCCACGCAAGTCCTTTTGTTAGCTGTTACTATAGAAACAATAATAGAATTGCAGAACTGACGTTAAAAGAAATTAATCAGCACCTTCTGACTAAGTTATAGCAAGAGCATGTATAGTGAATTAGCAATATTCTGTTGGTCATGTGTTCCTGACTGTGTTCTTTTAACTATGCAGGAAAGCAAAAATTTCCCACCTTTTACTACATGGCAAATTTTCCACCTCATTAAACCAGTGTCCAGTGACCATCATGTAGTTAGACCAGTCTCCATTGTATGCTGCAGGTGTTTTATTAACTCTGCTCATTGTCCTGTGTAATCTACAAGCATGCAGGCCAGAAAGCATCGTATTGAGCCAGGAGTGAAAAGAGCACTGAAAATGACAAATAGCATTACTGAGAAATAGGTTATTCCTTAGTTATTCAGTATATAACTCATCAGAATGAAAAGTATCTTAACTTAATCTTAACTGAATTCACATTTTGTTCACAAAGAATTTTGTGTGTAATTTTGCTGACCAAATATAAGGCTGTGTAACGCAGTGGAGTCAATGTAAACATGTACACAGGTTTTATAGAGCTTGTCCAAGATTCATTATTATAATCTATAGCAGACTTTGCAACATGCACAAGAAGTGTATACACAGCATGACTTTAATCCTGTACTTTGTACATTGATTGCAAGTCAAAATTCTTCAGAATAGCAGTCCTTTCTTTCTTTCTTTCTTTCTTTCAATAGAGTGATGTTATTTTAATGGATTTGGATGGACTTCTATTCAGTTTACGCTTTATTTATGTATGTATAAAAATTGCACTAGGAGGGTGTGTGTGTGTGTGTGTGTGTGAAACTTTTGGTGCAAAATGGCCTACAGTAGCCAGAAATTAATCGTATGATCTTATTTGTAAATAAATAAATAAATAAAAAACTTAGAATTTGGTAAAGTGGTCTATTTATAATGAAGAGCAAGACAAAAAAAAATTATGAACATTCTTAAAACCTTGGTTTAAAATCACATTGTGTTCCCTGTATGCTCATTCATGAACACAAAAATAACAACATAATGCAAATGGGGGGAAAATGGCTTGTGCCCAACCAAAATAGCTCTAGACTGGCATTAACCAGCTAATTATACTCACACTGGCATGAAAATGGAGCCCTCAAGCTGTTGAGCTTTTATGTGCTTTTCAAATAAAATATATACCTGTAACATATATGTATGTAACAGTCTCAGCATCATGACATGCTAAACAATATCATCACCTACTACAAAATGTCAAAGATATAATCCATTTAAAATGTATCTTTATACAAAATTTAAAACTTAAAAAAAATTATAATAAAGTCCAAACCACTTCTTTTTCTATAAAATGTGAACTGACATTACATACAGGTAGATGTGAGGTTTTGTGTGATATTATGTATTGTGCATTGCGCTTGTGTTATCCTGTCTTCATCCTGCCCGTATGTAAGTATCAGATGTGTAACTCGTTCGGGTTTCATAATAACGTAAGCAGAGGTACATTTTTTGACATTATGCAATCATACAATTCCATACAGAAGGCTATAACTGTAATAAAGATGGCGTGATTTCATTTTAATGTAAACATACAGTACATCTCTCTGAAGTTCAGCATTCTAGTCCTTTTGGCTGAGAGATGTATTGTTGTGTTATGAAGTGTTCCTGGGATTAAGGGCAGATCCACTGATCTCTTTACCCTTATATGTTCGAAAAGCCCCTGGTGATGAAGGGGAAATTCCTGGTAAAGGCTACTTAATGGATTTTCTATAATGAAAACCTCCAGCAGATGAAGGGTCTTTAAGGCTCTGGAGTAACTAACCTTTTGTTTAAACAGCATGGAAAAATAAAGTATGGAATAAATCAGTAGTGAGACTGAGTTCCACCTGAGAAATGAGACCGCCCTACTTTTGTACATATGAAGAGCTGGTTTGATTGGAGAATGATATCATGATTATACCCAGTTATGTCTCATTGTGATATTAGATGGGAGGTTAAATCAGTAGCTTGACAATGTAAATATTCAGATTGAGCATTATTCATTATATCATGAGATCTTGATGGAATAATAAAAATAGTGGGGGCAACTACTGTATCACACACACTTAAAGGAAAATAAGCAGCTGTATTCGTGATTTCAAATATTTTTTTTTTTATTGTTTCAAGTCTGTAATAATCTACTGGGTCCATGCCATCTTTCCTCTGAATACCGAACATGCTAACCAGAAGTTGTAACCCTGTTGTTCTAAACAACAACAACAACAAAAAAACACCTCTAAACTAGTTTTGTCATCTTTTCTTTTCTGTAATTTGTACTTCTTTTCTGTAATTGGACAATGTGTGCTTAGTCTTTCTACTTTTAGTTTAATATAAAAAAGATGACCATTTGGTGCATTTTTCTTATAACCACTGGTGGTTTTGTTGTGCTTAGTTGCACAGAAGTCCAAAATAATCCAAATCAAGAAGACATTTGTTAACAGCAAATAATCTAATGTGGATGGCAAAAAATGAAGCATTATACTGTTGTCTTTTTATCTTCTTTGAAAGACAGGGAGGCTTAGCCCTGCTAGCTCATTTATACCAGCTGTTGTCATAACTATGTGATTAGCATGTTGTGTGCTTTGCACTATTTTGTAATATTTAGACATGAATGGCTGTTGATAATGAATGAGCAGTGCCAGTATGTCGTGGCATCCTGTCAGTGTTACATGTGGCTTAGTATGACGATTGAGGATCTTTCACCCAGTCGTCTCTCGTGAGTTCTGATACTATAAAACATGGCTGTGTTTAAAATTCCCCAGCTCGAGAGTGTTCTTCTTCCATTGACCCCTGCTGAGAACTCCTACTGGTTCCTGATTGACTGTAATGAAGTGACTCTAAAAGTCTTGCCCCTCAGTGAGGATGTTTCTGCCCTTGAGGCTTGAAAATGGCTTACTGTGATCCTATCCATGTAGTACATAGCAGTGTAAGAGGAAATGACTGGAAAATGGAGTCAAGGAGAAGATTAATACCTAAAAACTGAATATCTGCAGTGATTTCATGTAAAAGAAACAACAATATGATCAAATAAACTTTTGTGTAGCTGAATTTTGACACAGTATTTCTTTTATTAAAAGACCAAAGGTCAAAGGACTAGGGGACGCATTGTAGGTGCAGAATAAATAAATGGTTGTTACCACAACTGACAATAGTGCAAATGTTAACTATCAATAATCTGTTTATATAATTACCCTACATTGGGTACAAAAGGCACATGTCATAACTGTTTAGTTCATTTATTGCTGTACTGAGCTAAAGTATTCAAGCTGTCCCCATGTGTCATATTGGATTTTGTTAGGTCAGTTTTTTCCAATGCTGTTCAGTTTACGTTACTGCTTGTTTAAAATTTTGTTCTTCAGTGGATGGACTCTACTTTCCATGACATTCAGGTCGTTCTATATTTGGTTCTGTATTTGGTTTAATTATTTGTATTAAACTGGATTCGTTGCATTGTCTCTGCTTGGTCCTAATTGTTTTCTTTATGTCAGTTAAAATAATGTTAGTGATTAGACAGTCAAGAAAAAAAAAACACTTCATTTTAATTATGAATCAAGATAATAAAAAAAAAGCAGTGATGACAATGACAATGGTGTTTGCAATCATCAGTTATTAACTGCTTATCATCACTATCCTGCTTTATGTCAAATATATCTACAGAATTATTGACATAAACACTACACACAATCATTCAAATCTTTGACGCAAACATTTGGGAAAAGTATTTACCTCAGCTGGTGTATAAGCCAAGGCACTTGTAATTTTCTGCATAGACATCATATGATGATTCAGTGCTGTAATTCTCTCTAGAGTAGGGTTAACTGCATGCTTAACCGTATATGTTATTTTAACAGTCAATAACACAGTAGGGGAACTCCACACTGTGGAGAGCAATGAGGCCAGTGTAAGTATAATGTAAGCTGCATAAACTGGAAGGACTGTTATCACATTTTGGCTGCTTGTGCTTTGTATATTGGATCTGCATCTCCTGTATGCATTCATTTGTATATTGTACATGGGTTTCAATTGACTGAATGTTTTAAACTGCTCAACCATACAATATATATTAAAATGTAAGATCGGGTAGTATATGCAAAGCATTACTATATTACTTTTTTGGTGATTGTATGGCTCCACACTGAAAGTAAAACTACTTCTAACCATATAAGTAGTTTACCATCCATCCGGAGTTTGTTGCTATGTTCTCCTTTTCATTCACTTTTAAAGTGCTCCTGAAATCAAAATGGGTGTTTTTAGAGATTTGCGCACCTGTCTTTTAGTGTTATGGACACTGACATGATAGTTTAGCTAGAAAAAGTATACAGTGTACATGTCGTGCCCCCAGGGATGGGTCTTACTCTACAGTGGCAGCTCAGAAGCAAACATGGTTTTTGGCTGCAAACAGTGCGTTTTCGGCTCTGTGTCTTCTTGCACATGATTCTCCTTCTTTTAACCATCACTTGGTTGAGAAAAATGGCTGGAGTTTATTCATTTGGAAGAGGGTGGAATTTGTGTAAGCAGCCGGTGGCACTTTTTGGAGGAGTGTTTTACAAACTTGGCTGAGTTCAGTGCCAGAATATCTTATTACAACTGACTGATGGAGAACGCAATTCCATCTTTATACACCATCTCCATCAGTAAGTAATATCATTTTATCAAGTAATGTAATATTTAGAAAGCTCCACAGTTGAAAAAAGGCTGTAAAACTCATTACTCTTCTCCATATTTACATATTTTGCTAAGCTACTGTCAATTTTGTTTAGTTGGGTAGGTGTAAATCAATCAAGCCCTTCAACACACCATCACTCTGACTTCCTGTTTCATCAACTCAAATTCATCAAAACAAATCACGACTCTCAAGCCATCACGATGAACATGACAAGTCTAAAAACAACCCACAATTAACTGTACACAATTAACTGCAAGCTCTCTCAATGTGTGTGTCCGTGTGTGTGTCCGTGTGTGTGTCCATGTGTGTGTGTGTGTGTGTGTGTGTGTGTGTGTGTGTGTGTGTGTGAACATGTTAGCATCATGTAAATAAAGAACTGTCCCTACCAAAATGGGGGAACGATCCAATAAAACACTGTAACATAATGTCGATTTTCAACCCCAGTTGATGCCATACTAATGTGGCAGCGACTGCAAACGCATCAGCATTTATGGAAAACTGCATTGAATACATAAACTTCAGAACACACACACACACAAAGCAGTATGCTTGGAATAACTAGAGACTCAAGGCTGCATTAAATGAGCTGATTCATTTTGATTTTATGCTAAACAGAAAGACATGTATTTTATACAGACATGGTGGACTTTATGGGAAAATGACACCTAATTATTATCTTACATATATATTTTATATATATATAAATATATACACTGCCCTCCAAAAGTTTGGAAACGCCTGAACAAAATAGGGTTTTTGGGCAATATCAGCATAAATCCTCTTTAGTTACTGACCATTTTGCATTGATAATAAGGGACAACACTAGGCATCCGAGCAGTCAGTTTATTCAAACATTGACTTGATATATTACTCCAAGCCTCCTGGAGGATTGCCCAAAGATGA
>CM040987.1:7231524-7248367 GCA_022985145.1 Pangasius djambal
TTTTTTTTTTTTTTTAACATCAGAGCAAACGCCTTCCAGCAGCAGCAGTGTACTAACAAGGGTTTACTGGCATCTTGGGCTTGGAAAGCACTAGAAAAATGGAAAATATTACATGGTCAAGCACTTTTAATGACTCCTGTCAAACACAAAGGTAAATTCTGCTCTGTTTTTTAGGAGACGCTCTGACTCCATCGACTTATAATGAATGCATTCTTCACGCTGGTTTTCAGTGTGTGTAAATGGTCATTTCTGCCTTCTATCTGTGGGTATGGATTGTGTAAGCATGAAGCACCTGCTGTGTGCCTTCTTTTGTGCCTTCTTTTGTGTCTTCTTGGTCAAGTTCATGAGTCATCCAGTTGTAAATGGAAACTGCATGGCACAAAACTCATTTGACACAATAGCATGTACTCGAAAATAAACAAATGTGCAGAGAGAGCAATGAAATGTTTGTATTGTTCTCTGTCTGTGGTAATTCGCTATTGTATACCTCGGCAAGTTTTATTCTAGCGTGTTGTTTTGTGCATAATATTTGTTTTTGGCTATTAAACAAAAGCCACCTTGATTTAAGTACAGCAGTTATAATTATATGAATTAGCTACAATAATTGTAGCTACTCTTGTTAATCAGAAATCATGTTCTGAAGTTGAATCATGTGCCCATTGCCATTATCTGCCTAACTGAAATTACTGCACTTGACTTTTAATAATTATACATAAGGATTGGGAATCTTTATCAGAGACCTCGGATTTAAGCAGATATTTCAAACCAAAGTGTTTTGGGGTACTCAAATAAAATCAGAGCCATAGACATGATTATTAAAATAAATATTGTGTACTTATTATAGTTCATAGTCCCTCATAGTTCATGCTGGATTCAGGCTGTAAGTTGTAGTAACAGGAAGAAAGAATAAAAAATCTTACAAAGCGGTGACCACTGAGAAGTGAAAGGATTGCTATGGGATTAGCTCAAATATAATGTAGTCGAGTAAAGTTTGTAAAGGACAAAGTTACAAAAAATATTCATTGCTTATACAGTGGGGTCCAAAAGTCTGAGAGCACTAGTGAAAATGCTTCTGTTCGGCATTCTTTTTCAATTTAGCACAAAGGTTTTCATTACAAATGATATTATCTGCAACAACTTGAGTGAAAAGTATAATCTTTGAAATATTTACATGAATTTCAGAAGTTTTTAGTAGTTGTATATTCCCTCTTTTTACTTTAATGACAGTGTGCACTCGAGCTGACACAGATTGCACAAGTTTATGCAAAACTTTATGATCCATGTTAGATCAAATCCATCCGGTGTGTCATTTGAACGCATGCTTCAGTGGAAGGGATAAGACTCATAGAAAGTCCGACCTTTTGTACACAGAAGTTAACGTGTTAAATTGCACAAATAGGCTTGAATAGTGACCTAGAAATTGTGCAACATCTCGAATATTGAATAGTAAATTTCCTTTTAGAATTTTCAGAATTCTAAAACTTTCTGTTTATTTCCAGTTTCAAATTAAAAAAAAAAATCCTAGATTTTCATTGTGGTCTCAGACTTTTGGACTCCCCCGTATAACTAAGACAACTTGAAGTGGTTATGTTTCGTGGTGGTGTTTCATGTTACCATTTATAACTAGCGCCATGGATTCTGAACAGATGAGAAATCAGTTTTGGCCCAGGAAGAATAAATTAATATTTATCTGTCCATTCATGTTTAAACATTTATGTTAATTTGTTATTTACTTTTTTTTTAACAAGCCATGTCACCAGTTTGTGAGTCAGACCAGAGATGGTAAATAATATGAAAAATCTATGAAAGTCTGAAAACTCTTCCTTTTCTGAATTAATGTCTCCAGCCTTGTAGCTAGTCTCTGGTCCAATGCTTTGGTTAAATCATTTACATCAAAGCATGTAATTGGATAATCAGCAGCAGAGGGTCTGCTACAGAAGCCAAGCTGGTTTGTGAGTCACTGAAGTATGGCCATTTTTTCATACATTTAATGATTCTGCTACATTATTTTTATGTACTCAGTTTGGTCCAGTGAAACACTTTGCTGGCTCCACAGTCCACCAGGTGACGACCCCTGATGCAGGAAGTGAAAGCAGTCTACAAGTCTCCTCGCTTCATTGCCTTTGTAACAACAACTGGCAATGCAAATAGAAATGTCATATCCATCACTGTTGACTTGTCTCACCACTGGAAAGGAGAAAGCCTTCATTTTAATGTTATGAAGGTGCTCAGTGAAAGAAGTTTCCACTTGTTTTCTCCAATGTACAGCTGATGCAGGAGAGACAGTAAACTAATGCGGTGATGCATGAAGAGGGATGAGTGACAAAAACTGATCCTTCAGGGCCTGTGATTTAGTTGCTGTGTTAATAAATTTATACATTTAACACAGAAAATTTATTTCTCATATAAATTTATTCAAGCACTCATTCATTTATGGATAGGGAATATACACGGATTCCGTGGAATGTGGGGGAAAAGAAGCTTCAGGAATGTTTAGTAGTTCTGAGAACTTTTTTTCTTTTTGTGCAGGGAGATTAGGTTGAATATTTATAGCTACTGGCTTCATTGACAGCTAGCAAAGAAAACAAAGTGACACATTTCGGAATGCATTCTGGAAATTATCTTGTGCATGTCCTATTGAATGTTATTGTTGTTATTCCGAGCCATAGACTTTTAGTGTGACATGGAAATTTTAGCACGAGGAACATTCGGAGTAGTAAATCCTTTGGTTTGCAAGCCTGTAATGCTTGCCAAAAGCTTTGGATGTGTTGGAATTTCAGCTAATTTATTTATTTATTTATTTGTTTTTCTGCGAACCCATGCGAAGTCATGTTACACAACACACAGATTGTGACAGAAGGGAGGATAAGATCATCACTGGATCATCCCTGAAAATAAATACTGTTCTCTGTATTTGATTTGGTTTTAAAGTTGCTTGTTTTAATATAGCATTTCCTTTTGTGTAATTGCCCAAAACTCACTCCAGTAGCAGGTCACTACTGAAGATATGGACAAGGTCATTGTTAATATTTTAAAGCGTAACAGTTTGCTATTACTGTATTAGTTGAAATGAAGACACACTAGAGTAAAAAAAAAAAAGTATATTTTAAAATATACAAGCCAAATACAGTATATACACTTTAAAATATACTTTATTTTTATATTTTATTTGGTTTATCTTTATTTTTATACTTTAGTTGGCTTATTTGGGAACTTTAAGCAAAGTCTCCCGGGTGAAGCTCCCTCATGAAGCTGCTCGAGAAGATGCTGAGAGTGTGCATAGCTTCATCAAGAATACTGTAAAGAATTTTAAATATCAAGCAGTTGATTTGTTTAACACTCTTCTTGGTCAGTGATTGTAAGCTGACTGTCATTTCTAAATTGTCTGTAGTGTGTGAATGGGTGTGCAATTGTACCCTGAGATGGGTTGGCACCCTGTCCCGGGTGCCCCCCGCCTTGTGCCTCGAGTTCCCTGGGAGAGGCTCCAGGCTCCCAAACGACCCTGTGTAGGAAATGGAAGACGGATGGATGGACTTCTTATTGGAGCATGGAATTGAATGAACTTTTATTGAAATGTTGTTGATCTATTTGCATTCAAATCTAAAAAAAGCACAATTCCAATCCTACTTCATCTATTTACAAAGCCCATATGACAGCTAAAGGAATTATTTTAATGTCCTCAAACTCTAATCAAAAGTGTAATTAAATTTGCTTTTTTAACATGAAGCACTTTCTCAGTATCATGACAAAACACAGATACATACTAATGTCACACCTTAAAGGTTTTGAAATAATCCTTCTGTAAGTCTTAAAAATTAAGCATTATTTTTCATATTTTTTCAACAGTGAACCTAAGAAAACAGGGTAAGAAAACAGGAAGCCGGTAAAGGATGCATTCTGCCCTTAAATAGGTAACACAGTTGAAAGTAACAGGGCCTTTTATTATTATAGAATAACAATTTAGCCCCAATCTATAATTTCAAAGAATGACAGTACAGGCTGTACTTCTTCCCATGATTTTTTATCATTTTATCATTATTCCCTTTCTTCAGGAAACTCGGGTGATACTTTTGGTTGAATGTGTGACTTGTGGAATATTTCAAGTATTTCAAAAAGGTGAATGTGTTCAAGTAACAGGGCTGAGTGAATGCTGTGGGTCTATGATGTATCATCCATTTCCAAAATCTATAATGAATGATTCATGTAAAAGGGCATTTTAAGCATGGAATGTTAAAATTTAAACAAATGAATTTTAATAATTTCAAATTCTATGACTATATTTCAAGGTAATGTGTCATTATAGTGGTCTGGGACATGCTACAATGCTGTTTCCTGTAGATTTGTTGTAGGTTTTATTAATGGTTTAAATAATGTATCTGAAAAATGCACATAGGTTCTTGTGAAGGGAATTTTGGATATTTTTTTCCTTTGTAAATACAATATTAGTGGGACACAAATGGCACCCTAATCATGGAATCACCCTCATTATTGCTACCCATATTAGATTAACTGAAATAATTTAAAACACAGCACTCATTATACATTTAAGCATCTAATCAGCATTAAGACAGGATCATTTCTGCGATGTTTTATTGCCATTGAATGAAATGCACTTTGGACACTTCTATCTTCTTTTCAAAATGGTAAGATGAAGCTGTACGTTAGTGGAGTGTAGTGGCATTGGCCACTCAGAGATTTGGCATGGCTGCTCGATTTCATGAGCTGCATGAGCATTAAATCAGCAGGAGCAGCATGGGCACCAGCAGATATGCCACAGTTCAATCTACCCAATGTTCTATACATTTGTGTGCATGTGTGTTTTCTTGTTGGAGACACCAGATGTCCTTAGAATGGTAGAATAATAATGAAAATACAGCTCTGAGGACATGCAGATCCTCATCATGATTTGTGAAGTTGCAGGGGTTGCCCATGAAGCACAAATCACTTTTTATTGCATGAAACTCTCCAGATTCACTCCCCCCACAAATCCCACAGTAAATTCAGACCAGTAGTGCTAAATGTATGACAGCTGAAAACACACACAGCATGTGTAAGTAGAGACTGCCATTTTATCCTGTCTCTTTATGTTATATCATTTTAAAAGACCTCAACCATCTTCTATCAGGTTGCTTCTCAGCAGATGGTAAAACTTCTCAAGTGTTAATGACTACAGATGTTCCAAGGCAGCATGAGATTTACCAGTTATGAACCACACACTAGTATGATTTTCTGAAGGGATCGTAAGTGAGAGAGCACACTAATCATGTTCTTATTTGATTAGATAAATCATCCACAAACCTAATGATGGAGGCTCAGGGTCTAAATCTCCTGAGCCCCAAGCTGACAGGTGCTCAGCTGCGTTCATCATCTTGATCGTGCACTCCTGGAAGTTTCACAATGATCTCCTGAGAAGAAACCATTGACAAATTCCTCCTGTCTGTGCATGGCACATTTCCCAGTACTCCGAGTGCTGCTTATGTTTGTTCTTTGTTCTACATGTGCTTTTGTTTATGTTATGGCTCTTATCATTCTTTTGTTACTCAGATGTGTTCACCTGTTCTGTGTGTCACATGGATTATTTCGGTTATTTATGTCCTGTTGTTTCTGTTTCTTGTAAAACTTCGTTTTTCAATGTTCCCTGTGCTTAGTTTCTTGTCGTACTCCCTGTTTCCCTCAGTTCTGACTATAGATTGCCCTGTGTTGCCCTGACCTACTCTATGGACATTTACTATGGTGCTTGGACCCTATAATAACTGTCATGAGTTTACACACTTGCTTCCTGTCTTCACTCACGTTCTTTCATGTTACAGAACCTGTCCGTGATATTTATATGAGATTTTCTATACTTTTCTATATATCACCTATAGACAGAAGAGGCATGCTTTGAATTATCCCTAGTTCCAGTGGAGTTCCTAGTTCCATGTGTAATGCTGCAATGTTGCCATCTTGTGAGTGGAGATTGAAACAGCAAATGAGAATTGGGAAGCATATATTTTTACATAATTAGAGAAATTTTATTAGTATAAACCTTTTGTTTTATAACGACAAACATTGCTTATATTTTATATTTAAAAAACGAATAACAATATGTATCAGCATCCCTTTTGTGCTCTCAGAAAGGGTTTCCTCAGGTCTTATTTTCTGTCCTTGAGACTTTTTATTCACAGCTGCAATGTTACAATTTAATGAATCTTTTATGTGTGGCATCAGCTAAGTCGCTGACCATTAACAAGCACCCAAGCATGTTTTCTGCCTGCCTTTCAGAATAAAACCTTTCTAGTAAGCAGACTTTTGAGTCTTTAAGTGTTTCAGCCAGAGTGTGAAAGAGACTCGAGGTCAAACAGTCAGCAAATGACAGATATCTGACAGTTCATCATCGTGACACATGTTTCACAAGAAGTGAGTGATGTTCAGAGAGCCGGGGTGTGAAAACTGATCTGTCGTCACTTTCGATCATCAGTGAGGCTCTTGTGTGCAGGATTGTCCACTCTGACCCTCATTTTAGCTTTATTTCACAGTACAGATTTGATAAGAAGAACGTTATACAGTGAAATAGGTTCTTCAGTTCTCAGTACAAGGCATAAAAGGTTTAGACTTTATTAGAATAATATTTGGAAATCTGAATCTCAAATACACGACAACACTGTTGAATGCTCAATTCAAATTAGTCGTAAGGTGTTAATTAATTAACTATAACAGCAGCTCTCTCAGTAGTTCCAGGTGCATGGTTTATATTAATGCTCTGGTTCTAATACATTATTATTTCTA
Organism: Pangasius djambal; assembly: GCA_022985145.1. Taxonomy (NCBI): domain Eukaryota; kingdom Metazoa; phylum Chordata; class Actinopteri; order Siluriformes; family Pangasiidae; genus Pangasius; species Pangasius djambal. Next base: position 7,238,293 of record CM040987.1, read on the forward strand.
TAGTAATAACATACACAGTGACTTGTATGGTGGACCTATACAGAGCAATAAATGTGTGCAATCACTGATATGGTGAAGTTTTCCATGAGGATACATTTAGCATTTCTAGAATATTTGCTGTTCCTCTCTAACATATGAGAGGCTGCATTTTTTTTTTGTCTTATTACCTTCAAGACAGACAGAAAAAAGAGAAGCTGTTGAGGGAACAAGTGTTTAAAGCTGTTTGAAAGTACATAATAACAGGAACTTGTTTTGCGGATGTTCCAGAACATTAAAAGTAACTATAAAATGATTTTTTTTTAAAGTATGACATGAAAAAATTGTTAGTGTTGGCAAATTGCTGTAGTATAAGAGACTTGCCGAAACTGGACAGGAGACTGGAAAAAGACCAGGTGACTTTTTTTTTTTCTAATCTTCAGCTGTCCAGTTTGGGTGAGTCTGTGCCCATGATAGCCTCAGATTCCATTTCTTGGCTGACAGGAGTGGAACGCAATGTGGTCTGCTGCTGGCGTAGCCCATCCATCTCAATGTTCAATGATTTGTGCATGCTGAGATGCTTTTCTAGTCACCACAGTTGTAAAGAGTAATTATTTGAGTTACTAAATCCTTCTTGGCAGCTCAAACCAATCTAGGCATTTTCCTCTGACCTCTCTTATCAGCAGAGTGTTCCACCCACAGACTCACTCAATGGTTTTTTTTTTGTTTTCGCACCATGCTGTGTAAACTCTAGAGACTGCTTTGTGTGAAATTCCCAGGAAAACAGCAGTTTATGAAATACTCAAACCATCCCTTCTGGTACCAACATCCATGTCAAGATCAAACTCACATTTTCTTCATTCTGATGTTTGATGTGAACATTAACTGAAGCTCCTTATTTTATGCATTGTGCTGCTGTCACATGATTGGCTGATTAGATAACTACACGAATGTGCAGGTGTACAGGTGTTCCTAATAAAGTGGACTGTGTGCGTATATCTGTTATTTCATAACTCGGCTATCACAGTTTAGATCTTAGACTACTGAAGATCACTGGTAGAGTAAAAAAAAATTTCCCATGTGATTTACTGAGTGGGCAAATGGATTTTGGTGAGATATTATTTGTAACAATTTGATCATGAATTTATTCACATATGAAACAAAATGAGTTCTCGATCGGTATTTAGTGAACTCTTATTCAGGAAAAGACACGACAAGCAAAACCTAATGCTCCTTAATTTCTTACATTTTCAGTGTAAATAAAAATATTTCTAGGTCAGTAATACAAAACATTCGATACACATAATTTATTTTCCCATAATGACAGAAAAAAGAAAAACGTCTGATTGAGGGATCTTCCTGAACGACAGAAACATTTAGCCTCACTTCTTCTTCTGTGACGTGTTTACTCATGTGCGTAAATTTGAATTTGTGAAACACTTGCATACACCATTTAGGTCAAGGATATCAGAGAAAACAAATTAATCATAATTATGCCATTTTTCTACACAATGTACTCTATTGATTCATGAAGTATATTTAGTTACATGAGTCTCCTTTTCAGACTTTCCGCTCCCCCACTCATATATTCCCCCATATATTCTAACCTTCAAACGACCTTCTTCCACATCTCAAGTCATTACTGGCTCGCAGTAGCAGGATAGGGTAATATAATAGGCCTCAATCATCACTTGCACCATATCACAATTGTAACCTTGGCCGTGTGACTTTGCTATGAATATATAAATTTTCTTGCAGAGAAGACTTTAGCTATATGACCATTATCACCATTATTATCTAGATTGTGCTGTAAATGATTGGGGAATTAGAACGGTATGTTTTATTTGGATCTTTGTCCTGTTCTGGGTCAAGCTTTGATTTCTTTATTAATCTCATTTTTTGAGACACTTGAACAATCGCAGACCATTTTGTAGCTAAACCCATTGATGGCCATTTTTAGTAAGGATGATCATGTTTCAAGGCTTCCTTTATCAGGTGGGTATGATCAGAAGTCTGGATAAGAGTTAAGTAAGCCCCACTCACACCTTTATCATCTAGAAGAATCTTGGCTTTCACAGTTTAAGAGACTAAAACGAACATTAGCTGTTTGACACTCCTTAATCCCTCTCAGTCCTCACTATCTGGGAGCAAGCTCAATTTGAGAAAGAGCAGTAAATTGAATCAGACCCTTGGCAGCTCTCCACTTGATGCTTAAATCAAGTGAGATTCTGCTCGCTGAGATTTCAGAATAAGAACGCAAGAAGAGACATGAAGCCACAGTCTATGCTTGGTTATGATCTTGAAGGAAATAGAATTTGTGTGCAATGTGCTGTTCTTGTTTATCAGCCTTGCTTTTGTGTTCCTGTGGCCACATTTAAGACCTCCATATCTGGAAGCACAAACCGCTGACCCTCTGAGGATGATTGGTGGCACAGCTACTGGGTGCCCTAGTGGCATGTGGCATGCTGGTGGGTATTGCTCCTGAACCACATAAGAGTTATGTAGAGGTAAGAGCCACCTACTTTTCTCCACTTCACAGTTAGTTGCAAATAGCTATTGTTTTAAGTAATGCCAGACAGTAAATGCAATATAATGCATACAGTAGAGTCCAAAACTCTTTCAAGAAATGAATAAGAACACAAACTGACATGCAGTTATCTAATCAGCCAATCACATTTAGACATATTTCTTGTGTTTCACAGGTGAACTTGCGTTGGAAGATATTTTTTAAGAGCAGCGACTGAGTCTTCTTAGCCAGGACAGCGTTGATATGAACGTGCAATCTCACACAGCATGTGCCCCAATTCTCTGCCCCATACCACTGATTTTGGGTTTCTCCACTATTTCTTGTGAAACTGGTTTTATTTTATTCACCATTATGTTTTTTTCATTACCACTGTAAAGACTTAGTGTATGCATGAAATGATGTATAGGAGAATATGGGACAAATCACATCCCTTATTGAGCAGCATTTTATTTTTCAATACGAGACAATCCTGTATTTTAAGGGATGGATTGCAAGGATCCCTACTGCCAGGGACAGGACATATATGGTTCTCGAGAGCATTTAATCACGACTGAAGTTGAATTAATTTTAAAATGAGAGATTAAATGCTCAGTTGGAAATGGAGGAGGATGGTCACAAAGGGACAAATCCAGAGCGGACATCTTAAGATCAGATATGAATATGTCAGTATTTACATGGGGAATGTTCTCTGTATTCAGACTCGTGCTATGCAACTTCTGAACGTGATGTTTCTGAGTGGAATGTTCATTTTATTGAAGTTAACTGAAAAAACTGACAATCTCTAGTTCTCTCACATGCAACAGTTTCTCTGCACGCTCTCTCTCTTTTAATGACCATGCTCGCTGATGCTGCACTGTGCGCACAGGTCAGCCTTCCTCACGCTCTCTATTAATGGAGCCATTTAAACACCACAGAGGCCTGAACGATACATGTCATTTCAATAAATGTTCTGCTCAGAAAATCGAGTTAAACCCCTATATAGCACTGAGTCTGCTTCTTCGACTCAGCACTTGACCTGAGGTGTAAATCTTTTGGTGTTTCACTTTTCTAACCTTTTGCATTGCTCTTAGGTAGATGGAACAAAAACCAGACTTCCTCTTTCGCTGCATCCTGATGTGGTTCCACAATCTCTAGACCTTTGTCTCTTTCCTCGTATCTTTCTGCTTCTCGATGTCCTCCCTCCCTTTCTCAAACCTGAGCACCATTCTTGCCCATTCAACCGGAAATCTTCTCTTCATTTCATTTAAGATTCAAGGGTTTGTTATTATACTCACAGTAAAGCAGGCAGTTACACTGTCCAATGACATTCTTACTCTGCATTCCTTCTGATAAACCATCAATACTCTACAGAAAGTGTTTCAGAATGGTTGGAAATTACACTGTGAGGTCGCTTTCATCTAGATCCTTCACAGGCCTCCAACTCATTGCTCATCTGAGCTTCACTTGCCTTCCTGTCTTTCTTCTGGAATGAGCTTGAGTCTCGAATCTCTTTCTCCATCTGCTGTCTCTCCTCGATGTTGTCTTTCTTCTAAAGCTTCTGGAACCACTGTGGAGAAAAAAAACTTTGGTTTCTTTTCAGTTTCTTTGAGCCCCTCCATTGTCTTGGGTTTGTTCTTCCCTGTTTCCTTCTTAATTTCCTCCACAGTTCTTTTCATGTTCTCAGTCTCTTTTGTTGTCTTCTCCAGCATGTCATCCTTCTCCAGAATTTTCTGTGACATTAAATCCAGCTGTCCATTCCAGCTGTCTGTGAGTATCCGCTGCTTACCCTCCATTTCATCACATCGCCTACTCACATTCTCCAGATCCAGCAGGAGCTTCTCTCTTTCCTGCCTCCATTCCTCCTCCCATACCAAGTACCTCTTTTCCTTCTTTTTCATCTTCCTGCCTCTATCTAGTGTCTTTTATATTTATATATAAAACATCAAGAAACAACATGAGAAAAACATAAATAAGAGTTAATAAAAACAGACAAATGAATAAAAAAAGCTGGTTAATTTATTTTTTAAAAAAGATACTGTCCTTTTTTTTTTTTCCTCTTATTTTTTAAACACAAATTAAAATTACGAAATTAAATCTAAATCAATTAAACTGTGTTTAAAGCTCTTTTCACTATTTTTTTTCTTTTAAACATTAAAACAGAACAAATTTTTGGTCGCTTCTTTTGTGTATGGCAGAGGTATTCAAACTTTTCCCCATGAGCTCCACCTCTCAGTTTTTTGAGAACTCGTGCCCCTCTCAGCCCTAACAACCCCCAGACTAGAACCACTCGAGACAAAGCCTGAATCATTATTGATTATCATCGATAAAGCAAATGCATTATCGATAACAAACTGGACTCTTTATGTACTGTGGAGAAAAGGTTTCTCCATTTCTTTGTTGAATGCATAGCTTAGCTTCAGGGAAAGGATCGATCCAATTCTATAGTAGTTGAATTAGTAGTAAATCTCCACTATCTTTCAGCCCTCTTTGACTCAGGTGCATAAGAAAATTATGTCTTTCACCAAGCGCACAGGAATTCTGCATTCTGAAACCATTTCATTCCTAATCATCAAATTCTGGCTTGACCTTGCTGTCCAAGCCTTTCTTGGCTAATGATTCCCAACACAAATGTGTCCAGGAAAGATTGAGAATTAACCTCATAGAGCACCCACTGCTATGAACAGTGTATCTCTCTTCCCTGTGCCACTCAGTTTGAAAGTTCAGAATCTGGGGGAAATGGAGAGAGAATGATGACCTGTTTTATGTTTTGCAAAGATCAGTTGTTATGTCTCCACAACACTGGATTTGAACCCTCATTCCTCCTGCTTTTCTCTAGCATTTACATACCTCTCCTGTGAGCCGATGCATAACAGCTTAGTCCAATTCACAGATCTGAAAACATCTAGGATAATCCAACTCAAATGTAGGATTCTCTTCTTTTAGGGGTTCCACAAATGCTTTTGGCCTCCTTCAAATAGTTCATTGCCTGCAACAGGACAGATTTTCACCCAGTCATGTGCAATGATCACAACAAGGTCAAATCAACATCTTAAAGGACTAATCAAAATACACACACCCTGAGGTCATCAAAAAGACTTGCACAGATGGCCGTACGCTCCGGCCGTACACTCCTCGAGACGTGTCCTGCTCCTCTTCAGTGTCTCACTACAGGGAGGAGCACTGTCTCCAGTAGCTGAGCGCACTCGCATCTGCAGCCTGCAGTCATCCGGGCCTGCTCTTCCTTCACTATCGAGTCCACCATGGCCAGGAAGCTCTCTCTATCATTACTGCATATATACATAGACAGTGTTACTCCCTGAATATGGTGCAGTTACATGACAGCAAAGCTGCTATCAGGATCGGTACAATCACAATCACATCTCAATAATAAATGTTATGTCTAAATGAATGTTATTATTGTAATCTTACCCATTTCCTGCAATCAGGCACAGGACATTTTTATGCAGGGTGCCTGCACAAAAAATAGAAAATGTTTACGTAATGATGAAGTCTGCCATGTTTGTTTTAGTCCAAAGAGTCATTGTCAGTGACTATTAGAAACATGACATGCTATGTAACCGTGGTTTTAAGATTTCGCTAGAATTTGCAGGCATAAGCAGAACTCCACAGTGATAGTGTTCTTGTATTTGCTTATTTAGAACGGTACTGAAACAGGGTAAACTTGTTTGGTGAAAATCATGGTGATAAGGTGTGTTTAGATGTTCAAAGGGAAAATCGCATTCTTAAATGCGATGCTATTTTGAACAATATTCATTTAAATATATTTAATAATATTTACATTATTTATATTTCAAAATGAATTAGTATTATCATTATATCATTACTGGTTTTTATACAATATGCATTTGCAAGTTTCCATACCAGGGCTGTCATTCATTTTAGGCTATGGGCCACAGTACACTTATGTCAAGTGGGCTGGAACAAAAAATCTGTTTAGTAGAACAACAACACATATATTGCAGATATATGTTACAGATGAATAGACTGTATTTCATTACCAAAATGAAAATAATTTTATGTATACTTATACCGAAGAATCTTTCAATTCAATTACAGTCCACAAGATGATTTTAATTCAGAACATGAACTCTAAATTCATTTGTCGGGTTGGATTCAAACTTTTATCTTGCCAGTCCCAGCCTATGGGCGGTATGTTTCACACCTACGTTATATACTAAAATAAACGAGACAATCATTTATTTTAAACTATTTATATATGTTTATTTTCTGACCATATGCAATTATATTGGCCAAAATTATGAGTTATTAGAATTTTAAAATCAGTGTTTAATCTTAGGACTATTCATTGGTACAGCATTGCAAACAAGTTAAATTTAAGGCTGTCAAACAATTCAAATAATTAATCAAGTTTTTTTGATGGTAAGATCAACCGCATTTTTTTGCTCAAAACTGACCCACACTTTGGATAGTTTGAAAGCTCTACAACTTATGTGTGATTTATTTATGCATGAGTGGGTGAGAAGTGAATAACAGATGAGCTCTGCCTCTTAAATCTTGGCTGATGACACATTTGTCGGCTTGGAGGTACACTTGAACACATGAACAGCACTGTGTATTAATGTTTTATTCTCAGGGAACTGTGAAAGAGGGCAGCATTTGTACACACGATGGGTTGCTCCGGCACTGAATTCACGAAATTTGACATACAGTTGGAAAATGGTGCCTTGATGGTGCCATGGGCATCTGCCTGTGTAGCCTGTGCACAGTATGTGACTTTTAATTAATAAGAAGTAACTGGTTCCTCGATTTGTCTCTGGAACTTTAGATTTAGCTTTTTGTCAGGTTAACTTTGTTTCGTGTCTGAATGCTCTTGGCTTCTTATCACCTATATGTTTCAGTTAATATCAACTGATATATGTTCAGTAAAATGGAAACCAGCCTTCAAATAACTTATTTGTTTATACTTTGGAAATGAAGCCAAAATGATGTGGAGGGAGGATAAAAAATACAGCCACAATGCAGCTATGATTTGTATATTATATGCCTATAGTATTAAACCCTTTAGTGTACCACAAATGGTGTCATTGCTGTTTTAACCTCCATTTGCTATACTGTATAGTAGTATAGCATGCAATATTGAAGCAGAAACTGCTGTTTTGTGACCAAATGAAATCACAGATACCCCTTAATTATTATTTAATTTCCCCAGGCCCTAAAAAATATCAACCACCATTCACTGCTGCCTCAATTGCATTGTTGAGGTACAATTTGTTTACAAGAAATGGACATCAGTGATAAAAGTTCACTCACCCCCAACCACGCTGTCCATCTCTAATGGCACCGGTGCTTCATCAACATGCCTGTAAAATAGTTACATTTACATTTATGGCATTTGGCAGATGCCCTTATACAGAGTGACTTACATTACACTGAAGTTACAGTTCTTCAGTTGTGCTGTTAAATAATTTATTTATGTATCAGCTGACACTCATAAGTTCATACTTGCTCAAACATGTTGCTATCTGAATCATTTACACAAATATTTACTACAAAAAAAATTGCCTTTATGTCAGATGACTTCTGGGCTCAAAGCGATAGATCTTCCCTGGGTCGCTAACATCCTTCAGATCATTCTCAATCTCCTCCATGAAGCAGCAAGAAGGCAGGCCGGAGTAATACCTGGTCTCCCAATCACATGATACGATCCCGGGGTAGTACATCATCAATCGGGCAGCCAGATTCACTTTGTCTCCCATTACTGTCAGGGAGAGCAGAAGTAAAGCGATGAAGGTTAAAGTTCAGAGACTGATAAAGTACTAGTTTATGGGAAACACCCCTTACCTGTGTATTCATTCCTCAGATGATGGCCCACCATACCGCAGTACACTAGACCTGTAGTTACGCCAACTGAGATAGTCCTGGAAGACACAAAGAGGTCTTATCACTATGATTATAAAAAACAGAAGTAAATATGTTCATAAAACAGGACAGGACCTTTCAAAAAAGCATTATGTGCACGTGTGTGAAATAATAATAAGGAATTTGCAGATTAAATTAAATGCTCTGTGCTATGACTTAATTATGACTCTTTATTTTTTGGCAGCAGGTCTTGAATATACTATCCACAGCCTTCAGTGCACTCTCATCCTTGCTCTTATACCCAGGTAAGCTGAATACACAGAGAAATGTGCAGTCCTGAAAGCATATGATAGATTCGGAGAAGATTGACTGTAGTATTCTGATATGTTACTTTTAGTAAAAAAAAAATAAAATACATGTGTCTGTTTTTGCTCTGTAGGACAACCTCTACCTTGAATGTTTAAGGTAAGAATCTCTTCATGGCAATACAACTGTAAATGGGTTCTAGCACATTCTACAATGTGGCTGTGTATTACTAAATGAGGCAGCTGTGTCCTAATTTCAGTGACCAGGTTTCTTAATCACCAACATCTAGCCGTGTTTGTCTCAGTGTTACTACTAAAACTTATTACAGGATGATACATTGGGGAATGTTGGTTCTAAAACAGAGGTGTCCAATCTTATTCACTTATTCAAGCCCTTCTGAGTCATATCTGATCAGACATCTGGAGATTACGCCCAAGTAAATTGTATTATAGGTAAAACATATATATGTGTTTGTGTGTGTGTGTGTGTGTGTGTGTGTGAGAGAGAGAGAGAGAGAGTGTGTGTGTGTGTGTGTAATATAGGTGAAAGACCATGAACTGTGTACATAGTGTCTTCTAACGACCCATGTAGCAAGTAGGGGTTTGATTTACTGATAATGTAGTAACTAAAACCTGGAAAACTTACCTTATCGAAAAAAGAACCAAAATGAATCCCATTCTCCATGGGAAGTGTCGGCCCCAGAATATTTGGTGCACTAGGCGATCCTTTGTCCAGCCCAGTCCTGAACAGTTGCCTATGCTAAGGATTGTGTGACCCTCTAATGTACTGATTCTGATATATCATTGCCACAAATTGTACATACACCTTGGAAAATGGTTTTCATCATATATTTTCTGAGGAAGTTCTCTCTCTCTGTGTCAGGCATTGATTGGAACGCTGATCTCAGGCAGCCTAAAGTAATGAAATGTTGAACCTGAGGATTGTATCAACAATGGAAATGCATGCATTAAAACTGTGTGAAAATTAGTAAATTAGTGACCTTTGCTTTTCTCAGGGATTTGCTTATCCCTGCTCAGCATCTGATGGTACATTTCCACTGAGAATCTGGGCTCTTTCTGGAAACGGAGCATCTCTTTCATCATTTAAAGTAAGTTAATTTCGAAGAAAAAAGCTTGTAAAATTGGTGTAGTCAGTTTAGGTGGAGTGAAAAAAGGCTCAGGCAGTCTGACAGATGAGGTTTAAAACCAACCTTGACAGCTTTTTTATTCTCATAATAATAATTCTCTGAATAACATCCCCAGGATTTGCCAGAGGCTCAGCCAATCGCACCTCCTCCACAGCTGGGCCAATGATGACATAAAAACGCCTGGATTTCTCTCCCACTATTATTTTGGAGAGTTTCCCAGCTGATATGGCTGCCATAGACAAGAAGAGCATGTAAGTACTGTATGGTTCATCACATAAAATACACAGGCAGCGAAGCAC
>CM040987.1:7253303-7420175 GCA_022985145.1 Pangasius djambal
GTCCCTCGAGTTCTTCCACACCAGCCTTGACAAACCATGTCTTTATGGATCTCACTTTGTGTCAACGGTTTGGGCCATTTAGTTCCAGTGAAAGATAACCTTAATATTACAGCGTACCTAGACATTCTAGACAATTGTGTTCTTACATCTTTGTGGCAGGTTGGGGAGGGCCCACATATGGGTTTTATGGTCATGTGTCCACATACTTTTGGCCATGTAGTGTATGTACTTAAAACTGTATACAACATGGTATGATGACATACAACAGATAAGCATTATTCAAAAAATACTGTATTAAACATTATGGAAATAGATTATATGTGCAGTGTTTCATAAAAAAAGAGAGATCATTTGTCCAGTGTTTGTGTGTGACTCTAGTTCATGTATATAACACCACTCTGTATGAATTTCCAGAACCCGGGAAATGATACAGTTCCTGTGTGCTTTTGTGTGACAGTACCAAGAGCACAATTCTAGTCTAGTGGTCTGGTTAATCTCCAAGCAGCAGGGGATCTCATCTTCCTTCCCACTCTTCCCAGAAAGAGTGACATATTCAAACACCACAGGTTCTTAGCAATGTTTCAGTTAATATAATTTGCATTATTTCTTGCTCTGATATGTATATTTTCCATTTATTCTTATTCTTACTCTCCATATCTCCATCTATCACTTTAAAATATATTTACATACTGTACCAAAACCTAGCCTAACCTAATAAAGGTTTGCAAAGTAGCATGACCTTCCAGCTCTTTTTTAACGACAGGAAACAGATTGACACATACAGGAAAATGAGGCCAGCACTTTTTTCCTGCTAAAAACTGCAAATATATGTCATCATTGTTTATCATGATTAAGCAGCAGATATTTCATAAGCTCATACAAAATATGTCACAACGAGGAAGCTTCTCCCACCCAAACACAATCCATCTGTGATGAGCAGAAATCATGGAGGGAATAAGCAATAGTCGTTTTGTCTTCACTATATGTTTCACAGCAAGTGTTTTCCTGCATCAGGGCAGTAGCTTTAATCTGGATCTGACTAATTACACAGAGTTTTCTGGGCCAGAAGGGACTTACTTTGGCTTTTCTGTGGACTTTTTTCAGACAAGGAGCAAAGAGTAAGTAGAAATATTATCCATAGTGTTAATGGAAAAAAATGGCCACATATTATCAGGTCTAAATGCAAGATTGTATAACACAACTGCTCGAACACTGTCCATGCTGTAGTTTTACATTTAATGCAATCCTAGGTTCTGACTAGGTTCTGACCTGGTAAGTTCTTGGACAAAATGCATACAGTCTTGCTTGTGTTGCTATTGTGATAAGCTTATTTCACCAATGATTTATTTTACAAATATTGTGCAAGAAATTTATGTCAAATTCTATATTTCAATTCTATATGCAGTTATACACACTCTCATAAAACGAGTACTAAACTATACAATTCCTTGTCACCTGTTGTACCTTTAGTATGAATCTTTTAGCTGAAACTCTGCATATACTGTAGTGCATCTAACTAAGTTACAAAGGATATGGGTACCACAAGGTTATATTCTTCTTTCTGATAGTGCAGGAGTTTCAGTAAAACATACTGTGATATTTTTTTTTTGTAGATTAAGTGTTGTAGTGGGTGCACCAAGAGACGATGTAGGGCCTTCCAGTGGCGGTTCTGTCTTCCTCTGTTCCTGGAATTCAGCTGAACGAGCATGTCAAAAACTGAACTTCGACCAAACAGGTCAACTTTGGCTTTATATAACATGAAAATAATATGTCACTGAAATATAACTGTTTTTTAAAAAGTTTATGGTTATTGATTTAAAATTTTAATACTTCTATAACCTTTCAAGTGTTGCTGTGTGAATGAACTCTTGAAGAAATTATTGTTGTGTCTTGGTTTTTGTGCTAACATTTCTTCATTTTTAATGTCTAAAGCATTTATCAAGCTGGATACAAACAGGTTTATTCGTAAATCGTTCACAGGTGCATTCACACATGAAATTTGTAAAATTTGTATAATTTCAGAAAAATGTTCTTATAATTTCAGAAAAATGTTTGTATCCTACTTGTGCTTCTGAATGTGTAAATTTACGCATAAGACTTCAAATCCTATAAATCACAAGCACTTTTATATACAGACTGCACTGTCAAGTTTAAATAGCTTTTTTTTAGTTACACACAGATTTAATGAAACTTCTGTTAAACCCAGTTATTTCATATTTTAATGTTGTGCAACACTTCCTTAAAGCCAGCACTGTGATCGCTAAATGACCTATGAATATATATATATATATATATATATATATATATATATATTCTCCTTTTCCATTTATATTTTCTTTTCACCTCACTTAATTCACATCTAATTCACCTTTTCCACAATTTGGCTCCAGATTTTGGCCTTTTAGGTGCTGATATGCTTAATTTCTTTTTTTAATTATTATTGGTATAGACATAACTTTCACTTCTTCCACTGAGAAAGGCTGTTTATGCCTTCCACGCGTCATTTCAGCTATGTAAGCTTTGCATTTTATGGAATTTTGTGGGTGTCACCAAATGCAAATGAGCTGTACAGTGCATGTGGCTGGTACTTTACAGGTGATTGGCATTCATCAACATATGCATGCAAATCCATATTTTGTAATTCAAACTTACAAAATTGCATATTTTGTAAATCCGGGTCGAAATTTTTAGCTTCAGTTTGGCTCATACAAACATTTACACACAATCATACTAAAAGATTGCTAAATGAGGTCCAATCTGTGTTATAAAAAGCACTGTAAGCAGTAAAATACTATTTTATTCTTTTCTATGCTAGTTTTGACTGAATATTTAAATGTACCATATTTTCTAGACATATTTTATTTCCTCTAGCAGATTCCACAATTTATAATGCCAAGTGAGGGCATATGATGTTGTGTGTTTATTACTTTCTTATGCACATTTGATGAATTCTGCTTGTATTGTGCGTACAGGAAATTTTAAATTAAGCCCCTATTTTGAGTTATGTCTATATGTATATAGAATTGTGTTAATCTGTACATAAGAATTCATAATATATTAAATAATATAATTTTCCTTATTATACAGTTGTGTACATTTGTGTACATCTGTACAAAAAACATTTCTAATTAACAGTGCACACTGTACAATACATAATATCTATTTTAATTTTAAGCTACTGGTGTTTTTCATATATATTGATTTTCATAGGTGACGTAAACCTCACATTTCACCAAATGCTCCTTATGACCCATAAATCTAACCAGTGGTTGGGAGCCACGGTACGGACCTACAACAGCTTTGTCCTGGTGAGCAGAAAAAATTTGTAGCATTCAGTTTTGGCTTTTAATGTCCATTTCCCCTTTTTCTCATAATGACGTTTTCCCAAATCCCAATGTTAGAGCACCCATGTGGTGCACATTTAAGTGTTTTTTTTCATGCTCTAAGAGACCTGTTTTCATTTTAATGAAGGACTTTAAATATAAAGTAGCTTACCTTGAAATTAAGCCCATTTTAACAATAAAAGAAGATTTAAAAAATGTAACAATAAAAAATGATCCACATTTTGAGTAAATGTACACAAAAGCATTGTCATGCTGGAACAGGTTTGGGCCTCTTAGTTCCAGTGAAGGGAAATTTTAATGCTACAGCATACAAAGACAACCTATACAGTTGTGTGGCAACCATTTGGGGAAAACCCATATATGGGTGACAGGTGTCTAGAATTGTTTAGTCATATAGTGTATATACTGAACATTATATCAATAATCTGCTGGGTTTCTTTACCCAAACAGGCCTGTGCTCCATTATTCCACTGGAATGTGGTTCAGGAAAATGATGAGGCCATGAACACACCAGTGGGAAACTGTCAGCTACTGAACATGCTAACTGGAGAGATAGCAAACTATGCCCCCTGTAGGGGATATGACGTGGAGAATACTTACCAAAAAAAAGGAGGCTGTAAGGACATGTTTCTATCAGACCAATATTATTGGGTTATTACTTTGTGTCATTTGGTTTCATGGGACCAAATGCTAACGACTGAGGCCCTTGATTGCATAACACATCACAAACTATACAACATCCTCCATTCCATATTTGCAAGAACACTAAATGGTTCTTTCTCTTTTTCAGTTCAAGACAGACGCTACTGTGAAGCAGGATTTAGCTCGGACATCACTGAGGTACCAATCAGATTTAACAATACATTGATTTTCTAGAAGATTGCATGTGAATAATTCCATGACTTTATGAAGGCTTCATGACTCAATTTTACATTTCTAGTACAATTCTAGTTTGATGGTGTAAAATCCATGATTCAATACAGCTTTCCTTTGCTGCTATAGGATGGTAGAGTGGTTCTTGGTGCTCCTGGAGGTTTTTTCTTCCAAGGTAAAAATTTCAAATTTATTTCGGAGGCAGGTGTCTCAGATGATCTGAAAGACTAATATGTGCAAATAAGCATCTGCAGCTGGGTGTACCAGTAGAACATAAGCTCCATTGTAGCCTAGCGTGAAGGTAAATGCCCACTATATTTGACTTTACAGACTACTAAAAAATAAACAGTCATACCAAGAACCATAGTTTTAACATAGCTTATCTTATAACTTAAAATTTACACCACCAAAAAAAAAAGTGCTTTGTTCTCCTTTTGTAAGGAGTATTAGGATCTCTTTATGTGGGAAGTATATTTGTGGGATGTGATCACTGGACATTTGAGCCAGTAAAGCACAATCTATTTAGATTTTGTTAACATGGCTAATTTGATAGACAGACCTGTGAAAGATCGGTTCTAAAAGCTTCCCTGCAGTTTAACTGCGGATGTAGTGTTTCCTGTTTATGTTGAATAGAGTTACTGATTGGCCAGTGATGGTTATACTACTTTCAATCTACGATTACTTTATACATGACTAGTTACAACATACCTTAAGTGTAAATGTAACTACTTTCAACGTACAGTGCAGGATCAATTTACATCCTGGCTTACAATGGAACCTACATTCAACTGGTGCAGCAGGCTGCATAAAACAACTGTAATCTAAAACAACTGTAATGAGACATAAATGTACATAACCAGAAGAATTAACTTCAGAAGAATTAAGATTGCTTTACTTTCTCAACATTGGACTGATCTGGTCATGTTCTCTGAACTAAGACATGATCCGAAATAAAATGTAAAACTCTGTTTAATTCACATATTTACACACTTGAGCATAGAGTGCTAAAGGAGCCAGATTGTGTTCCAGGTCAGATCATTACTTCGCCTCTCCAAAACATCATGTCCAGTGGCAGGCGGTTCACTCCAGTCCACAGTGTGAGAGAAGAGAAAACATCAAATGAGATGTTGGAACAGTATGACATTTATCTGGGTAAGACATCTAACAAAAATGTCGTTTTTTTATGTGAAAAAATGACAACCGTGTAATATTCCATTAAGGGCACATTAGTGTTGCTTTGCTGCATTTACTGAAACTAAAGTTTCAATAAATTCCAGTTCTTGATTGTTCTAGTAGCAAGTTGTTTCTATATTTCTTTCCCAGGCTACTCTGTGGCAATAGGTCATTTCAATGCTGACAACATCCCAGGTAAGAACTAATATTAAGCAATGTGCTTTTGGAGACCATTACTTTCTTCACAGTAAGCTGTTCATTGGCAGTTTAAATGCGCCCATGACATCCAAGAAGCTCTTTCATGAATTTTGCTTTTCCTTCTAGACTATGTAGCCAGCTCCCCACTTGACCAAAATTCAGCTGGTTCTGTAAGTTCACTCCCATTTCTCATTTTTCCCAATAATTATGATAAACACAATAACTAATTGTGTGCATTGCAATGATGGTTATGTCCTAACTTTCTTTTTTGGAGGTCAGAATCTTTAATGGAGCTTCCCCAATCTACCACAGATCCATAATGTCTTTAAAGGGCTTTCAAGTGAGCAACCCCTGTGCTTTTTGTCAATAATATTGCATTTGTTGTCAGTTGTCAGGCTAAGCCTCAAATGCCTTGGTGAAAAATTTTTTTAGATTCACTTAAGCATGTACAGTATATATATATATATATATATATATATATATATATATATATATATATATATATATATATAGATAGATAGATAGATAGATAGATACTGTATAAAGTCTACCTGCCTCCACAGTATGTGTGCTTGTCCTCCACAGGTAGCTTCCTATTTTGGCCACTGTGTTGCTGTGACTGACATAAACAGTGATGGGTAAATGACATTTATGTCAGTTGTTCTTGATACATTCATAAATTAATGATAAACAATACATTAGAAATTCATAATAAATAAGATATATCATATTATTTTATATATTATAAATGTAGTGTGTGTTATCTACTTTTATAGCATTAATAATATTAATAATAACATATTTTACCTAATACATAATCTTAATATATTATATAACATGTGTTTTATATATGTATTGTATGTTTTTGCAATATTTATTCATTATTTGATCAATTAATTATTAATATTTATGTAAGTAGTACTTAAGTAGTAAACTATTTCTAAAGGAATAAAACACTATTATGTCATTATATTTACTTACTTAATTGATTTTAAGATATCTTTTGGCATTGGATGGTAATATTCACCCGGTACTTGTGCAATCTTGTGGTAACTCAGGAGGGATGATATCCTGGTTGGCGCTCCTCTCTTCATGGAACACTTGTCCACACATAAGCTGCGCGAGGTGGGCCAGGTGTACGTTTACCTGCAGAGGGAAGGTTATCGCTTCTCCAAAAAGCCTGAGCAGACTTTATCAGGCACTCACACTTATGGACGTTTTGGCATCACTATCGCTCCTTTGGGAGACATCAACCATGATGGCTTCAATGGTAAGGAGCTACTGCTAACTGTACAGTGCTAAAAATTTGCATAGTAGACAGCAGCAGTTTGTGACCATAGATTTTTGTAGGGCAGGATGACATTAATAAGGACATCAAACAAAATTAAGTCAAGAAGCTATCACACTTGACACACTTGACACTTAGTGAATTTTTATAGTAACCCAGTAATAGGAAGTTGAGAGTGAACTTCATACTGACATCAGCACACAGCTTGTTTTGTGTGGTTTTAGATGTACCTCAACTGTGTTCGATACAGCAGGTGTGTTTGCCAGGTTTCAGCAAAATTTCCTGCCCAACCACATCTCAAAAATCACATCAGAAAAGACCTGACACTAGCCCAAAAAATTTGCACTTTGGAAAAGTAAGACACATTGTAAGACACTATGTATAAAAGGGTTAAAACTCCTTTTTAAAATGTCTTAACTGAAAGATCAGCCTCAAAAACACTGACTATTTGAAACTATCTGATTGCAGATGTGGCTGTGGGGGCACCAGGCTCTGGTGAAGGAGGTTTGGTGTTCATCTATATGGGACAGAGTGATGGTTTGAACCCGCAGTATGTGCAAGTCATCAAGAGCCCGTTCCAGTCTCTTGCACCAGCATTCGGTTTTAGCATAAGAGGAGGCACAGACATTGACAACAATGGATATCCAGGTTTCTATTCTGAGAGTCTTATCTTTCACCCTAAATTTGTCTAAATATCAAGTCAATTTTGGGTTCCTCAAAATGAAATGGCAACTCAACCATCCCTTTTCTTCTCTTGCCTTGACATCACATGTCATTATAAAAGCGTGTCAATCTTTCAGCGAGTCACGATCCTATAAGGAAACTTTTGTCTTAATCTGTTCCAGATTAGAGTACAGTGTACCTTCTTTTATTTTTCCATTGCTATTCAACCATCAAGCTTGAGCATCACCACTAGAACCAGTCACTGTGGTGCTTTACTACATTTCAGTCCTCTCCTTAAGGTCAAATGCTTCAGAAGTCACACAAGTTCAAAATCACAGCTGAATGCAGCTTCCATGAAAAGTTTGTTTCCATCTGTCACATGGGAAAGACTGATGGTAGTTTGAGCAACTGGTGGACAAGAGACAAGCATTAGAAAAGACCATGACCCTCAGCTGTGACTCTTGGGCCTGTGTAGGACATGACAATGCTTTCTGACAGACAGCATCTTTGTCCCCAGAGTGCTATCCCTGAGAGATAATGGAGAGCTATCCATTAGACACACTTGTTTACTTTAAAAAAAAAAAAAAAAAAAGCTAGACTGAAGTTGTTTTGTTAAGCTTCAACTGTTTTGTCTAGATTTTCACTTTAGTTTTCTTTGCCCTGCAGATGTTATTGTTGGTGCATGGGGAGCGGATAAAGTGGCTATATACAGGTAGGGAAAAAAAAACAACTAAAAAAGCCAAAAAGGTTAGGACTATGTTTATGTCCATGTGGGTTTCCTTCATGTTCTCCAGTTTCCTCCTACCTCCCAAATAGATGCAGGTAGGGGGATTGGCTATGATAAATTGCCCCTAGTCGAGAATGTGTGTGTGTGTGTGTGTGTGTGTGTGTGTGTGTGTGTCCTGACATGGACTGACATCTTGACCTGAGTGAATTTTCTCCTTCTTTGCTATCAGTGTTCCTGGGATAGGTTCTGAATCCACCACAACCCTGTCCAAGATAAAGTGGTTACTGTATAAATGAATGAATAGTTATGTCACGGAAAGGTCTTCACAAGGAAAGTAAGACAAACGTGTGTGTCTTTACCAGGTCAAAAGCTGTAGTGATGACCAAAGCTCAGCTTTCCTTTCTACCTGATTTCCTACAGCCTGATGAAAAATTCTGTCGCCTGCATGGCAATCCCGTCTCCTGGTAAGGATTTAGTACATATTGAAATGGATGTTTAGCCTGCCTGCATCTGATGTTCTTTAACAGTTTGTGTTGATATTGATGTAGAATGCTCGCAACATTTACATATAGAAAGTATTCTTTGCCGACCATTTTGCCAGTCAATGCCAGGTCCGCGAGTGCTGTCCTGTTCTACCTCCCAGTCCATGTACTTAGCATATTCAGCATTTGACTTTGCAGTTCTTTGTGTCAAGAGTGGGAATAGAACAAAAAATGTGGACTGTATGCTTATGCATGAGGGATTATCTGCTAACCACTCTATACATCTTTATCTGACAAGTGAGACAAAATTTATAACTCAGAATTTGTTAGGGCCATTCACATAATGAAAGTTGGAGAATTTAATGTTATAAGCCTTTCCAATCTGCCCACTGCAATTCTGTCTCTTTTTCTTCTTTCAGCTTTAATATCATGCTGTGCATTAGTGTGTCTGGGTACAGAATACCAGAGGAGATTGGTAAGAATGTCATGTCATATTGTTCCGCTCCTGTAAATCTAGCTTTCTGCATAATTATTATACTTAGTTGAAAGCAGATGTGGCCAATTAGGGATGCAATGATTATAGCCCTAATAGAGTATCTTATATCATATTCAATCATTTTTATTTATTATAAGAAATTCACTGATAGTGGTATTAGTACTGCTTATAGTATCAGCTTTAATGATACTGCTACTGTCAACTGTCATAATACTTAAATATAACACCTCACTTGTCTAATTTGCTCTACATAGCCAAGCATTTACCTAGTTTAATTATAGTAAAAACATTGCAGCAGATTGAACAATGTAATAAAATAAAGGAATTTCACTACTGTATTCAGGTCTTATTAAATTTCATTGTAAATTGCCTTCCTCCAGTGTTGAACACAGAGCTCCAGCTGGATAAACTGAAGCCAAATGTGGCGAGACGGACCCTCCTGCTGGAGTCTCAACAGCCATACAGCCAATTTCAGCTCACTGTCAAGAGAGACATAGGGACATTTTGTAAGAATCTCACCGCATACTTACTGGTAGGTTTCTGCCAACAAATCCAATTTAATCTGTGTGAACTTTTTCCAATCCAGTGACTACATCTTGCTCCAAAAAACTCATTGTGTCATGGTTCAAATGTTTTTGTGTCAGAAACTGCAGATTGCAACCTTCAAGATTATAAAACATCTGACCCACTAAGTGTACCGGAAGTATTAATTCGATTTTATTTGTATAGTGCAATAGACATTGCTACAAAGTAGCTTCACAGAAATCCAGATGTAGATTTAGGTTTTTAATGAACAATCCAGACATGATAGTGATAAGGAAAAACTCCCTGAGACGATTTGAGGAAGAAAGCTTGAGAGGAATCAGTCTCTTGTAGGTGACTCTGGATAGTGGGCTTATAAATTATTAGCGTATACAGTTGTAGAAGAGTAAAGGTAAACATTACTACATGTGTTGAAATGATGTTCAGTATGTTAAGAGAGCATATTTTAATACAGGTCCTGTGTTGAGCATAGGACAGTCTTTATGATTACAGCAGCAGTTCTTAAAAGGTACATTTTGCAGTATTCTGATATTAGGTGCTGATTGGGACTAAAATTATATTAACCTACAGTGGGATCTGAGACCACACTGAAAATCTGGAATTTTTTCCATGTAAAAATTGTAAATAAACAGAAGGTTTTTGACTTTTTAAATATTTAAAACAAAGAAAGTAAATGGTCAAAGAAACTAAACTGAAAATTGTAATATTCAAGATTCCTCACTATTTCTAGGACCCTATTTAAATGTAAGCAAATTTGTGATATTGACCATGTTAATTGCTTTGTGCAAACGGTCCGATTTTCCTCATGCCTAATTTCTTCTACTGAAGCGTGTGTTTAGGCAATGCTCCAATGGATTTAATCTAAAATCGATCATAATATTTTGCACAAACTTGTAGAGTCCATGCCAGCTCGAGTGCACACTGTAATTACAGCAAAAAGGGGACATACCAAATACTAAGAAACTCTGAAATTCATGTAAATATTTCAAAGATTCTACTTTTCACTCAAGTTGTTGTCAATAATATAATTTGTAATAAAATTTGTTGTATTAAATTAGAAAAGAATGCAAAATGCAAGCATTTTCACTAGAGTTCTCAGACTTTTGGAAATGGATATGATATGTTTGAAAATGGATATATATGCTCCCGCTAGAGCAAGGCATCATGCCTCCAGCTAAGCCTCCATTACTTCCATTATGTATATATTTGCTTCACTCTTGAAAGAGCCTCTAACTTACTCACCTGGATACACAGTATATCTGTTGTTTACCTTTAGATTTATTATTTTACCCAGGCAGTAAATATTCTTTGTCCTGGAAGAGTTCATCATATGTCTATATATACTGTACATCAGCAGGACATGTCGGTTTAGACAAACACTGCACAGCAAATTAAGCTTCCTGTGTCTGTTACTCTCCCATACTGATAGCACTGAGTACTTAAAACACAGGATGTGGGTGTACAGTGTTAATATCTGTGTGGCAAGAGTTGCTAAAAACAATGTAGTTACTGACTTGTTTCTATAAGCTAAAGCCAGGAGTGTATGAATCGATCCAAGTGCAAGCCAAATTCCAGACATACTGTAGTCTATGTTCCAAAATTCAGGAATCCAAAAGTCAAAAACAATAGCTGATCATTAAAACAACAATAATGAAAAAATTTAAAGCTTCCTCTTCCTCCAAAACACATGAAGCCAACCTCTGCAGGGCAGCATAACACACTCGGAGGAAAGCGCTATCTACCCTCTTCCACATATATGCGATCACAGATGCCCATGATTGGCTAGTACTTCTGTGATTGACAGGGGAGAGAGATTAATGCAGAGAGCACGGACAATTTTTTCTTCTCTTGAGTCCCAGCCATGGATGGCTGTGGCATCGTCTGGATTAAAACTCCTGATGATAGGTTAACTGCTTTTCTGTTGCGCCACTCAAAAGCTTTTCCCGTTCATTCTTAACCCAGATAGAACCTTATAATATAAAGTAATATATAAACTGGGAATATATAAACTGGGAATACATAAAACAACAGGGAAATGGTCAAATTTTAAGTGACACAATCAGCAACACAACACAGTGACTGTGTTTGGTTGTATTATGACTAAAATTAATTATAATAAGGGCCTTCTTCATCTGCGAATGTCACAAAAGTCTTCAAAACTTGTATTGCCATTGAATTTGGAAACATTAGTTGGGCCTTGGGAAAGAGAAATCTGTTTATAAAAAAAAGAAATTTTGTCTACTGATATAGTTCAAATTGAAATGAATAATTCATTTATAATGAATTCATGAATAACTTTTATTTTGGTGTTTGTTAGAACCTTGATATTTAAACTGGTGTGATTTGAGTCTTTCACATCAGTATAGAGTCTGTTTATGTATCTCTTCTTTATATAACTTTAGCCAGAGTTCAAGGACATGCTGAGCCCCATCTTCATCTCACTGAACTATAGCCTGGCCAACACCCATGAAGCAATGTTACATGGACAAAATCTTGCAGTTGGCCAGGTAGGAAATGCGAGTCTAATAGCACAGAAATTTTCTTTTTACTTTAGTTACAGCAAAAAAAAAAGTGCTGTCTCTTACTTTTCTTTCTCTCTCTCTCTCTCTCTCTCTCTACATATGTATATATATATATACAGACACAGATTGTTCTTGACTGCGGTGATGATAACATCTGCATCCCTGAATTGAAGCTTGCAGCCAGGGCGTAAGCATTAGAGTCTCTTTTATGTGAAAAGACTATATATATATTTTTCTTTTTCTTTTTTTTTGCCATGACAGAAATTATTATTGTGTTCTTCCTTCTATTCTACACATTGACAGGCGCACAGATCCTCTCCTGATTGGGGATGAGAACCCAGCTCTCCTGATCATCACTGCTGAGAATCATGGTGAAGGAGCATATGAGACAGAACTGCATGTCCATCTTCCACCTCAGACATTCTACCAGGGTGTGCTGAGTGATGAGGAGGTGAGGACTGTTTCTCTCACCCAAACTCACTTGCTTGAATTGTACTTGGCTGTACACCAATGATAAGTGGAAGGAAATACACTCACAGAGCAATGGCTTATTTAACCTTCATATTGTGCTTGGGCTCCATATTTTTAAAAAATGTCAAGTTAAAATTATGCAGAAGCTCTGTTTGGGATTTGGGATTTTGAAACCATTGTTTTATTGTTAATCCTGTTAAGAAGAATTCCTGTGCCAGAAAACTTAAAGGAAAAGCATTACCTCTGACTGTTACAAAGTGCTGACACTGGAGACTCCTTCCATAAATGCTCATTAAATTGCTACAATTACACATGATTTTAGTCAAGCCAAAATGTGCCACAATCTCCTGTAAACGTCCTATATAACCTGAAACCTGTGAATACAGCAAAAATGGTTATATTCTGATATTTTGGTTCCTTCTGCAGGGCTTTAGTCGTCTTCTTTGTGGTCTGAAGAAAGATAATGGTTCTGTCATTGTGGTGTGTGAACTGGGGAACCCAATGAAAGCTAAACAGAAGGTAAAAACAGAACTCTGCATCGTGCTTAGATGTTAACACACGCTTAGGTTTTTTCCCCAAATCATTTTAACACCCACACTTCACTTACTGGAACATTTCTGTCGGTGCTTTTGTGTCTCTTTGAACCCTTTTGTAGATCATGGCCGGTCTGTACTTCAGCATGGGTGGGCTGGAGGAGGTCGAGACCCACGTGTCCTTCCATTTACAAATTAAAAGGCAAGAACATCCTATTTTCACCATGTTGCTTGGAAGACCCTTCATATTAATTATCATACTTCACAGTAGGCTTTTAGCTTGACATTAAGTTGATAATGAAATTTTCTCAGATTATAGCAGCATTGCTTGAATGTTTGTTCTCGTTCGCCTTCATTAATTGCTAGCAAGAACAGTCTGAACCCAGACAGCAATGCAGTGGAAGTGAAGATCAATGTTCAGGCTGCGGCTTTGCTGGAGATGCGGGGGTGAGTGAGTTTAGTTTGAACCTGTTGTTCCTTAAGTGAGAAGGCAGCATTTTTGGTCTTTTTTTGTTGTTATACAGTATATTCACAATACCTCCAAGCCACCTAGCACTGCTGTTCAATGTATGATATTCACTGCACAAGTGCATTAATTGATGTAAATGTTATTATTAATGCAATTATTAAGAATCTGACACATGAATCTTATTTGCAGAGTCTCCTCTCCTTCCGAGTGTGTCCTTCCATTTGCCAAATGGGAACCAAAGAACCCCCCAGGGAATTTGGAGGATGTGGGCCCCCTTGTAGAGCATGTTTATGAGGTGTCACAGAACGTGCAGTTCAATATTTTATTTCCTTGTAGTAAATCTGTTCAGTCTTGCATGGTCGTTAATTGTCACCACCCAGAACTTCAAATTCATAAAATGTAAAATAAGGTACCTACAATCATGTATTATTATATTTGGGTGTCAATCCTGAGCTTGAGTTACTGTCTGTGTTTCACAGGTTTTCCCCAAATCCCAGGTTTCCTCTGGGTTCTACAGTCTTCTCTTACCTCACAAAAATATAATAGAAGGTGGATTGACTAGGTGTGAATGAGTGTGTGAATGTCTGTGTGCATGGCGGCCTGTAGTAGACTGGTATCCCATCCGCATTGTATTCCCACCTTACACCTATTGTTCCTGGGATAGGTTCCAAATCCACAGCTACCCAGAACAGGATGAATGAATTAATGAATGTTAACAAAATAGTTATATGATATGGTGGGAGCTTTGCAGTTAACATTCTGTGTCAGTGACTCTGTGGTTGCCAGTTCAATACCAAGCACTGGCAGAGTATCATTGTGCCAGTAAGACTCCTAACCCTCAACTGCCCCAGGACTGCCATACACTCTTGCTCTCTTGCTCAGCTAGCACCCTAAAGGGTTCTTTGGTTTGTCCCTTATTTACTTGTTCTATGGAAAACCCTACAACAGAATATTTTAGGAAAAGTCCTCTCAGAAAAGCATGACTCTGCAGTGGGTCTTTGGATAGTTAGGGGTAGATCGATAGAGGAAACCATTTTGAGGTGCAACATTTTGACACATCAAAATTGTTTTTCACATGCTTTTTTAAGGAGAACTGGTTCTACTTATGACTGTTCTTTGAGGAACTTTTTGATTCAGAACAGAAACTCTGACTCCAGCTTCCTGCCTAGTTGAATGTGCTAATAATACAGATTCTGCCCTATGGATAAGTTAAAGCCAAGTGTTGTTAGTGTTAACATATCCTAATTGTGTGTTTTATAGCTCTCAGGAATCACACATGCACAACTTCCTTGTCTCATTTATGAATTTTTGTAGTTCCTCTAATAAGGAATTTACCCATGCTCTTTTGTGCTGTCAGTTAAGGAATAAAGGGCCGAGTACAGTCAGTGCCAGGCTGAAGCTACATTTCCCAGTACAGCAGAATGGCTCTTACGTGCTCTATGTGGTCAGCAATGCTTCAGAGGAACTCTTGACGTGCAGCGTAGACCCTTCCCAGATCGATCCGCTCAGGGTGAGACTGCCACCTGCTGGCCACAGTGTTCAGTATATGACTCATCATATTCCTTCCATTTAATGCAGATCTTATCATTTCCATTTAATGCATTTCTTATCAGTTCATTATAATTTCAGTTTTACAATATTCTGACATACACATAATTGTAATTTTTCTAATTTATATGAATATTATATTTTGACATTCAAACATGTTTTACATTGGGGTGATATTGTCATTTTTTGCAGAAAGTGAAAAGCAATCACACCTGTGAAAAAAAGTGAAATACAATAGACAAACTGTACTGCTTTTCATTAGTGACATGGGGACTTTAATGAAAAACAATGAGGGTTTTTTTTTTTTTAACTAAATGCTGAATTTGTGTCAGAAGTGTATGCGAGCCTCACCACTGACGAATTCCAATGCACTGAAGGTTTTGCTTTTCAGTATGGTATGTTTTCTGCATATCACTATGTTATAGGGTTTTTTCACCATGTTTTTTTCATTAGTGTGATTGGTTTATTCTCTGGCACAGAATCTCCTTCGAAGAAATGAGAGACAGAACATCCTTTGATTTATAATTTCAACAGGGATCAATTTCAAGTGAAAACATCAATCCATGAATCCCATGACCGACACCAATGCTGCCACAAAATACAATAGAATTATATATCTACACATTCCCTGTATGCTAGAACATCTGTAACATGTGCACAGAAAAGCTGTAGGATATCAGTTTCTTGCTAATACCTGCCTGCACTCTTCCTGTACTTATCCATAGCTTGTGACACCAGAGTTCTTTAATGCTGCTATGGCTCCTGTTCATCATTTTAACAAACGGGAGGTGGAGCAGCAGGAGCAAGAGGTGCAGGAGCAGCCAGAGCAGCATCACGGAACAACTGTGCATGTGGTAAGGACTTGTTAACCTTCATCAGACAAATGGGGAACTAAAGGTAAATAGGTAGATAAATGCATAACCTGTGCATGAGTTTAAATGTTAGAAATCTTGAGAGATAGGACAAGTTTAGGAATTCAATTAGTATCCAGACAACCTGGTGCCTTGAGCACAGCTTTTATCCCTCAACTGTTCAGTTTGTAAGACTAACAACTCCACTTTCTTGAATGACTGTAGTAGGTGTAGTTACAAATGCACACCATAAGAGGGGGCTATCATCTAAAACATCAAAATTCCAGCACCAGTATCATACCAAACGTTGTGGATTAAACTGTGGATGCCCCGTACTTGCCTTTAAGTTTATGTTGAGTGCTTATTTCTATGTTAATCTGGCCTGTACAAATAAATTGCAATTTTCTGTTCCTTGTGAGGGAGTCCATGCCATGCTTAAAAATGCACTGCAACTGCTGTTTTAATGTGAAAAGTGTGGAAATAAATGCACAAGCCCTTAGAGACATGTATTAAAGTAATTGTAATAAACTGTACACTGTAAAAAGTAAACAATAAAAAATAAATTATTACTCAGATTCAGATTTTAAATAATACATTTTTCATATGATAGTATTATCTAGCTGCAGGCCCAAGTGGGGTCAAGCTGCACCCTGCAAACAAAGCCTCATGATTGTCAAAGCCGCCTGCTGAGCAAAGCCCCTAGGTGGACATACAGCCTAGTAGGGCATAAACCCCTGATTTGGCAAATCCCATGGGTGGATTCAAACTTACACCCAGGCAAAGCTCCAGGCACCTGCTTCTTTATGAGGCAGAAGCTCTTGTTGGGCAGAGTCCCCTTATGGGCAAAAGCAAAAACCTTCTGTTGGGCAAAGTCCCATGATGGGTTTTAGTCTGCTCCTGAGCAAAGCCCCATCTGTGGCTAAAGCCTGATTCTGGGCAAAGCCTAATGTGGAGCTCTCTGCTGGCATTGACCTATGTTGGGTGCAAGCCCCTTGTTGCCAAAACCACACGTTGGTAACAAGCTCTGATTGGGCAAAAGCCCTTATGGGGCCTAAGCCCATATGGGACAAAAGCCCCTGGTTGGGCAGAAGCCCCCTGTTTGGGCAGAAGACTCCCAATGGGCACAGACTTATATGAGACAGCCCCATGAGAAGCCCCTGGCTGGACAAAACCTCATGTTGGGCAAAGGCCCTGGTTGCCCCATTTTAGGCAAAAGGTTGACCAAAGTCCTATGCTGGGTAAAGTCCCTGGGTGGGCAGAAGCCTTTAGCTGGGAGAAAGCCTCAGACTGAGCAGAAGCCTCTGGTTGGGCAAAAGCCTCTCAGTGGGCAAAGCCTCACATGTTTTAAAGAACTGGACAAAAATATTAAAAGATTTTAAAGGGTTTCAGGGGAAACCAACAGTAAAATCTACAGGAGATAGATTTGCAAATATCCAACACAAACCACAGGAGACCTGACAAAGTTTTTAGAGACCCCTAATGGTTGGATATGGCAAGTTTGAATCTCGATGATGCCACTGCCATCTGTGGCCAGGAGTCCAAGAAAGCGAATTTGGGCATGCTCTCTGAGTGGAGGGGAGGCAGCTCTCTCCCATGTTAATCACAGGGACACTAGCCAATCATGGGCCTCTGTGAGCTCTTGTATGTGGAAGAAGGCAGATTCCTCAGAGTGTTATGTTGCCTGTGACGCAGTATGAGCATCAGTTTGAAAAGATGCAGTTGCCTGGCTTCACATGTGTCACATTGTGTTAACCTTCACCCTACCTGGTTAGTAGCTGTCAAATGATAGGGGAGAGCTGGCTGGTGGGTAGGAATTGGTCAAGATTAAATTAGGGATACAGTGGGGGAAAAGCTTTTTAGAGTCAGGTGAAATAAAAGTCCACACTGATATCATGTTTGAAATATAATTTTGATCTGCCAATATTAAAATTGAATTCAACATCTTTAAATATCAATGTTGAAATCAATATCTTTCAGTATTAATTTTTGAATATGCACTCTTTGACTTTTTACTTTTTTTGAGAAGGGCATGTAAACTATCATGTGTAATTGTATATCTTTATTAAAAGTGAAGACGAAAATTGCTTGTGTAATGTCCAGTAAGTAGCTATATTTTTGACTCGGTTCAGAATTGCTCCACTGAGTCATGTGTGATGTTCAGCTGTGAGGCTCCAGTGCTACAGAGAGATGCCAGAGCCGTAGTGAGAGTGACGGCACGCTTATGGGCTTATACCTTCTTACAGGTGAGAAAATTACAAGCACATTCACATCATCTTCAGTTTCAATTCAGGCTGTTGAATTCCCAGTCAGAAGACTGATTAATGCACTTATTCTAACACACGTCTGGTCTGTTGACTATAGCTGATGAAAGTATTAAAATGACACAAAATACAGAAAATTTGGATTATTAATTAAATTTGGCTTGAATTATTCTCTTTCTCCTTCTCTCCCTCTTCTTAATTTTCAGAGGCCTTATGTGAACTACATCCTCGGGTCCACTGCTCACTATGAGGTAGTAAGCAGTTTGTCCAAGATCCAACCAAAAGTCTTGCCTAGTGGACAAGCAGAGGTAAGCATTTTAAAGACTTTATTCATATTTTCAGTTAAAGCAAATTGATTTCCCAGTGATGGGATAAAGGATTCAATGAAAAGAATGTAAGAAAAGACCTGCGCTCTGTGTTAGACAAACACCAGTGTGGTTTGGAGGCGTCCTGATGGCCAGGAGGAAGTGCCAGTGTGGTGGATTGTGGTGTCCATAATTGCTGGCCTCCTGCTCCTGGCTTTGCTGAGCATCATCTTCTGGAAGGTACATACATGATGTAAACACTAGAGGGCATCTTGCGATTGCTGTGATGCCACACAGTAATGACACATGGAGAGTGAACATTTGAACATGGTCCATCTTTATGAGTATGAATGTCCTGCAGCTCGAACTGGTGTCCTAAAGTGTATCTGTTTTACAGGTGGGATTTTTCAAGCGCAATCGTCCACCAGCCGATGATGACAATGATGAGACCACTCATGAGCTGAAAGAAGAGCAATCAGAGTACGCAGATGTCTCACCGAAAGACCAGTTCTGAAATTTGTTATAGCAAATATAAAGCATATACCAAATGGTACATTTAATTGTGTAATGTGTGTCCTGCTATTCAGAAGTGTGTGAACACCTGCATTTTGTTATGTTTTATTAAAGGTTTTACCACAGTGTTGTTGAATTCTCGATTCCGATTGGTCAGAATGTGTTAATTAATTTTCTATAACAGCAGCTCTGACAGTTGACCTGGCTGCAAGGCAAATTACAGATTTATATCAATGCACTTATTAACAATTATACAGGGTTTTGTATGGTGGACATTCCACATAAACAGATTTTTAAAAATGTGTGTAACTGTTATGCTATGTAATTGTTGAAGTTGTCTGTGAGTAGATATTTAGTTAGCATTTTTGAGTCTGAAGTGTCAGCGCTTTGTAACAATCAGAGGCAAAACTAGTTAATGTGGGCAAATTGATGTGGTATAACAGGAATGAAACACTTCAGGGTGTGCTGTTACTGTAAAATAATCAACTTCAGGATGGTAACAGTAACTTCTCTCACAGAATGACAAGTTAATAATACAATATTAAAGAAACTTTCCAAGTCTTTGTATTTACAGACATATTTAACCCTTAAAACCACCTGTCATTTGGCCCAGACTTGCAGTCACCATTCTTATGCTTAGAAAAGAAAATCATTCTGAGTCATTTCACTATAGCAACTAAATAATTCATATTAGTTCTATGTCAAAATACTTTGACATAAGAGGTATAAATATGACAATAAGACTTTAAGACAATGAGGCCTTAACTGGCTGGTATTATCACCTTAAAGGCAGTCTAAATAAAAGCATTATTAAAAGCAAGTGGACCTACAATTAGACAGTGCTAGTATCAATTTTAACAATCAGCACCATTCAGAAAGCATTTGGTGTTCTATTGTTAGTATGGTCATTAGAATTAATGCATATTTACTTTTCCTGATTACACTTAATGTTATATTCTTTACTGGGCCACAGTTTCTAGTTAGATAAAGAAGTGATTTCACTTACCCACTTACCTAACCTTAAACAACAGATTGGAATAATCAAACTGAGATTTTTCTTATTAATTTTTTGTTGTTGTTGTTGTTGCTCACAGCACCTGACACTACAGTGTAATAATAATAATAATAATAATAATAATAATAATAATAAAATGCAGAACCATGATTAAATGTTACAGACCACAGCTGTGATAACATTTGTATTGGCCAGCATTTTTGTTGGTGCCATTGCTATGAGATATTGAAGTAGCCAATAGGGACAGTTTTTGAATTTCCATTTTCGTCTAAGCTTTCTTGCCATTAATAAAACAGAACACCCAAAGACATGATACATTTCCGAAATCCTCAATGTGTTAGCTATCTATGTGAAGTATATGTGAATGTTTCTAAAGAAGCATGGTTTACCCTTTGTCAAAACTGACTGAAAATATTTTTTGATGTAATATTTGGTAAATTTTTTTAGTATTTGGGACACAAGCCTTCATTTTCATCCTCAATTACATCTTTAAAACATTATGTGGTTGTAGCGTCTCCAAATCTATCAACATATTCTAAAATTGTATGAACACAGCAGACTGAGTAAAATAAAGATGTTGGCCTAAGTGATGTTCTATAACTTCTTACACCACCAACACCAATAACAGGGTTTAGAAAATCTTCAATATTTTCCACACTGATACGCAATCTTTTCTAAAATTCAGTATGAACAGATTAAGTAATAATCACAGTACTCAGTAATTTTGTGTTTGATAATTTGGGACGTCTAGATAAGATTCAATTATAAACATCTGTACATGATTTAAAATAGCTTTACAGTAGTACATCTTATGTAGGCTATTTATGCATCATAAATACATTGGCCAAAAGTTTGTGGAACCTGAGCATCACATCTATATATGCTTTTTGAACATCCCATTCCAGATTTAGTCCCACTTTGTTTTTATAATAACCTCCATTCTTCTGAGAAGGCTTTCCACTAGATTTGGATGGTATAGCAATGTAAAGGGATGTCACAAGAGCATTAGGGAGGTCTGGCACTGATGTAGAGTGGGGAGGCCAGGGGTGCAGTTGGCGCTCTAGTTCATCCCAAAGCTGTTCAGTGGGGTTGTGGTCAGGGCTCTGTGCAGGACCCTCAAGTTCTTCCACTCCAACCTTGACAAACCATGTCTTCATGCCCTCACTTTGTGCACAGGGACATTGTCAAGCTGGAACAGGTTTGGGTTCCTTAATTCCCGTGAAGAGAAATTGTAATGCTCAGCATACAAAGACATTCTATACAACTGTGTGCTTCCAACTTTGTGCCAATAGTATAGGGAAAACCCACATATAGATGTGATGGTCAGGTGTCCACAAACTTTTGGGCATATAGTATATGTGGAATATATTAGTGATTTTTTGAGGTCGGCTTTCTGTTTGATGCTTACACTTATCAGACCAGAAAATAAATGCTGATGTCCCAATTTACCTGAATTCCCTCACCCTGCTATCATATTTGTGTCCATAACACTGAAAGTATGAAAAGCTCTGAAACACTTATTTTGATTGCAGGTGCACTACTCACTAATAATAACATATAGTGAGTAGTGCACCTGCAATCAAAATAAGTGTTTCAGATAATAACCTCCATTATAAACATTAGCTGTTATAATGTTTATAATACTGGCAGTGGTGGCTCAGTGGTTCAGCAGTGGTGGTTCAGTGGGCAGTGGTGGCTCAACGATTGGGCAGTGGTGGCTCAACGATTGGGCAGTGGTGGCTCAGCGGTTGGGCAGTGGTAGCTCAGCGGTTGGGCAGTGGTGGCTCAGCAGTTGGGCAGTGGTGGTTCAATGATTGGGCAGTGGTGGTTCAATGATTGGGCAGTGGTGGCTCAGCGGTTGGGCCCTTGAGCAAGGCCCGTCTCTGCTGTATAATGGCTGACTCTGCGCTCTGACCCCAGCTTCCTAACAAGCTGGGATATGTATCTGATATATACTGTATGTGACAAATAAAGGCTTCTCCCTCGTCTTCTTTTAGCTTTACATACAACAGCAGAGGGCGCGTGCGGGCTCCGCACCAGTACGGGAGCGCGCCTGCCTGCCTGCCTGCCTGCGCGCGCACAACCTCCCTCCCAGCACAGGACAATAGAGGCGGTGGGAAGGGAAAGGAAGGGAAGCGAAGGGGGCAGAGTGGGCATCTCCGGATCAGCACTTCTCTGTGCTTCATCCAGAGCAGTAAACATGGACGAATGGCCGCCTCGGGCACTTCTGTGATGTTGCTGTAAGAATGCCGCCGCCGCGGATTTCCCGATTCTTCGCCTTTTCGCTTCTCTTGTGCGGCGTTTGGCTGAAATCCGCAGCGCAGAGAGGAGCAGTTGGTGAGTAGTTGAGCGCCACTTCTGGGATTTCAGGGCTTGTAGCATCGGGGTTTGTGCGCGAGCATCGAGAGCCATTTTCCTATCTTTACTTTACTGTGGGTTAAAGTGAGATAAACAGAATGTTCTCTTCTGGGCTGGAGTTAAACAGGGTTCAGTATGTTCACCTTCTCAGCTTCTGAGTGAGGAGCACATTTTCGGATCAGCTATCACACTGCAGTGATTTGATTTTCACAGAAATCTATAAGTCAGATTTACTTTTGATGAACCCCAGATATACTCCAGGAGCATGCACTGAAAAAAATATGCTGTAAAATGTACAAAAAACAATTGTAGCACATATTTACAGTAAACTACTGTAATATCTTTACATAGCACAAACACATAATCCAGTAGATCTGCTCATTTGGCTGACACTTTTTGATGCAGGATACAACTAAGATGAAGGTTAAGAGCCTTGCTTAAGGACCCAGTCATGGCAGTTTGTTGATGTCGGGATTTGAACACACAACCTTCTCCTCTGTAACTTAACTGAGCCACCACAACTAGTTCAACTAGCCTTAACTTGTGCTGAAAGATTGCGTTGAAAGAGCGCAGGATAGTTGAGCTAGTCGTGCTGGCCCAGTGGCCAGTAAATTACTATAAAACATTTTTTACAGTATGCAGTTTGTAAAATTATGAATGCAAAGTGTCAAAGTTCCTGGCCTTCAAATTGAAGATGATTTGAATTAATAACCTACACCATCAGTTATAATTATGGGACTTTTTAATGAAGTGCAAATGTAAAGTTATTAATTTAGGATGCATGATTCACAGTAGCGTCTATTTTAATCACAATAATTGATTTCCGTATGCCCTTGTACATCTTATACACACTCACCATCCACTTTAATAGGAACACATGTACACATGCTCATTTATGCAGTTATCCAATCAGCCAATTATGTGGCAGGAGCACAATGCATAAAATCATGACATAGGTCAAGAGCTTCAGATCATGTCCACATCAGACATCAGAATGGGGGAAAAGTGTGATCTCTGTGACTTTAACTGTGGCAGGGTTGTTGGTGCCGGTTGGGCTGGTTTGAGTATTTCACAAACTGCTGATCTCCTGGGATTTTCACACACAACAGTCTCTACAGTTTACACAGAATGGTGTGAAAAACCAAAAACATTGAGTGAGCGACAGCTCTGTGGGTGGAAACGTCTTGTTGATGAGAGAAGTCAGAGGAAAATGGCCAGATTGGTTCGAGCTACCCGGAAGTTTACAGCAACTCATATAGTCACTCTTTACAACCGTGGTGAGCAGAAAAGCATCTCAGCATGCACTAAACATCCATCCTTGAGGTTACAACAGCAGAAGACGACCTCAGGTTCCGCTCCTGCCAGCCAAGAACAAGAATCTGAGAGAATATCTTAAATCTAACCTTCCTACTGTGTCACACAAATTGTGTTGTATAGATTGTTATGAGGCCATGTTGACCTTGACCTTGAACTTCCAACAAGTTCATAACTTATAACAAGTGCATATTTGCACACCAGTATTTGTACGCTATTGTAGTGCATCAAAAACATATGTACAATATATTATCATGTCCATCATTCTGACACACCTTAGATTCAGTTTCTGACAAACACTGTTGCCACTTTATCTGCGTCCACCGTCTTCTCAAAGCTGAACAGCTGCCTCGAGAAGACACACCCAGTCCGTACCTCTGGATTTACAGGATTGTTTTCTGTCCAGTTTTTTGTCCAGGAATACTGATAGAGCTGCTGTTATAGAAATTTCTTCAACACCATCTGACTGAGCAGATTAGAGAATTCAACAATGCTTTGGTAATGTTCTCTAAAGTGTAGGCTACATCCAAAATCTCACTCCTTTACTAAATAAAGTAGCGTGTTAAAATACTATGTCACTGATATGTACGTGGTTTTGAAGAATTTGGATGATCATATCTATTATATTATACATATATACATACATACATACATATATATATTATAACAACAGGGCAGTCATGTTGATGCTGCTGTGTTTCATATGAATACTCACCCAGAGAAGGCTGATGTCTAGTATTTATCTTAATAAAATGTTCTAATATGCTCCTTGCTTTAATCATTATACACTGAGTTTAGACAATCGTTTTTTTGAGGCACTGGCCCCCCAGTTCAGTCTGTCGGAGTTGTTTGTGTAAACTCTTTGCAGGAACTCTTTGCTTCCGCAGGGACATTAGGGGAATATTAATGTGATCTGTGAGCCTTTTCTCTGCCTCCACTCTGTTTTTCTCTCTTTTCATGAGCTTATGGCAGGCGATGTTTCTGTGACTCATTTGCTTGCGGTTGCACATGCCACAAAGTAACCACCGGCTCTTCCTAAACGCAGGATTCTCAGCCTCAGATTTTTTGCCCAAATCCTTTGAAATGTTTTCTGGTGTTTAGGCATTGCATGAATTTTCATGTTATAAACTTGTACTTGTCAGTTTATTGTTTTGAACAGTTTTTTTTAAAAATATAGATGCACCAAAATTTTGACTGCCAAAAAGGGTGAAAAAGGTTGAACATTTTAACTGGTGCCATTTGTAGCAAGTTTTCGGAAAAGACAAAAAAAAATTCACAAACAACAGTGTCAAATTGCGAACTCTAACTGAAAAATAATGGAATTTGTTACTTTGGATGAACGATCATTCTCTGTGGTTGAGGATGTTCGATTTTGTAGGTTAAATAGAGCATATTGAGCTCTTACTGGCGATGTTTTATATATTGGCGTGATACAGTGCCTAGTAGTTGCTTTCTTTTCCAAATAGAAGAGGAGTACAAATTAGTTGCAGTTCATAGCTATAGTTTCCAGCTACAGACATTTCAGTTCTGAGTTTTAATACTTTTGGTACTTTTAGTACTTTTTGGTATGAATTTTAATTTCAGTGCATCACTACTTTTATAATTCAGCCCTTGTTTTTTTATTTTTTTTTCGCTGTTTCACTGTGGATGTGAAATGCTACTTCATGATACTTCAGTCGGCTTCAAGTGTAGACTTTTGTTTGAAATTTTCTTTTATCCTCTTTGGAGACAAAGGAAGAAGCTGCAGGTGAAGGTACAAAGCAGTGTCATTAGTTATAATGTACAAAAATGGTCTGAATGGACTGCTGAAAAGTTTGCACAGCTCTTTGAATTCACACTACTTCTAATTGCATTTGTTACGCTTAGTGTGACAGCAGGTTTGGGAAACCAATTCCAGATAAGCGTTATCATGTCAGGTCCCAGGAGCCCCACTGGTGCATATTTAGTCATGGGTACATGCCTTCTGCAGTATTAATGACATGATATCCTGTTTAATTTGCCCAGGAAGCAGCCATGTGCATGTGGCCTGCACAGCGAGGGAACGTTAATATTATTGTAATGTTAATCAGCAGAAAAGCTCATTATTTTTATTAGCAACAGGGCTGGTTCTTAATTGATTTTCTTTTCTGGTGGCAAAGGTAAAGTTTCAGCATCCTAATATTGAGCTAATTAATGTTATGGCTGGATGTTTGATGCAGTATGGAAACGCAGATATTGTGTACTTGGCCATTCTAGTGCCAATTAGAACCAAGGTCGACTTGCGTAATTATTGACTGCTGCTACTTACGGTACAAGTTCTTGAAACATTTACCTTAGTATCATTTGGCACATAAATCGCATATGATCACATATTTTCATATGATTCCCAGATTAATTCTGAGGTTAGCTAAAGTGTGTGCTATTTCCAGTACTGTAGTCGGTTAAGTATTTGGTAACCTGAGGTAATTGTGTGCAGTCTAGCATTACTAGTAAGGTCCATGGTATAAAATCATTAAGACTATGATTAAGCGTAATGAAATATACTGTGCTTTATCTCATCTGTTTAGTTGTGGCCTGAATAAACGCCTTGATGTTATGTGAATTTTTGCCAAGGTCTTCTAGGTTTTGTGCAGATGCTGCCTGAGTCATCTGGCAAAGCGTGAAACTGGGTTATTCTTGGCTTTTTGTTGTTGCACAGCAAGCACATGACCGTCCTAATCGTGCTGACACCCATTGCAGCCTCCTCTGTGTTCTGCGTTTGCACGAAAGCCAGCAGAGGAAAAGCCAGGTTTGGACTAATGCAAACTGACTGCTGTGATTTTGAGCTTGTCTATCAGTGCCTCAGGCCAGGTCAGCTGTGGCACTGATTGTAAAATTGTCTTTTTATTATTCTGATAACAGTTTCTTCAGTCACGGTTAAGGATCAGCTGCTGAAGTGCATTTCAGAAAAGCGAAACGCTCTTTCGTGATAGTGAATTGTGTGTTTGGAGAGATGCACACCAAAGAAGGAAAAGCCTGCTACTCTAATTCACTCTAATTGAGCATCTCAGAATTTGCGTTAGGAGTGAACACTTTTAGGTCTTCACTTCTACTGAAATTAGATCACCCATGGGTAGATAATTTACAAGTGCATATCTTTTTTTGTAGGAGGCAATTATCAGGGTACTAGTAATTAAACCATTATTAAACAGAATTTAAAACCTGGGTGTAGGAAAGAGGGGTAAAAATAACACAGTGTAATAGATGCACTGTGTAATAAACTCAGATAAACGTCTGAAAGTGTTTCTGCATTGATGATTGATGTTCTGCTGCACTCAGAAGAGTCCTTCACCGTCTTTCAGTCTGTTTCAACTTGAAAAGTGAAAGGCTGAATTTATGTGACTCCATCAGATTTGGTTCTGGGCATTGACCACGTCTTGCTGATCCATGCTCAGTTTTAACCTTCTGCAGGGGGCAGGAGGACATCCTTGTCGCCTCCAGCCCTGGGAATCCACTCAGAGAGCACTCATGCAATGTTTTAGTGATTTAGTGAATCTCATTGTGTACTCCATCAAGGACTACCTCCTCTGCCTGATTCACTAATCAATGGGCAGTTCATAAGCCTTGTCCCAGAGGTCAGTGTTCAAGATTGGGTCAGGTCAGTGGATGTTAAGGGTAGACTTTAAGCATTCATTAATAAAGACATGCAGCTTCTGATTGAGAACGTTCTTTACCTTTTAGGTTTCCCAGCTAGAGAACAGACAGGAAGAAATTAACATTAAATATAACTATAAATAGGTATCAGGTTGTTCATGAATAAATTTCAATTTGTTATTGCTGGCTAATTGCTATGGTTTAAGAGGAATAAAACATTTTGTGACATGCTGTTATTGGAAATGACTCAACTTTGCTTAAAGTCAGGATGCATCACACCACCCTGTCGTTGATTATTTTCCCATAACAACACACACCATAATGTTTAATGCCTTACTTAACAAGCAACACATTCATTTTAAGGTTTTATTCATTTTATTTATTTTAAAGGGCAAAGTCTTCTGTCCTGAACAGTTTCCTGTGGTGAAAAACTTATTGATTGTTACAAAGCGCTGATACTGGAGACTCCTTCCATAAATGTTAAATGGTCCTTACAGAAAACTTCACCAGGTTAATGATTTTAAAAATCTGTTTATTATTAGCCTGAGTTTATGTCCAGTATCAGCCATTCAAATTCCCACGAGTTCGCTGTTACGATAGGAACAATAATCAGAAGGAGCGCGTTAATAGAAACCTGTGATGTAACAACTGCCAGAGCTGCTGTTATAGAAAATTAATCAATACTTTCTGACCAGTTAGAATTTTGAATTAAACAACACTATTTATACTAAATAAAAGGACATTTTTCTGTAACATAATATAACTATGTATAGTCTCAAGCATCTGCTTGATTTAATGTAGTTGTATGTGATTACTGGTCAGTTTAATCAGAACTGATAAATAGACAATATTAATGTTTGGTTTAGGATTTGGAAATTTTTCGGCTGCATTCTAAGTCTAAGTAGGACTGAGGAGAGTTATTCACATATCTAACTTTAGGAACTATAGAGGAACCTAATGAACTTGTTTTTTTTTTATCATTTGAAAAGGACACTTACAATTTTGCCTTCACATTGAGGTAAAATGGTACCTAAATAATTGGACAGCTTTTAACACATATGAACGAATGCTAGCTAAAAATACTGCCTACCTTACTGTAAATACTGTCCATGATGACAGTAAGATGCTTGTTGGATATTATGGTATATCTTGTGTTAGGAAAAAGTGTTTGTGGCCTCCAGACCAGTGTGATTTCCAGAACTGTTGTAGAGCGGGACAACTTTTTGCCACAAACAGCCTGAAAACATGGCCATAAACCATCTATCCGCAGGCTACACCACTGACCTTGGCACAATTTACACAGACCTCAGAGTGACAGTTTGGATCATACTGTATGTTATTAAGTGACCACTGGTAGTGTTATTTTTATGAATGGACTAGCATGTCATGAAGTTTGAAATGGGAGAGGGATAATGATCATCATGGTTACACAAGAGCTCCTGACTGCAAGAATAAACGCTCTTACTGGGCTCAGTGACTGACTAGGACTCATCCTATATTCAGGTCATATTGCTACATTTTGCATATGCCAAAATACACTGGTGACTTTTTGCTGTGACATGGTTAATTAGCCTGCATTGTTTTGACCAAAATGATTTCCATTTGTGAGATTATGTGGATGCAATGATTCATCAAAAAAACCCACAGAAACCCACATCTGGAACATATGAAGTTGGTTAGTACACTCAGACTACACAACTAAACAGTCACTGATTAGTTAGAGGGCTCATTTTCATATTGAATCTCTGGTCTTGGCCAGTTTGCTCAAGTTGTTTGTAGTGGTGTCCAGTTTTTTCCATGTCAAAAGGTGCTTCCTTCATGCCTCCTTCTTCATTTTTTTCTGTGGGGTCTTCAGATGCCTTCAGATTTACATATTAACATATGAATGTAATCCAATTAAAATATTAGAGATTTGGCTCAGATGTGTACAGTAATATTCTTTCTGTTTATTGGAGGCATTTTATTCCTGAACTTTTCACCAAAAGAACACAAAAGATCCAAGATATTATTTATAGTCTACTTGTAAATCTCTTGTTTTTCAGTTATTAAGGTTTAGATTAAATTAAGGATGTATTAATATCATTTTTCTTAGGAGTGGGAGTAAACTATTTTGGTAGTCATTAATAAGGAATCCAATAAGAACACATTATTTACATGGTTGGCTGCTGCCATGTGCTGCTATCAATGAACTCCTCATGCTAAGTTAAAAAAAAAAAAGATTTTATGAAATTTAAATAATATCTTTAATAGAGAATCGGGGTGTCGACCTGAGCATGCAGAGCAATATCGGTGAGCATGGTCATTAAAATTAACACAAGGGGCCATGAATTGCACCATCACTTGCGAGCAAAGCGTACACCCGAAGCATGCGCCTCACTCCTCAGTACTCGCAGAACTGAACTGCTCAGTTTATTTGCACAGTCACTTCACTACTCCACACTCTTAAATACCTCTGTGTGCGGATAATTCAGGTTATCATGCTACTTGTATTGTAGGAAGATGCTGTAGTTCCTCTTGTTGATATTTTCACAGAGCAGTTTGTAGTTTGCTTTGCTTTGATTGCCATCACTATTTGGGAAAAATGTCCAGAGCAAATTAATTAAGGAGGAAAACTGCAAATTATATATAACTGTAATTAGAAAAAATACTGTACCAGAAAGCTAACACTAGCTATCTAACACTATGCTAACAATATCAGCTTGTTACACAAACTAACAATATATTTACTATTTAAATGAATTAAACTTTATGAGCAATGAAAGCTATATAGAACAATATATAGATTACATGAGGTTTCAAAGTATATTTGGCTGTCACTTTTATCCAACATGACTTACAATTGAGACAGGATAAGTGAGCAGTTGATGGTTAATGGCAGCTTGGTGGTGCTGGAATCTGAACTTACAACCTTCCAAAATCCAGAAATCCCATAGCCCAATGTCTTAACCACTGAGCCATCAATGTCCCTGCCGACAAGATACCGGTAAATACAGAGTGTGCCAAAAAAGTGGTGGTTTCTTGTCAACCCAGGGACAGGCTAGAAATAATGGGACACTCTGTTGTTAGGTCATTGACGAGTGAAAGGTTGAGACCCACTTACATGTAACAGAGGGACAAAAACTCAAATATTTGAATTTAGTTTACATTTATAAACAATGAAATTGCTAACGTTGGCTTTGGATCATTTAATGAAAACCACAAGAAGAATGAATGAGCAGGGAGAAAATGTCACAGCCTCCCCCCCCCCGAGTTCTCATGTCCTGTTGGCGCGCTGTGCAGATGTTTCAAACCTCGAGGCAGACGGTGCTGACTCAACCCGCTGCTGGGACTCATTTCCTCCCAGAGGAAATGTAAACCCTTTTATGAAGCCTGGAAATCTCTCCACTCAGCGACCCCAAATCCACACCTTCGAAATGAATAGTCAGAGAGAGTGTGTGACATTTTCATTATGTGATCATGATTAGAATGGATAAAACTGAAAGGCCTAGGCCAAGAACACTTATTCTTGTTTAACAGTGTTTTTTTTTTTTTTTCTGGCAAAGAAACTAGATCATGCATCATTTATCAAAGGTGAAGGAATTTATCCCACAAAACAGATCCAGGAGAAATTTACCTTTACTACCATTAAAATAAGGCCAGATCAGTGATGGCCATTTGAACACAAATTATCAGAATTCCGAGGCAATGCATAGCTAGTAACTTCCTGTCTGTCTTAAAAACAAGGCTCTTGCCATTTTTTTATGATAAAGTTAAACAATAAAAATTTATTTTGCAAGATACCTCAACCTAAAACTGAATCTGGAGAAGATGTCTTGAAAAGTAGTGGAATTTTTCATGGGAAAAGGACAAGAATTTGATTGAACCACTTTACATGAATGAATCTATTAAGCATGTAGTCACACCTGCAGCAGTTTAAGAAGTCTTGGCATTTAAGCAGAGTTCTTTTCTAAATGCCAACCGTTGGAATCTACTTAGATTTTTGCTGATTTAAGCTTCCTGAAACATTAGACTGAAATGTGGTAGCTCTGCTCTTCAGTGGCAGGATGGGTTTAAAACAGTTCTGAGTTCAAATCTTCATTTATATATGCTGCTGAATTCTCAAATCTTGATTAATTATCTAGAACAGCATGACAACAAAGCAATTCACAGGTTTATATTAATGCAGTAATACAATACCGTTTCCATATTAACAGACAATTCACATATCCATTATTTAACACAAACTACTGTGACACTTGCTCTGGGTCGGGATGAGAATGAGGACACAGGAGGCAGGCTTTGGAACGACTAAAAAAAAAAGCCTCTTTTATTGGCTGTTCCGGCTTCACTCGCTTTTCAGCGGTTTTACTTTAAATGAACCACACACGCAGCTCAGTTTAGCGCAGCTCTTTCTCAGCTCTCTTTCCCAAGGCGCTCGTCTCTCCCCTCTTTATCCTCGACACCGCTCACTGAAACACAGAACTGTCATTAACACAATGTCCCGCAGGTGTGCCCTCCTTACCACTCACGCCCTCCATTCACAAACTGGCGCTCGACCACGCCTCTGCTTCCACAAATACCATAAGATTGTTGATATGTTTGCTGTAAGGAAGCATTTACTTAACTTTTATGGAAGGAGTCTCCAGTGCCAGAGATTTATTATAGTCAAAGGTAAAGCTATTCCTTTAAGTTTTCCACCATGGGAAATCTTGAGGATTTCTTGGTAACCTGACAAGCTTCATTGTATTTAGAGAAAAAAAGTGGCTGGTGAGGGGATGATTGTTTACAGCTTCTAATATGTAAGGAAGTAACTTGTTCCACAGCATCAGATGTAACTATAAACGGATTTAAAAAATGTATCATGTGATTCGTATCAGTTTATTTATAAATTGTTGTGGTAAATTTGCTGTTATGCTGTTATTGGAAAATATTGCATCACTCCATTGTTGATTATTTTTCCCATAACAGTGCTTTATTCCGTACTCTTGATTTCGGCCCTCCTGAA
The DNA here is from genome assembly GCA_022985145.1 of Pangasius djambal. NCBI lineage: Eukaryota > Metazoa > Chordata > Actinopteri > Siluriformes > Pangasiidae > Pangasius > Pangasius djambal. The sequence continues at coordinate 7,285,847 of CM040987.1, forward strand.
TTCTGCATGGGCTTCTGGTATAATTTCATGGTAGACTGCAGCAGTGAGATTCTGATTGCTTCATTTACTGGAGTAAACCCCTGACTTGTATTTGTAGCTCAGTTCTTTGAAAACATGTCCAGGTGCTGCTCTGTTTTTTTTCCATGTGGTAGAAAGATGGTCCTAAAACTCCCTTCCCTCAGTGCAGGTCTCCTCCTCAGTGAAAGCTGGATTAGTGAGTGTTGCTGAACTGGAGCTGATGGCTTCCAGCTGGAGCAAAAGTGCCATGAGAAGGCAATCGGGGGATTTATCTGCTGCATACTCTCCTCCCGAAGAAGAGAAGTTTGCTGGAAAGAGAGGGACTTCTTGAAGAGCAGCATGAACAGTTCAGAATGCTCTACTTACCATTATGAGCTAAGATGAACACTGTTTAACAGGTGTGGTAATAGCTTGCGTAGTGTTGACATGAAAAAGAAAAGTGGCTTCAACTGACCGAAAAGAAACATAACTCCACCAAGCAGTGGTGTAGCGTTCATAGACACTGAATGTAGCAGGAATGGACTAATCACTAGAGAATCCCCAGAACAAGCAGATTTCATGTCTGAGCTATAGTTTTTTTTTTGTTTGTTTTGTTTTGTTTTTTCATAATTGCCCAGTGGACAAGTAGGTTCAACAACCAGAAAAAGAAAAATAACAAAAATTTTGAATTTCTGAATTCTGAACAGCATGCAGATTAAAGATATAAAAGAAAAGACTCTAGCCAGATTTGAATTATCTTTTGTGTGTGATGTGAGGACACAACACAACACAGCTTATAGACGAACATTGGCCAAGGACTTGTTGACTTTTTCTCAGGGTCGCAAATGCAATGTTCTTCAGTAGAAACTGTTAGAAGAGGATAAAATACATATACTTGTTTGTTTCCCTTAGTCTGTATTAATGCCCTTAATAAGCATACTAGCTCTCCATGCTTTATTACATTATGTTAGCTACCACTCTTTAGCCTAGTCAGGCTTCCTCTTGCCTGGTGGGCTAGCCAGAATATAAAAATATACCGTAGATTGTGGTAAGAGAATGAAACAATGCAGCATTTATCTTCACTACCCGGTTTGTAAAATAATTTTATATTTATCTGCTCCAAGTGAAGATAAAACTGAAAACAGTTTAAAAATATGGCATGGAAAATACCCAGACATATACAGATATTTCTACTAAATTGGTTAGACTTGCATGACTGTGTGAAAATTCTGGCCCCTTCCTAATATAAAAGTTCTTATTTCAGATGTGACTATGAAGGGTTTTGAGACAAATTTGGATTTTCACATAAAGCCAGCCGATTGGAATCAACAGAAATAAGACAAACCACCAAAATATTGGTGGGATGGAATGGAGCAAGTGTGTGCTCCAGTATCTATGGTGGTAGTTTGATTTTGTGGGCTCCAGCATGATTAAAGATGCTCTGGTACCTGAACAAACAAGAATGTGTCTTTCTTTTGACCCATGATGCTTTGCGCATCTGTTGGCAGTCAGTAACTGGTAATAGGTAATGGCAGCTTTTAGTGTGTGTCAGACCATCTGTGCACTGAGGTAATTATGAATACTCACCAACATCCAGTAGTCCACAGTGCAAAAATCATCTTGAATAGAAGCAAATTTATTTTATTTTAATCATTATGAGATTATTATTAAAAAATTATAACACAATTCAACCTACTCTCTATGGCCAAAAGTTTGTGGACCCCTGACCATAACACCCAAATGTGCTTCTTGAACATCTCATTCTGTTTAGTCTCATTTTGCTGTTATAAGCCCTCACTCCTCTGGAAAGACATTTCAATAGACCTTGTAGTGTGGCTGTAGGGATTTGCCCATTTAGCCACAAGAGTATTACTGAGATCAGGCACTGATGTTGGGCGAGGAGGCCTGGGGTGCAGTCAGCGTTTAAGTTCATCCCAAAGGTGTTTATTGGGGTTGGGGTCAGAGATCTGTGCAGGCCACTTGAGTTCTTCCGCTCTAACCTTGGCAAACCATGTCTTCATGGGGCTCTTTGTGCACAAGGGCATTGCAATGCTGGAACATGTTTGGACCTCTTAGTTTCAGTGAAGAGAAATTGTAATGCTACAGTATACACAGACTTTATAAACAACTGTGTGCTTCCAACTTTGCGGCAACAGTTTAGGGAAGGTCCATATACAGTACGGGTGTGATAGCTAGTGTATTCCTAGGCATTTATTTAATTTACTAGAATAAAAAGTTCAAAGAGCTTAGTAAGGAATACAACATGATGAGGCTTGCTGTTGCGTAAAAATAATCAATGATGTAATGGATCCCAACATGAAGTGGCTTTTTCGTGAACACCTGCAAAATAAGATAGATCCTGTTATCATTTATATTATAACATTCCCTCACCAGCTTCTTTTCTTCCTCTCTCTTGAAGTTAATAAGAAAATATTTTGTCATGTTACAGAGAAACTGGAAAAGCCCTCATTCTTGAAGACTTGAAGATTGTGTTAGAAAACCTTTCATAAATAGTCTCCTTGGAGAAACCATTGTATTGTACTTATGGAATGATTTGTATAATGGTTTGTGAAATGGTTTGTAAAATTCTGTCCGTTATTTAGGAGGCAAGGCGTTAATAACAGGATGTAGAGGTTAGCCTGAGAGACGAGTGCGGTTGTACTGAACATTGACACAGTTGTGATTTGGCCGTAGGCACGAGCCCATAGGGTTATTTTCAGTATAACCACACAATTCTGAGAGCGATATTGCTTTTATACAACAGTTCTATAAACAAGATATTAATATCGAGTCAGTGACACAACATGGCCAAATATTCTGTTTATTTTTGCTTCACTACTGGAAGTAGATCCTGAAGAAGCGACACTCACTTTATAGCATGTCGACTAGCTCGCTAGCTCACATTGATTTGTACGTTGCCGTCAAAGCTGCTTTTGATAAAATTGCTGTTCTTTCTTCCTTTTCATTTGCATCTGATGAGCTTTCATATTTTAAGTCAAAAGTTATATTCCCGAAAGGTATCGTTTGCCATGTCTGCTGATGATGTCACGAACACAGTGAAACGTCCCAGTAGTAACCATTTCAAACTAGGAATTTTACGTGATACACACAGTGAAACGTCCCCATGCGGTTATTGGAAACATAGGCACTCTTGGAAATGGATCAAATTAGTGGACCGGAACTATCTGTTATATAATCTAGTATATACCAACATTTAATTGATCTGTCATAGGATAATTTTTATACACAGCAGAAGAGTTTTACCTGCTTGTGCTTTTTCTTCTCTTTCCTTTTTCTTTACTTTGTTCAGAGTTTGGACTGGGCTTGCAAAATATATCAGTTGTTAACCGTTGTTTCAGTATTTGCAATACTTTGCAATACTTATATCACATCAGTATGAGTCCTCGTACTAATCATCAGATGTTTTGTTGTGTCCTCTGAGAATCATGAACAACTGTGTTTGCGATCTAACATGATCCAACAAACATTATTAGGAATATCAGTGTGTTTTTAATAAATTGGAAACCATTTCACAATTGTAATAGAGGAGCAATAAAAATACATGTGCATTGTAGTTTAATGTCTATATTGGACAGAATGTAAGCAAGACGAGCTGATCTTCATGTAACAGAATCTTGGGATACCTTGACCCTGGGTGATTCATCTAGTGGATGGGAAGTGGATTTATATACAGGAAACTCTGGCTGTGAATAGAATTACAATGAACATTCTCTGAATAGTGACACATTCTGAGGCCCCTGAAATCCTTCCTCTTTATCTGTAAGCAAAAGCAGCTCTGACATCATCATGTATGGTTGGTTAATGGTTAAATTCTGACAAATGATGGGCAAGTATTCAACACATCAAACTGTAAATGTTTATTTTATGGCTACATTGATGTGGCACACATTATATAGCTAAAGGTAGTCATAACATTAGCGTAGCTAATTTGAAAACAAAATTTGAACAAAAATGCACACTTTGTGTAAGGTAGCTAGCTAACATAACATAACACAGCACAGTTTTCACTGGGAGAATATAAAGTAAAAACCATAATTTGTATCTATTTTCAAGTTTTGCTTCATATGATTATGAGCAAATCTTTAGCTAGTATTAACAGATTTAAATTTAGGTCACATTTAATGCTCATTCTAGTTGGGTAAGTCCTACAAAGTAGCAATAGCTTAGCTTAAGCTAAGTAACATACTAGATAACTACTAGATAACTGTTGCCAGAAGTGCAGGGTAAAGTGTGCTATTTATCACTTTTTTCTGTTTTTCTGTTAGCATGGAGCCACTAACATGCGCTTGGGTTTTTGTGGTAATGTTTTTTTTCTTTATGCTTCCAAGGATGTTTTTGTTGGCACCTCTGTATGTGTTATAAGATTTTTAAAAAATGAATAATAAGCTAGAATTGTAGAGGGTTAATGTAATAAAGTCAACAGTAGCCTGCCATCAGGTTGCGTCAGGCTAAATATCCTTATTTTGTTCAAAAATCAATTGTAGGCCAAGTGTCAGGCACAAGAGCAGATGCAATTTGCTTATATTAAAAAGAGCAGACTATCAAACAGGTTGAAAACATTAGACAAATGCAGAGTCAAAAACATGCTAGGTTCAGGCGATCAGTGAACAGAGTGGGGTAGATGAAACTAGAATCACACAGCTGGAATGCGAGATCAAATTCAAAACCAGAATAGCGATAACAATGAAGGGCATGGCACATCAGGAGAAAGGTTCACTGAATAATATTTCACGTTTTGTGTGAATTTGGAGTCTGTTTTTATGTGTGGGAGGTGTTGGAATCAGGTGTGTTCAATCAGAAGTCGGGCGAGCTGAAGCGTGACGACTGGGAGCTGTAGTCTGGAGCGGCCATGTTTGTAGGCTGCGTTGCAGTGCGGGAAGTGTCGTCTGTTGCCAATTCCAGCATTGACATGACACCAAGTATGCAGATTATTGCTTGTCAGACTAGTGGTGAAAACCCCCTCCAAAGTTACTGATGGTTCAGGTAGGATAACCACTGTTCAAAGAGCAGCTAAGAATCTTACTCAGCTTGAATGATGAACTCATATTTATTCAATGTTTTAACCAGGTGCAGTGATCATACCCCTGTCTGTAGGATTATACAGCTGAGGGGATGAAACGCGTGCTTGTAGACTCTTTTTACAAAAGCATTTTGACCTCTAATCGATGTCTGTATGAATCAATAACTTCCTCCAAAATGCCAGGGGCAAAGAAATCTTCAGCAGTGATCTTGCATACCCAGAGCTATTTTTATTTTCCTGTCTATTTCCTGGATTTGTACAAGCAGCATGCCTGCTGAGTTCATTCTTCTCACTCCAGGTTTGGGATCACTATTAACAACATTGCCAAAAAACTCTGACCTTTTCTTCATTTGCATTTATTGACTGGGAATGGGCAGTGGTGCACTTCTGTCTCTACTTGCTACTTCCATAGAGACTTATTTATGATTCCATTTAATCAGGCTTCTGATACCTTCAGGGCATTGGAAGGATATTTCAGATGGGGAGTACAGCGATTTGGATAAGTCACTCTCCGAAGCAGAACTGTTCAAACTGTCCACCCACCTGGAGGAAATACCTTATACTGGATGCAAGGTATTTCATACCACTGCGTGGTAGTGTTGCTGGCTCACAGCTCCAAACTCACCAGTTCAATCTTGAGTTTGGGTTTCTGAAAAGATTTCTGGGGAGATCATCGCTTTGGAAAACAGTGAACACAAGCAAATCAGGCTTTACCTCAGATGAATTGGCTGTGTTTACACAGGATTGGTCATATCTGACTGAACAAGGGAGTAGGGCACACTTCAGCTGTGCTCCACACTGTGTGATCCTCTCACTGTAAACAAGACAGATTCTAAAATATCCAGCACAGCGAGAAGACGTCTAAACAGAGAGGCCAGAGAGATGTGTATTTGCATCTCTGCCAAGAAAAGTCATGATGAGATATTATGCTCCAGCAGTTAGCCTTTTTCAAAATTATATGGCCAAAACACTTTCTTTTGAGTAGTAGATATATGTGCCATGTGCATACCATAAGGGGAAACAATTTATGATATTTAATATGCCCAATATTGTTATTGTGGATGCTTCAGAATAACACTAGCAAGTGTAATTAACGTAATGCAAACTGTCAGGCAATGTATGTAATTTTGGATGGATGGATAGGTGGGTGGATGGATAGATGGATAATAGATGGATGGATGGATGGATGGATGGATGGATGGACAGTGGGTAGTTGAATGGGTAGGTTGGTGGATGGATGGATGAATAATGGGTGGATGAGATGGTTGATTATGGGTAGGTGGATGGATGGACAGTGGGTGGTTGAATGGGTGGACAGATGGATGGGTGGTTGGATGGGGTAGTCGTGGCTTAGCATTTTAGGCTCTGGACTACTGATCAGAAGGTCATGCTAAGTGAATAAATGTAAATGTGGATAGTCATCTCTTCTAATTAAACTGGTGGACAGGAGATACATCAATGGATGGACAGCGAATGATTGGGTGAGTGGCTTGGGGGATGGATAGATTGATGGATGGGTGGTTGGATGGGTGAGTGAGTGAGTGGGAAGATGGATGATGGGTAGATGGATGGGTGAAGGATGATGTGATGAGTGGACAGACGATGGATGGATGGGTAGCTGGTGGGTGGATAGATGGGTGGACAGTGGAAGGATGAGCATGTGGATGGATGGATGATTTGATGGGTTGATGGATGGGTGAACAAATGATGGGATGGGTTTACAGGGGATGGATGGGTGAATGAGTGGATGGATGGGTTATTGGTGGTAGAAGGTTGTGCCAAAAGAGTAAATGTAAATGTGGATAGAAGGATGGATGGTTGGATTGATGGGTGGGTGTGATGGCTGGGTGACTGGATAAGGTAGTGGTGGCTCAGCGTTTAGAGCTCTGCACTACTGATCAGAAGGTTGCTTCAGTTAACATATTTCATGTAGTGCACATAAGCTCACATGTTTGGAATTTAATGCAGCCTATGATGCAACCTTTGTAATGTAAGTTAATATCATTTATGTTTAGTACCTTAATTTTCTTTTTCTTTCTCCATCCTGCAGAAGTATTGATTAAAGTACAGATCTTTGACAACAGTGACCTTTCACCTCAGAAAGAAGCTGCAGTTCAGGTGCATGGGAACCAATCCGTCTTGGCATCTGGCCTCACAGGGGAGGACGGTATTGTTACAGTTACCTTCTTGTACCGGCCGGGAACCTGGGTCATTGTCTCAGCCTCCAAGCATGGATTTGTGACGAACTCCGCCCCTTGGCATGCCAATCGCATCCCCTGTAAGTGGCACCTCTTTTTATTACACTGTTTCTAGGTTATAACTTTAACTAATCATTACCATCATGTATCAGCTTACCTGAGGAGTATGTAAGAGAAAGTTAAAGTTGTTATTATTGAATGATTTCACATCCAGGTGAGGGAAAGACCTACATAGTCACTCAAAAACAGGCAAAGTAATCGCTTCAGTATGATACAGTGAGTACCCTCTGTAAGAACCGTGCTTCTGTTACATGAATCATCTTCACCTGATGACCATGGGGTACTTACGCTGAACATGTGTTCTTTTTATTGTGTAATTTAATACAGCTCAGGAACCCAGTGTACTGCATGCACTTGGAATGACCTCTTACTGTATCCATGTCTTTCTGTTTAGACACTAAAAGTTCCCAGTTAAGATCTACAACCCACACAAGTTTATGGAATCTTTGCTTTGTACATAAACGGGCTTGTTAAACAGTGCTCTTGTTTCAGTGTTGTGAACCCTCCCAGCTGTTTGGTTAACCTCACTTTTGTCCTCATTTGGCTTCCTGATCACTAGTATTAGGTTCATGGGCTCCATCCAATGGCTACAGATATCTTTTTAAGATCTTAAAGGGTACAATCCATTTGGATGTCCACACTTTCATATATTCACACTGGTTTCCGATGGAAAGCAAACTTTTGAATACTGTAACATGATAAACTTTTTGGACCACAATATAATCACTGGATTAAAATGTTTATGGAGCCCAGCTTTAAACATTAATTGTTGTTGTCAGTCAAAAGGCCTCTTGCTATGACAGTAGTCGAGTCACAGAATGTTTTGAATGTTTAGAAACATACCAGACTCTAGTGAAAGCTGCGTAGATGTCTGGCTTGTGAGACTACCTGATCACTTCCTGAGCTCATTTTTATATTGACTTATAGCTTGTTCAGAACTTTTGACAGGTTGGAAATACTTACGGGATGGATGTAGGTATATTACAGTATATTATAAGGAATACATATAATGTATATAGCAGTATACTCCAGTATATATCGTACCATTGTCTGAATACTGGCATGTACTGTTGTCAACTTTGCTACATCTCCATCCAGCTCTGATTCCACCCACGCTGTGTTCATACACTGTGCTTCTTAAACAGCTAAATCAGGCTTGGGTTCAGAGCTGTCTGCACCACCAGCTGGAGGCCATTTAGCTATACATACTCCACTTTTAGCAGCAGCAAAAAATGCGGCCCACCCTCACAAGTTGGTGTTGGTATAGCCCGGCTGCTGTGTACAAGCATTTCCACTATGGCTGTATTCCCTTGTGGGAAAATTGCACACATTCCCTACTCTAATTTCCACTTCAGTCATACCACATTAGGTGGTAAAGGCCTCACATGGACATTTGACTACAGGTGGACACAAGTCCAAGATTTTTCAAGAGGGTTTTGTAATGCTGGAGTTATGGGGCTACATGGAAACTGTAGTCACAGATGCTTGCTCTAAATGTATTGCTGTCAAATGGTCTAATCTCATGATGTGTTTTGATTAGATTATATTTTACAGTTAGGGATGCTGATATCCAATATTCATGTGCATGTCTGCTCATGTCAATATAGACAGAAAGTGTGCAAAATGGAACTATAGCCACCTTGATTAACACTACAGATATGTATTTGTTTAACATTTTGATTTTGCAGACCAACCCTTAAACCATTCAGGCTATTTTTCCACCTAGTCTGCACATCACATTCGGATCCACTGCCAATCCAGAAGCCACTGCTTCTCTTCCCAATCTGAATCCAGTCCAGACATTACAATGCTCACACTCACCTGACTTCTAGTACACCTGCTTCCAGTTTTCTCTCAATCGCATTGTCTACTTAAACCGCTCATTCAGAGACATTCTTTTGCAAGCTTTTTGCCATCTTTTCTCTATGTACCTCTGAGTGTTATTTTCCTGACTGCATACTTGGCTTTGACCTTTTGGCTTTTCTGTATTTCTGATTTCCTATTGTTTCTTATTAGTTCTCATATAGCAGAGCTGGAAAACTGCAGCCTAGATGTGCACATGGCAGTTTCAGTGGGTCAAACCGAGCAATTAATTTACCGTTTTTGGTCTAATTAGCTTCTATTTGAACTTCTGAGCTCCTAAGAATTGCTTATTAGATCAATGTAGTAGGGGTGGGCGATATGACAAAAATATATCACGATTCTTGAAGGCATTACTATTATACACAAGAGATTTGCTCACAAACTGCCTGTAATACAGTAGAGTTGAATAAAAAGTGTGTTATTAATAAACAAATTTATAATAAATGTATTTTATTTTTTTAATGTTTAAACCAGAAAATAAGATTTTTTTCACTGTTTTAAAGATCACAAAGAAGTACAAAATTTTAATGTCAGATAAGCATCAGCAGCTTCAGTCAGTTTGTAATTATTTAAAAAAAAAAGTTAATAAAAAGATATCCCAATATTCACAGTATCAATATTATATCATATTGCCCAGCCCCACAGTGTACTTTTTCCCTATATTGTCATTATTTTTTTTTACATGCTCTATTCCAACTCACCAGCCAGCTCTCCCCTATCATACAGCAGTTAGAAATCAAGGAGCATGAAACAAGCACATGCTTCCTCTGAGACGTGTGAAGCCAGTCGACCACATTTTTCAAACTGCTGCTTCACAAGGCACCATGACACATTCAGAGGAAAGAGCTATCTGCCCTCTTCCGCATACATGAACTCACAGATGTCCATGATTGGCTAGAGTGGCTGTGACAGGGGAGAGAGAGTAAGAGGGAGAGTGTCTCTTACCCAGAGAGCACGTCCAATCTTACTCCACTGGCTCTTGGCCATGGATGATTGTGGCATCGTCGGGATTCAGAAGTTCAGGCAAATGCTTCTGTTGCATGACTTGTGAACTACAGTGTACTACATTTAAGTCCATCTAGGCACAATGGAACATAACGTGTTAATTCAAGACTGGGACGTTTGCTGTACAATTAAATGAAAGCCAGCCTCATTTCCAACGTGGAGTCTTTATATCGGACGCCTCATTGTTCATCTGCTTGCCACATGTTGGTGTCTGTCAGCTTGATTGTGTCAGCGAATAGCTATGTGGTTTCCACATTAAAGTGTATTATGATTTGGAAGAATGTGTTGCACTTAAAGCTGCCGTTTCCATGGCAAGATGAATACAGCGAGCCAGTGTTGGTGCCGGGATGGTGCAGAGGCAAAAATGGGACAGTGAGTCAGCTGTTTGGAGGGCAGTTTTTTCAGAATACGTATTTGCACAGGGACACGTGGAGATGCTGCCACCTGCCCACCTTCTCTGTGTTTTATTAATGATAGTGGGGGAGGTGTCCTGAAGTGTCCCAGTGTCCTGAAGCCTGGAAGGTTCTCCTGCTGTTCTGCAAATCTGTGCACGTCACGCAAAGCCAGGGAGTGAGTTATGCTCAGAGAGGAGGCTTTGCTTACAGATCTCACCATTCATCGAGATCTGATCCTGAGAGCTTTTTTAAGACATGTTTGAACAACAGCATATCCCTCTGTTTCACTGGTTCATTTTCACTTGCCTTCCCTGTTGGTTTTGGAGAAAATTTTGTCCTCCCACATCTAGTCCCTTATCCCCCTAAAACTCTCAGGTTACTCACTTTGTCTCTGAAATATCATTCCTGACTTAACCAGCCTCAGATCAGCTTTCTCTGTCTAATGTTGTATTTATATTACAATCTCTTTTTCTTCATGTACCCACTGAGCATGTTATTGAAGGCAGCACACTCCCTCCTGATAGTAGCATCTGTGCCCTGTGTGTGTGTGTATGTCTCCATAACCCATGTCCTGAAGCAGAGCTTTAATATGCAAGGTGAAGAAGGTCTTATAAAATATTCCAAATAAATAAATAAGCACAACCACCATCAGCACAACTTTATGAAATTATGAAAAATTAGGCTCATTATAAAAAGGTTTACAAAATATTTTGGCTATTGTTTGGAGGCCAGAGCTTTTTTAAATTCTTACACTTTCCACTAACACAACACATTTTTATTAAATTGTCATTAGAATCAGGATATAATGTATAAGCCTATTTGTTTTTGAGATATTGAGGTTTGGATTAAACCCATTTAAAACATTTAATAAACCAAACACTCTAATAACTATAAAAATTCAATAATAAATATAATAACTATGACAATGATTGGCTATGATTTACATCCATGTAACAAAATAAAAATATCAGAGCCTGACTGTGTTTCACAGACCCTAGTGGGTCCCTGAAACATGGCTTTAAATAAAATGATTCCTTGAAATGTTTTTAAAGTGATTTCCTGTACTGATGAAGCTAACAAGATTGAGAGTCCACCGTCTAGTCAGCAGTCAAGTGTTCATTTTATAGTGCACTTGTTTTCAGAATATGACTCGGACCAGATGACATTTCTGGCTTTAGTTCTCGCATGACACTACACATTTTTTAGCATGACTCTCTTTTTCTCTTGAAGCAGTACGAACACAAAAATGTCCTTGTTCAAGTGCTTATCTTATCAAATGCAAATATTTATGTATTTAATCACGTTCTATTTCTTAATCACAGTTCTGAATTTTGAACCTCATTATGCCACAGCAGATAACTATCATTGCTGTTCACTGTCAGCTGCAGCCTCTTTAATAAAAAAAATGGAGGCGAGCAAGAGCAAGGCAAGATACAGACTTTAATTCAGTTCCAGTGGTACATGACATAACGTATTCCAAGCTGTATTCTGGTGAGAGAAATGGCCGAGTGGTGAAGGAACATACATGTCGTTGTATATGGCTCAAGGACGAGTTGGGTTTCCTGTGCATTGTGAGACACTAAATAAGAAGCTCTTTGAAGATAAATGTGTTTCCTGTGTGGCATCACTTGAGCATTGTATCTGATTACTCAGACGTTTCACAGACATTCTAGCACTCGGGGGAATCACTGTGTCAAATGTAGCTAAGCTTTATCAAAGCTGTATGTATTTTCTGTATTCTATAAATTACACTGGTACAAAAAAGATTGCCTGGAAAAAAGCATCAAATGAGTCTCAGATTTGCAGCTCGGGACAAAAACATTTTATATAATGAACAGCCTTAAATTACCACAGGAACTTGCCAACGCTAAGCAACTTGCCACAGCAACTTGTCAGCGGCATTTTTTTTTTTGATAATCGAACAACGATTCATATTTTTATTAATTTATTGTTAAGATTAATGGTGTATAATGTCCACAAAACAAGTTATTGTCCTCTTATCACTTATGTTATAGCAGCTATAAACTGTTGTTCCCGCACTAGCCTCTCTTTTTTTCAATACTGAGAAACTGGAAAGCATAAAGCCCTCCATTCTAAGACTTTTCCATGAAGGAAAATTTACAGCTTTACCTCTGAATGCTGGAGGCTTTACAGCTGGAAATACTGAGCTGCTGTTATAGAAAATTAATCAACACCTTCTTAGCCATCAAAATCGAGAATTCAACAGAGTTGTGGTCTAATATATTATTAATGCATACTAGCTAAGCAAAAATGGCTTAAAGTGTTTCCTAATCTTTGTTCCTCTGTCTCTGCTAGTGTATGCTTCAGTGAGCCTTTACCTGCTTCCCCAAAGACCAGCTACATTGCTTCTCTATGATGATGTTGTGCAGCTCCTGCTTGGTTCTCCAGGTGAGTAAAGCTCTGTCTGATGCCCCTTATGATGTTTCAGGACTCCAAACTGCTCCACTAAAAGAACTAGTTTTTTTTACATTGCTGGTCTTTTCCCAATCTACAACTGCTCAGTTTTGGTGAACTTGTTCACTCTAGCCTCAGATTCCTATTGTTGTTGGCTGACAGGAGTGAAACTCAATGTGGTCTGCTGCTCTTGTAGCCCATCCATCTCAAGGTTTGACATGTTGTGCTTTCTGAGATGCTTTTCGGCTCACCATGGTTGTAAAGAGTGGTTATTTGGATTACTGTACCCTTCCTGTGATCTTGAACCAGTCTGGCCATTCTCCTCTGATCTCTCTCATTAACAAGGCATTCATGCCTGCAGGTCTGCTTCTTACTTTGTTTTTCACACCATTCTGTGGAAACTATAGAGATGGTTGTACATGAAAATCTCAGGAGATCAGATCAATCTGAAGTTACTAAGATCACATTTTCTGATGTGAGCATTAACTAAAGCTCTTGACCGGTATCTGTATCATTTTATGTATTGCACTGCTGCCACATGATTAGCTGAATGAATAATCATGTGAAAGAGCAAGAGTATGGGTGTTTTGCTTTATATTATTAAGTGTTCAACTTGTTGCACAATACATTTCATTTTTTTATTTATTTGTAGATAAATAGTAAAAAGCATGCACACTTTTGCACTTAGCTATAGCTTATGCTACCTTCCAAATGAGACATACTTATCAAGTGAACACCCATATGCTGCACAGAAACAGCTGTCCACCTAAGCAGTTGTCTCCCTACTGCAATAAAATGGTAGTAGTGATAATAATGTTGTGAATATCGCTGTGTATTGTGTCACAGGACAGGTAGTGAACTGAGCTTTTCTGGAATCAAGTCGATTAGCAAGCAGGGAATTCTCTTAAAATTTATGCTGCTGCTGTGTGAGCATTGCTGATGTGTCTCTTTCATGCAATAAACACCTCACTCTCATATCTCCTCATGGCTGACGTGCTCGTGGCTGGATGCAGGAAAAACTGAGGTGTGCGATTAATGTGGTGTGAATCAGGCGATCTGGGAAGCATTATCAGGCTTCTAAGCACAGTGAATGTTCTGTTAAATTTACACTCATTATCAATCTGTCTAAGGTTTGCATGCTTTAGCACGCAGTTGCGGGGTGTAAAAAAGACTGATAACCCTTTCCCTGTGGGTTTTGCGCTAGTAAAACAGCTTGAGTGGCTCTGATGTTTTTAGCCTCAGGCTACACTGCTGTTTGGTGATTGGAGTTATAGAGGGAATTATGGGTGTGCAATAATGCTTGGGTTTATTGAATGGTGGTTTTTTTTAGGCAGGAGGTCAGTAATGCCTTGGAAAATACAGCTAAAACAAGACAAAAAAACTTTCTAATGCTGAGTATTCTGAGTAATATTTTCAGTGTATGTGTTTATTACTGCATGATTTTCCGAGTGTATTGCTCTTTATACCCCCGTTATTAAACATGATGTCATCACTTTGCAAAGGAAATGAAACATTTCTCCCTGTCACCTCACCCTCCGTCTCCTCCTCCTGACACAGCTCTTTTTGTCAGATCCTTATCTGTTTAACAAGACTCTCTCCACATGCTGCCGAATAGCTGCTGGTGCTCTGGGGGCTGAGTAATCGAGGCTGTTTTGCCTGATTGCACTGACTGCTGTTCATTGATTATAGTCAGACTTGTTTAAAAGAGAGCACTGTGTTCACTCTTTATTCTGACTGACAGCTCTCCACTCTTCTTTTAAGAGGGTCTCTCCATTGAGAATGACTAATGACTGTCACTCCGTATTATGAAGATGCCGTTTGTAATGTATAAATGTCTTTCTAGATGTGTAATAATCAAATCGTTTTGAATAAAATAAATTGTACTTCACAACACTGTGATCTAATGGATCTGGTTAATTTCTTGAATTCAGGCTTCTGTTTACATTTTTTCTGGGCCAGGATTTAGCCCCACCTCCAGCCAGAACAGAGGAACATCACATATACGCATAATTTCAAATTTCATTTTTCTAAAGGGATAAAAGTGTGAGCGTGTTTGTCAGGTTTATCACCTTATTTATATTGTGAATGTAAATAAGGCACTGTGACTACATCTTGATATGCAGCAGACAAATATTTGCTTCTCTGTATTTCAGAACATTAGCAAGCATAATAAGTATTATTTGGATGGGATAAGATTTCTGGACGTGTGCATGATAAGTAGATGCTGCTGGAGCACGTCTGTAGTAATTATGATCAATTCACAGGCTAAACTATCTCTGTATAAATCACAGAGATGGTAGTGTCTTCATGAAGAACGTATGGTTGTCACACTAAAAATTCTGTGCATACAACATACACCACAATGTAATAAAAACTGATTGTTTTGACCTTTTTATAAGCACTTCTTGTAGTGCACTTGATCATTAGTAGGTCATATAACCATAACAGGTGCACTAAATGGTCAAAAAATTTTTGGACACCCGATCATAACAATCATGTGCTATTTGAACATCCAGTGCCAGATTTAGTCCTTTTCTGTGAAGGCTTTTCACTAGATTTTGGATTGTTGGTGTGGCGATTTGCCCATTCAGTCACAAGAGCATTCGTGGGGTCAGGTACTGATGTTGGGCGAGGTGGCCTGGGGTGCAGTCGCATTCCAGTTCATCCCAAAGGTGTTCAGTGTGGTTGAGTTCAGTACTCTGTGCAGGACACTCTAGTTCTTCCACACCAACCTTGGCAAACCATGTCTTTATGAACCTTGCTTTGTGCACAGGGCATTGTCATTCTGGAATATGTTTGGGCCCCTTAGTTACAGCGAAGGGAAATTGTAATGCTACAGCATACAAGGACATCCTATACAATTGTGTACTTTCAATTGTGTACATTTAAGTATACAATATACAATGTATATTTCTACTGATCATTTTATAGAAGGTAAAACACACTGTAATCTTTTCAGATGCATACATGTGCAGGCTGTAAAACTTACTGACATGATTGATTTGGAAGGGACTAAAATCCCAGAGACACACTGTTAATAATTACTTTAACCCACTTCCCCATTTAAAACTAGTCAAATCTGAATAAAGCTATAGATATAAGTTGCTTCGTATATGAATACAGCTGTAAGGAAAGGGTATAATAGGTTGTGCTAGGATTCCCTGGACGATCCAGATTTTAGATTGAATGGAGAGAAATTGGAGCCCGCTCTATTCTCACATTGAAATCCATTTCCATGGCAACTTTGGCATGGAAAAGCGCATGTTGCAGAAGACTGAGGCTGAAGAGGGGCCTGTTAAAATGCAGTACATCTCCACTGTGGGGGCGGATGCTGCTTTCTGGTATGCTGAAACAGGCTGAACTCTTGCACCCATGACATTTTGGGTTCTGTGTGTTGTATTCTGACAACTCTCTGCAAGAGTGATAGAAAGATTTGTGATAATTATAGGTTATTAACAGACACACCTGACTCTGTCATACAAGCCCTCTGATGCACTGGAGAGTCATGTTTCTGGCAGGGTTTGGCCAGTGCCGTTTCTATCAGATGTATGATAATGAAATATTGAAAAGGAGTGGATGCAAACAGACACAGCGACAGTAGCTGACCTTGAGGCTGCTGGAAGAGTGACTCTTTCCGTTTTGAGCCAACAGATATGATTGGAACAGTAAGATATAGTGCTAATGCAACCTCTACTGAATGTAAATGTAAATACAGCTCCAGTCATCATAGCTGCAGTGACTCATATATTATCCATGGGGTGGATAAATGAGTAACCTAGGCACCCTGGACAAATACATTTCATGTCTGGGCTATTTTTTTTATTTGTAGTTGCCCAGCAAATAAGTAGATTCAACAAGAAAATAAACACTACTTCCTTTTGG
Source organism: Pangasius djambal (assembly GCA_022985145.1). Lineage (NCBI taxonomy): Eukaryota > Metazoa > Chordata > Actinopteri > Siluriformes > Pangasiidae > Pangasius > Pangasius djambal. Next base: position 7,302,703 of record CM040987.1, read on the forward strand.
CTTTTGCACAACAACAGTTTAGTATATACGTTTAAAAGTTGGCGTGACACACTTTGATGATGTAACTATAGTGCCTGTTTACAAATCTCTAGCTGTATTAGTTGGATTAATTAGCATGCATGAATGATAGATGATCTTTTCAGAATTAATAACATTGCCTTGGTGCTACATCTTACCATCCCATATCGCTAATCACTCATAGCTGCAAATATTTGCAGGTCTTTTTCATGAAAGGGCAAACTGTAATTCAAGTGAATAGCCTGTAATGTGACTGTTACTGTAGCATCACTCCTGAAATGAGTACATGGGTATATCTGTGATATGTTACTGACTCCTTGTTGCTAGCCTACTAAGTTACCATTATGTCCATCTATGGAGATGTAGTGGCCTAGATTATTCCATCCCCTGCCATTTCGTGCTGGGTCAGTTCAGGATTACAATGCTCCTGTTGCTGCAGTGGCAGAAAAGTAAGAGGCCTGAGAACTGGGCCCCGAGGAACTCATCAACCCCACTGACTTTTTGCAGTATGATGATAGTTGTCAATGTCTAGGTTCCATCCCAGTCATGGTGTCTGATGAAACCATCACCTTGAGTCTAAAATAAGATTATTTTTATTTCCAGACTTTCACAACTAATCGAAAATTCACATTTCTTCTCTGCCATGTTCTCATCTCTTGGCTTGTAGTGTGAGGCAAACCACCTGGCTCTTCTCTCAGATCCAGAATCAAGGAACAAGTTGTACCTGGCTCTCTCTGACACCATGCCAGAGTGCTTTTTTCCTGTTTAGCACAGACATGTAACTTTGCTTCACCTGTAGCATGAAGGAAGGCAGATAAGGCATGATATCCACAGGAGCAATGGAGAGATAAGCTTTATAAGATCAAAATGAGGAAAACTGAAAGTATATAGCTTGCTAAACCCCAGAAAGATGCTTGACTGGTCAGATGCCAAGCATACGCCTCACTGATATATGCAATGCACAAGAATAAGGTACACAAAGCTCTGAAAGGACAGCATACCCATAAACCCCCTCACTGACCTTCTGATGCTAGAACTTTTGACTTGAGCTTTTGGCTAAATTCCAGCAGGGTTTATACAATGGGGCCAACTTGGCAGTAGTCCCACACATTAGCACAGAGGATCCTGGTTTATCTTAAGTAAGGTAAGCAGAGATGTTGGCAGAAAAAGAATATCCTGTCCCTTTATGAAAAGCAATTAATATTATGAGAATAGCGTTTTAATAAGTTTGCAGCAAAGTGTTTTCTTATCACAGTCAGGATATTTTGCTTCCCTGTTAAAAGATAATGGCATTCTGTTCAGCAAGTTTGCTGTACTAAAGCTATTAAAACTGTAAACAGTATACATACATACACTGAAGACAGAGAGGTCAGTTTAGGGGCATCATTTCAAGAGGCACAGGAAATGAACACCCACTGACCCTCGGTGGAGGGGGCTGGACAGAAACTTGCAGTATAAAGATATACGATGGAGATCCACTAGGCTTGTGCAATATTGAATAGAAAATAATTTTAGAAAATCAGCTGTGTAGTCGGGAACTGTTTGTTGGCAGTGGCAGTTGTGAAGATTCAGCTGGCTGGTGGACTGTCATACCATGCATATAAAAAAACAGTGCATTTTTTGTATAATCCTTTTACAAATCAGTTGTCTAATGTTCACATGGCTGACATTTTCACTGTTCTGCTGCTGCTCCCTCCACTGTCTTCCTGTAGCTGCCCGCATCAGATTTAGAACACTGATTCTTGCCTACAAAGCCAAAAGTGGACCAGCACCCACTTATCTCAAAGCACTTACCACACCACTCACTGCCCCAGACTCTGGGACCTAGGTGATGGAATGAACTTCCCCTAGATATCCGAACAGCTGAGTCACTAGCAGTCTTCAAACGACATCTAAAGACCTACCGCTTCCTGAAATACGTAATTACACTTTAATTATACTTTAATTTAAAAAATGTGTTGTCTGTGTGTTACTTAGTGAACCAGTATCAGGATGTATTTATTGATGGAGACTTCAAAGCACTTCTGTAAGTCGCTCTGGATAAGGGTGTCTGCCTAATGCCATAAATGTAAATTTCACATTAATGAACTCAAAATGTTCTCCTTTTGATGAAGAGGGTTGGGGATTATAGGCATTTTCAAGATCAGTCCAGATTCACATGCAATTGGCTCAGCTCCTGTTTTATTGGGGCAAAAAAGACTGCTCTCTTGGCATATTCAGTGATAACTCGTCCTAGCATGAAGGTCGGCAGGTTTGGAAGTATAAATTAGTCCATGTAAACGTCACTGAAAATTGTAGCAGTGTAATAACATGTAGATTAGATTAGATTAGATTCAACTTTATTGTCATTGTGCAGAGTACAAATACAGAGCCAATGAAATGTAAATGAAAATGCAGAGATGGTTCAAATCATTATATCTCATAAGCCTAGGGTCCTCCCAAGGCCCAGAAATCTGTGGAACGTCCCTGGGTCAGATATCACTTACAGAGAGAAAGGTTGGAATTCAAGCAAAGGCTCTAACCAGTTCAGCCAACTGTTCTGCAACATGGAAATAAATATTGTGTCTACCTCCATTCTCAAACTCTTAATTTCACGGTGTAGACGCGTACCCAATTGTGCTGTCATTTTGAGAACAGATGGGACGCTTCCATTCACCTTTGACCTAAAGCTGGCCCTTCCCTCAAGAGCATCCCTCAGCTGCATTAGACTAAACACAGAGCACTTCCACTCATTCATCTCCTCCAACAGCATGGCTCCCACATCAGCAATCTGCTCTTGCTTTCACCAAGTAATGATCCCTACCGTTCCTGCTACAGAGGCACCGTTAATGCTAATAATGATTGTCATGATTGAAATGATGAAGAACTGGCTGGTTGAATTGAGGAGAGTGCACTTCTGTGATTAATGTGAGTGCTGTGCGTCCCTAGGGTGTAGTAATTAACATTTGGGAGATTGAAATTGCACTGTCAGTTGGGGCTTTTTTCTTTTTTTCAGGGTTTAATTGTTCACTTCCTTCATAATATTAAGCCATTATGATTTCTGATAGAAAATGATTACAGCTATTCACACTTGTTCCCATCATTTTACATGGAGATAGTCTATTCTGAAGGATAAAAACAAATTTAAAGCGCTCTAAAGACGTTCAGGGTGTTTGATCCATTGTGTCCTGACTTGCCAGGACCAGTTCAACATGGCACTGTTCCTGTTGCAGACAGACAAGCTCTGTTCAGTGGCAGAGAAAGAAGAGGCCTGAGAACTGGGCCCTGAGGAACCCCTTAACCCCAATGAGCTTCTTGTTTTCTGCATTGCTGAGCACAGCCACACAGGCAGAGTCTAGCACAGCTGATGACAGGAAATGTGGAGGGCTGGGGTGATGCACTGGTGAATACTAACTGTTTTTTGCATGCTGTCAGGGACTTTTAAATCACATAATGATAATTGTTGCGGTACTTGCAGGGTAAACTTAATATTGATAAATCATTAGAGAAACTGTTAAGTAATTTTCATTTTCAATATGCGTTGCATGTTTCTTTGTTTTTACTGCCATCACCATGACTGTTCAAACAGTAGTAAACTTAGGATACATTAAGTAAGGATTAAAACATGACAGGGCATGCTCTTATACCAGAGCAAGTTGCCAATGATTGCATTTATTTATTAAATAACAACACATTCTTTTTATCCATGTAGTTAAATTTAATGTTGTGGAACTTCCAAAGATTTTCTTATGTTATGTCATCTATAAACACGTCCCTCATTTTCTCTTGAAGTTTGCAAGACAGAAAAAATGCAGCTTGTTGCTAAGGAACCTCCTAACACAACATCTTTTGTCCACAGACTTTCTTGTGGTGGAAAACGTAAAGGAGCAACCTTTTACCCCTGTCTGTTATAAGGCTCTGACACTGGAGACTCCTTACAAAAAAGTTAAATAAACCTCTACTTTTCTTTGTTGGATAACACATTATTCAGTCAGTTTATTGGCCTAATACATGGGGGGCACCTTACAAACCTTGTGTTTTAGCTGTTACTATAGGAGCAATAACATATTACAACAAGTGCATTAATGTAAACCTGTGATTTGAATTTGAGCTGCAGCTACTGGCAGAGCTACTGTTATAAAAATTGAGTCAACACCTTCTGACCAGTAAGAATGAAGAATATGTGAATAATGACTCCAAGTGTATTAGTGAGGTAGTGCTGTGGATATCTGTAGAGAAAAATCAAAACAGTGACGGCTCTAAATATGATACTGTGTGTGATGTCATAGCAATATTTAGCGTTTATCCATATGGAGAGAACCAGCAGAGCATCTGTGCCATTTCAGACAACAGACATCCCCAGCTCTGGAACCAAGCCACATGGTTCCCCAGTGTGAAGTGGATTCTGTGCTGCTGTGTGTGAAATAGCCAAGCTCTTCAGGAACCTAGCCAGCTTGGCAGTCTACCAGTCACAGATAGACCTTTCTGTTCTTTCCCCACAAAATCACACATTTCTGTGTCAACTTGCTTACTTACTGGCATCGACCCACTTTTGACCTTGTCATATATGGGATGGTTTTCCTTCCTGTGACTCACTGTTTAAGCAATGCTATCAGTGAAAGAGACCTAACATAATCTAGCCTTACTACACATCAAATTCCTGTCAGGCTTCTTATAGCCTAATTAAATCTGACACCACTTTCTTGAGTCAGCTGTTGTATCTGTTTGTTTTGTCTGAGCTCTTGCTGTTATTAGATTCCGTTTGTGCAAAGTTGAAATGATTAAGTGTATAGTGTGGTGATGTGGAAAGATGTAAAGACAAAACAGTGACTGTTTTGACTGTTGAGAGTTAACTCTCCGTCAGAAGTCCATGCCTAGTTTTGCTCATTTTGGATACTTAGAGTTAAGAGTCAATAAAAATGCCTCCATTTCAAAGATGTGGTGTTTACATCATTTTCAGCTTAAACACAAACTTGTTTCTGAATGACAAAACTGATTAGCAAATAACAAAACGTATGATTGGTCAAAAATAGGGGAGGGTGATGTGACAAAAATATCACATCGTTATCAGAATTTCTAAGATACTGTACACGATATGTAGTATGATATATGGGTTTGCAAAACTGTCAGCAATCCAGCGATATAGTAGTGCTGCATAAAAATGTTATAAATAATACTAAATGTTATAAATCAATTTATAAATATATTTTTTATATTAAAAAATAACATGTGTATGTATGTGTATATAAATGTATATATATATATATATATATATATATATATATATATATATATATATATATATATATATATGTAATGCGTGTGTGTTATGCTAAATAATTTCTAAATTATTAAGCAATATGTAAAATATGACCTTTCATGATGCTGGGGTCATCACAGGCATTTAAGGGTCATCACAGGCTTTTAATTGTTAAGGATTTCTTTACCACATTCAATATGATCAAGATGTCAGAGGCTTTAAAATTCTATAATTGAAACTAATGTAGTTTGTATAAAAAAATTAGAAATGCATGCAACATGATTCAGTTAAGCCATACAATTTCTTTAATATGTTTTATAAATAAAATTCTGCAAATTCTAGAAATTTTCAGATCTGTGTTGTCAGTCAGCATCACACACATTCACCGCTGGCTTTTGACTAGAGTTGATGCCTGAGGAATGCAGTGGGACTGAAGCAGAAATTTTAGTGTGTGTGCTATGGCTGAATGAATGTGATGGACAGATAACAAAAAAAGAGAGCAACAGAGAGAGCGGTATTGTGTGACAGTGGATCAGCCTGTCTGAACCTATCAGTGGCTAGCTATCTCAATGCTAATCAAAACAGGCATCCCAAATTCACGAAGACAAAGGTGTGTTTTGGATTTTTCATTTTGCTTTTTGTCGTCTTAGAATAGCTGAATAGTGTGCCATAATCACAATCGCTATAATCTACAACTATATTGTTGTTGTTGGACTTAAACAAATATGTAATAACATAAGGACAAAATGGGTAAAGGTCTTGCATTTGGGTATATTTACTAAATCTTATAATGAAGCTCAGATTTGAGGTCTCTTAAAATCATTTAGAAATGAAGAGACGAAAATCTCCCCAGATTGTCCCAGCGATACAAAATAGTGTTGCAGGAATACAAGTTAAGTATAATATATTTGCATGTCTGATAAACTCTTGTGCTGTGTTGTATTGCACTGTAGGTTCCAGAAGACATCCATGGGTACAGCTCCAGAGAAAAGCCATCGGACCCACAGTCAACACCTCCCAAGTCACTCTCTCAGCCATGCTCACCTCCACTAGAAGCCAGTACGAGCTCGGTGGCTTCCCCTATCCCCTTGGCCTGGAGAACAACAGCACAGGTGATTTCAAAAAGATTCTTTAAAACAATTTAATTAAAAGTGACGAATTTACATAATCCACATAATTCAGTCATGGACTTTTTAACTGAAACATTGAATTCCTTTTCATTTTTAACTTCAGCAAACCTTCCAATCTTATGTATTTTGTGTCGGAGCTCATACAATGCAAGCGGGATTGTTCATATACTGGCATGCATATCTTACGTACATCTGGAGGATTAAAAGCAACATCCAATAGATGCCATGTCAGAGCCAAAACATCCCTGTCCATCTAGATTCCAAATTCGAACTTTTAATGTTTAGCACTTTCATGCACAGCGACGTTAGACAAATGATGAGCTCTGTCTCACTTTAAAACTTTCTGTCGTCAGCGTGATTGTTGTCATGATCTGTGTCTCAAATCAAAAAAACCTGTCCCTGCATTCAAAAGTATTTACTAATCTAGAAGATCCATAAGTCTGGTACTAAAAGCAGACCTTTTGGTAGGTTTAAAGGCTACATGAGAGGCTTTTAAAATGCAAACACTAACTGTAATAGGAAAAGTAGTTAGTGTTAGTGCTCAGTAACTGTGTAGAATAGTACATACAGTATGTGTGCGATTTGAGAGAAATTAAATGAAACAATGATCTTTGGCTAAGCTAACAATCTATTTTTTTTTTTTGGGATTCATTGAAATTTCAGCCACTGAAAACTTTTACCAAAAATAGTCTAAAACAGCACTTTTTTCGAGGAAAAATAGGCCTACAACAAAGTGTCAAACCTAACAATTTACAATTAATTTTAATGACAATGATAATTAGAAAATGTTTTTTTTTTTTTAAAAACTTTCCTTGTTTTCTTTCCTCTCCTGTGCCGATCAGCACAGAAGCATTCATACAGTTTGAGCGGCAGGTCAACAGTGAAAAATGTTGGCCATGTAGAACTATTTCACAGTCCTGTTTCAGTGATCATTAACGAAAATCTACTGTGTACAGTAGATTACTACATTGTACATTATATTATTACATTATTACTATTATATGAATTATACATTACTAATCCTTATTCCTCTTCAGGGATAGCCGGGCTGCTACAGTAGCTCAGTCTCTGTGATCGCACCCCCAGTCTGTGCAGTGTTGGAAAATCTGCCCCTTTATTTGGTCATGCATTATACACACTGTCCAATCCCCTTGGGCATTTTCGTGTCCCATGCTTGCGTTTACAGCGTGATCTGTCTCCTCCCCCACTTTTAGTGTCAGTGTTCTTGTGTGAGCCAGCCCCTCTCAGCACGAACACTTAATGCTAGGTTACAATATGTCCTTTGTTGTGTCTCCACGTGCAGACATGTCTTTCTTTTTCATTGCTTTATTCGCTTTTGTAAAGGCCAGAGGCTGAATTAAGTTAAGTTAAGGTAGGAATGTATTTACAACGAACTCCAGAATTTTTGGCATCCTGTTTTTATTCACTCATTTACAGCACAAATAAGCAAATGACAAGAACACAAACCGTTCAAATCCAAAGCACATTAAGACAGGGTGGATGATTTAGGGCATTTGTTAATTCAGAGACAATACAAGCTCTGACTATGCCAATGTTGTTAATCACAGCAGTAGTCAGCTCAGAAGAGACACTATTGTATAAGGAATGAAACATGATGGGGTGTTCTGTTATAGGAAAATAATCCATGCTGTGGTCTGTTACAGCTCTTACACAACAGCGATTTATTAATGAACAGCACATCATGATTTTTAACTGTTTATAGTGACATTTAATATTATGGAACATCCACAATGTTAAGTTAGTTCCTGGCAGAGGCTTAAGTTATCAGCCCCCTTTTTTTCTCTCCTGAAGTTAATAAGACCAAAAGTACTTAGCTCGTCACATTACCAAGAAAATAGAAAGTGCAGACTTCAAAAACTTGCTGACTGTTAGGTCTGACACTGGAGACTCCTTCTATAGATGTTAAATAAACATCTCCTAACAAAAATTTTTACCATATTTTTACCATATATTTCTTTGATATATAACAACACGATTGTAAATCCATTTAGAGTAGAGATCCAGTAGAGATAGATTTACTTAATGTCCACCATACAAGTCCTATGATTAAGCTGTTACTATGGGAACGAGAATGAGCACACTGTTATTAAAGCTATCATTTAAGTTACAACAGGAACTACTGGCAGAAAATTAATACAGACTTTCAAATTTGAGAATTCAACAGCTCTGTGGTATAATATAGCATAATATAGTGGCTACACGTCACTAAACTAAACTTAATAACCGCTGTGGTGACATTTGGAGTTGTGGATTAATCCAATTGTGTAAAGCAGCAGTTAAGCCAGCAAAAATTAACATAATAAAATGTTTTAAGTACTGTAAATCCCCCCCCCCCCCCCCCCCAAAAAAAAAAAAAAAAATACTGTTTTCAATATTATGAGCACCCACACACAATAAATATACAGAATAACCACACTGAGCCTTAGGCACCCTATTTTTCCAGTACAAATTACAACATTTTTATGACTGTGATCTATTTTATGACTTCTACATTATCGAGTCAGTACAAAAACATTTAAGATTATCAAACAGTAGTTGTCCAGCTCAAAATGAAATGTTACAGAATATCAGTAAAGAAAGCAGCATATTACCACTTTTCAGACAAAAAAACATAATAATGGCTACTGGGGTTTTCTGCAAAAATAAGAAGCAAGTGTGACAGTCAAAGTCTCCAGAAGAACTGTGGCTGGTTCTGCAAGATGCTCAGTAAAACTTGCAGCATACAGAAAACTGCACAAATTGTACTTGAAACTACTATTTTTTTTAAAGCAAAGGGTCATCACACCAGACACTGACTTTTTTCTCATTTATTACTGTTTACTGGTCTTTTTGAGGGCATCTTTGCTCTACAACATTTCTTTGCATGTGCTTAAGACTTTTGCACAGTACTGGACTTCTAGAGGATCTTGAGCCACTCCTAAATGCAGAACATTTTAAGCTTCTTTATATTCTTCATCTCTCTCTCTCTCTCTCTCTCTCTCTCTCTCTCTCTCTCTCTGCCCTCAGGCTTGAACAGTAGCTGGGTAGAGCTGACTGCAGTGGCTGCAGTTTGTGCCACACTCACTGGACCCAATGGCACAGAGGTGCAGGTCTCAGAACCTATCCATGTTTCCGTCCCTCTTCCTTCAGACTCACCACTCAAATCTGCCACCAGTGTCCCCATCTGGAGGTTTGAGGACAGGACAGGTAAACAATGATGTGACACATTTCACTGAAATGAGCAGTGTATCAAATGTTCATACAGTTACAGCTGAAAATTAGCTTTCACACCTGACATTGCAAGCTATCAGTGCTTTGGACCAATAGGATGCCCTTTGTGGAGGGACTAGAAAATGTTGTGTTTCAATTATATTATATAGATCTGACAGTAGTGAGAGTAGTCCATAAACATATTTAGTGTCGGTGTGTAATTGTTAATATGGTGAATTTTTCCTCTGAAGAGATGTTTATTTAGCATTTATAGAAGATATAGTCTTCAGTGTCTTCATGACTTCATAACTCGTGTCAGGCCACATCACAACACAGCATCATTGATTATTGTCCTATAACAGCATGCCCCCAAGTGTTATTCCTTACCTAATCGACTGCAATGCTAATAACAAAATCTCTTGCATATAACAATTCTGTAGTGAGCAGTTATGATTAGTATTTTAACTATTAGAATTCAGCTTTAATTCCAAATGATAAACAAACAGTGCAATAACTGCATTCCCAGTGCTGTATGCTTGAGTACAAAAAGGGATTCATCTGCTGCAGCTGCTTGAGGTTAGAAGATCTCAGGTCATGATGGCAATGCTGCTTCACAGAGGGACTATTACACAATGCGGTTCAGATACAGAGAGAGTGAAAGAGAGAGAGAGAGAGAGAGAGAGAGAGTAAAAGGGCCATTTGCAACCTTAGATGCAGGCATTCTTTTAAAGCACAGAGGACAAGGACTGCACAGTTCATGCTGGTTACTGGGGGAACGTACAGTGTTTTGAGACATAATCCACACAGCATTTTTGTTATGCATCCTTCTAAAGATATTTTCATCAAAACCTCTCCAGGTGGTTGTATTTTTATAAAGACAATTCATAAAATTCAAATCAATCTATCTATTTATATTGATTTTATTGCCAAGAACAGCTAAAAAAGGAAGCACTGAAGAAGAGCTAAGAAAACTTTGCTGAAAAGCACATGCGCAAGAGTCATGCAGGAAAGCCTACATGATTTACAGTAGCTAACTAATAGGAGCCAGTAAGCAGACTAGAGACAGGCTGGCTAAAGTTGTGTTTCACATCTATGTAGGATATAGGATGCACATTTCGGAACCTGGACATAAGTAGACTTTGTACCTAGATACAGATGGTTTACGCGCTAGCTCTAGCTCTGTTGCAGGGCTCTGTTTTGTTTTGTTTTGTTTTGTTAACTAAAGGACCTATAGATTTTGAACTTTTTGCTAGCCATAGCTGAAGTTACAACTAGCTAGCTAGCTCAGTATTACCTACCACTTTTACCTTAACCCCAATAGACTAACATTGGTAACAACTAGTATCCAGTACAGAAAAAAAAGCTTTTTATGGAAGAATTCTAATGAATACTGTCAGCTTCATACTATACAAATTTCAACCCAATTTTGCTGCCACAAAAACAAATCGCACATTGTAAAAGGTTGTGAGATCTTTGTTCTGGAGTTGCTATCGGTGGTGTTAGATGCCATTAAGTTAACTTAATTATTCTGACATTACCAGCTTACATCCCTGTCCCTACATAAATTAGCAAATCTACCATGCATACTAATAGGTAGAAAAAAATATACTTATTGACCCAGCCACAAAAGGATCAAAACTCCTCTTCTTTGCCTTTTAAACATGTTTTTTTTTTGTAGCCAGGACATTGCCACTACTATTCCAAGGACCTGATTATGTTAATGCTACTCCATTTTCTCCAGTGAACCCGGATCATGCTGATTGATGATGTAAGCAGGACGTAGTAATTTAATTGCAGGTTTATCGTTAGAGGATATTCATTGTATAATCTGATATAGAGTACACATATTATCTCATAGTCTGTTATAGAATTCTGCAATTCTATCGGGAACATCTCATACTGTGTGACAAGTAATAGTTTTAAAAGCCTGCCGAAAGTCTTTTTTGGAACCACGGGCCTCCCCTACTGTTAACACCACCTACGTTTGTGTGGTTGGTCGTATGCTGGAGAAGAGCAACTGTAGGCCACTTACTATGTTCTTCTAAATCTTGTATAACATAACTTGAGGTATAAATTTGTCTTTCATTGTTTTAAATTGGTAGTCATTTGCCAGATAATTTAGCGTTCTTTCCTGTGAACATCTTTGATTAGTGGGAACCTGCAGTAGCATTAGTTTATAGGTCTGAACATGAATTAGATGATACATCATACTGGATTAGATGATACAGTGTGTAAAATGGAGGTCTTAGTCCATCTGGCTGTTAAGCGAAAGCTTAGTAAGGCAAGCTGGGGAAGAATGGATATGAATATGCAACATGTGTGGGTGGACAGAATGTACTGGGATTTAGAAAAAAAAAAAAAAGTATGAATAAATGGATAGGCGCAGCCATGTGTTGTGGGTGTGTGTACAAGCATGAGTTTAAGAGAACAGTCTCCCTTTGAAGCCTATTTGTTTTACAGACAGTGGGGAGCTTAGCCTCCAGTGTGAAGGAGGCAGGGTTGCAAGACCTGTTCTGGGAAAGCCCCATATATCAGGGACTGAGCAAGTTTTGCATGATTTAAGGACATGCATCACACCCTAGTGGCCAGACTTTAGCATGGCAGCTGTGCTGGATCTTTTAATTTTCCTCTAAAGACTTGACAAATTGACTGGTGGAGCTTTCAAGGTATAAATTATAGCACAGCATGTAGCTGCAAAATGGCCAGCAGAGTTTGAAAATGAGATGGCCGTAAATAAATGGGACAAGGAAGTAAATTTGCCAAGTGTGAGAAATTGACCAAGGATAAAAGAATTTAGGTTTATAGCAGCTTTGATTTGACCCTGAGCAGTGTGAACTGAATGCTACAGGTGGTTAAAGATAATTGCTCTAGCACTGTGTATTGTTCAACATGAAAAACAGTGCAAACATTTCTTATTGTATTGTTTTCACTAGCTTACATGATTTGGGTGTCACCACTGAATACTACGTTTCCTGTACTGTCTTGTATGCTTTAAATTTACTTTAATTATGGAAGTAAAAGTACAAGAACATTTCACAAACGAACTGATTTAGTTACTGATGGTAAATTGGTGCCCCTTTCACCAAAGATCCAAGGAACGTGGGAAAACATTAGCTAACTCTATCTAACAACAACTTTATTCCTAATCTCTCAAATGTTAGCTAACATTTCTTAATTATAATTCTTAAGATACACACTAGCTGAATGCTAACAATACTAACAGCCTTGATAAATGCATAAATTGATAAAGTGTATATAGCAACATATTATAGTGATGGGTATTATGTCTCCTTCCTGTTGTCATGTGTTGAAAGATTTGTTTGGAATTTAGATCGACTCCTTGGAGCTGTCTGATGCTAAAGAGAAATGTAGTGATGTATTGTTTGAAAATGTAGTGAGGAGAAAGATTAAATTATTCATTTAAAAATAGTAAGTAAAAAAGAAAAACTCAAGTAAAGTACAGATACATTAAAAAAAAGACTTAAGTACAGAACAGAGTAAGAGAACTTTGTAGTACTTCCCACCTCACAGGGATGATGTGCCAGAAAATTGAGGGTGGAACATTGGCACTTTTGCAGTCAGTAGTCACTATTTGTGTTGCATCCCACTATACTCACTATACTGAGTTTTGAAGTAATGTCTTAAATTGAATGCTACCATTTGGCCCTAAACTGAAAGGTAAGAATACTAAGCGCTCCCTCCCTCCTTTACATCAGAACAGCTTACACAAGAACAGACACCAGTTTTTTAAAAACCTAAAATCCATAAATAATGTAATTATTTCACTTACTTGACAGTAGTACTTGATATGTAGGTCTCATTTTCATAGACTTATGTTAAGTGATTCTGGTTTAATATGGCTAGAATACAAACCTATGGGTTTTATACACAAACAACTAGATTGTTGGTTCAGCCTATGGTTTGACCTTCTATATGGGATCTCATTGTTTTTATCCATGTGTGGTTGTCCTACAGGTCTGTGGGTTAGAAGTGGTGCAGGCTACATTAAGAAAGATGGGTCTCACATGGCCTGGAGTTTTGTGGCTTCGCACTTAGGATACTGGATTGCAGCTTTTCCATCAGCTGGAGGTGAGCTCTGCTTTGCCCTCTACATTGACATACACTACCAGCCAAAGCCATTTAGTCAGATCTTTGTTCTCTCTTAAAAATATAAAATGTTAGTGTTACTGGAATGTTGCCAGTGTTTGATAAATTAGACTTGCCCCAATATTTATAATGCAGCTAGTCAAGACCCTTGAGATTCACACTAACCTGAGGAGGTAAATTATGACATTATATACTCATATCCTAAAAATATGCTGTAATACATTTTTTCAATCAGAAGTTAACAACACTTATAGTATTTTCATATTTCTGTTCCAGGCACAGTGCTGAACTCCGGCCTGAGAGATATCACCACGTACCACACCATCTTCCTTCTGACAATTCTGGGTTTTATGGCCCTACTGGTTCTCTTCTTGCTCTGCTTGTTGCTCTACTACTGCAGGTATCTGGGTTCCAACTGGCCATGCTGAACAGATTGAACCACAAAAGCCAAAACAGATTAATGGCTCTTTTTACTAGGGTGGTCTTTAGCTAGCTGTGAGGCCACCTGTACAAAAGTATAGCTGTGAGACTGAAGTGGATGCAGTACTACTAGTACTTCTATATTCACTATATGGACAAAAGTATGCATACGTACGTGGGCCTTCCCCAATCTGTTGCCACATGGGTGGGGGCACACAATTGACTAGAAAATATTTGTATACTGTTGCATTAAGAACACCTTTGGGATAAATTAGATAACTGACTACTGACCAAGCCTTCTTGCCTGACATCAGTACCCAACCTTACTAATTCTCTATATGTTCAACAAGAACATATAGGTGTGATAATCAGGTGTCCACATACTTTTAGCCATACAGTGTACGTTATGTCCATCCAAATTCAGCAGTATTTTATTTCATGTTCATCTCAAGCATTCTTTTTCTTTCAGGAGGAGATGCCTGAAACCCAGGCAACATCGCCGTAAAATGTATATCTCATCTACTCTGGAGAGCTCCAAAAGGGACCAGGGTACATCCACTTCTCACCTTAACCTCATCAGCGGTGGACGTTTGGAGACAGCTTCCTCCACTGGAGAAGGTGTGAAATCAGACCTGTCCTCTACGAGGGACTTACACAGCTCACGGGAAGACTTTTTCAGGTGCAAGCAGCGCCATTCTAAGGGGAACAGCAAGCAAGGCGAGAGCTTCCCACTGCATGTCACCTGTTCCACCAATACCAACAACTTAGATCTCCTTCTGCGTGATAACCACAGCAGGAGTTATAGTTCAACAGATGATTCTGATGATCGTAGGAACCATCGTCATCCCCATAATGCCAAGGACAACAAAGGTTATACATCTGATCCTCCTTCTCCGCCACGGTTGCTCCCATTTGCTGGTCACTACCAGGAGCAAAGGCGGGACAGCAAGCCCCCAGAGTACTCTGCCTCTCAGGCTGCAGATAACTTGAACAGACCTGTCTCCATGAATGCACAGCCAGGCCAGCTCATCTTCTGCCATTCCATGGAGCAAATGAAGGACAGCATGTACCACAGTGTTGTTCCTACCTTAGTCATCCCGGCACATTACATGCGCCTCTCCACAGATCTGTCATCCATGGAACAGGTTGTGGAGAGGCAGCAGCAGCTGCAGCATGATATGGAGGCCATTCAGGTGAGCATGACATTACCTCACCAGCAGAGTCAACAGCAGCAGGAAGCCAAGCAGCAGACCGAGACAGAAAAAGCCAGCCAGCAGGGAGAGGAGTCACAGGATCAAAACTGGAGTTCAGATGCCTCCTCTGGCCCAGTCCACATCCCTGTGCTGTTCAACGAATCCACCATGACACAGATGAATGGAGAGCTGAAGGCTCTCACGGAGAAGAAGCTACTGGAACTGGGTGTAAAGCCTCATCCTTTGGCCTGGTTTGTGTCCCTTGATGGCCGTGCCAATTCACTTGTCCGGCACTCCTACATTGAGCTGGGCAACGAGCCTCTGCGGGCACCCCAGGAGCACCATGCAGAGACATACCCTGGGAACTCAGGAAGGTCTTCCCAGAGAAAAAGTAGAGAGGAAAGAAAGGCAAAGGAAGGGAGTGAGAGAAAGGCCCATGGCAAGATCTACTCTAAGCTCCCAGTCATTGACATCGCCAACCCCAGCACCAGCAGTGAGAGCCACACAGCCCCCTACTCACCAGAGGATGGCTCCATGGCACCACTACTTGATGACACTCCAGAGTCCCGGGGTGGAACATTTCCACGTAAAAGACGCAGCCGAGACTACAGTGCCCACAGTAGTATCACAGAAGACCGCAGAGATTTGGGGACCAGTCCAGACGATGATGACAATGATGGAGACGACAAGGACGATGAAGGCGAGAATAAGAAGAGCCCATGGCAGAGGCGTGAAGAGAGACCTCTCATGGTGTTCAATGTCAAGTAGTCCCCACAAGCATAGATTTGTTCTATCATGGACTCTGCCAGTTTCCTTGTCTGGAACTTCTACATTAAGTAGGGCAACATGATATTGCAGTCAAGGGTCGTCATGGTACCTTGTCTGCACCTTTGCCTCTCATTGTGAGTCTCTTGACTCACTCGTGGACAAAAAACATCGAGGTGCCATTGCTTTCCTTTGGACCAGTTTACAGAAAATTTAGTCAAATGTGGTTCACCACCAGTAGAGACAGTATGATTTTAACAGTGACTTGTCTCTGCTTGCCAGCTAGTACTTAAGGCTCATATTCTCTTGAATGTCCTGCAGGTGGAGTATTTTCTAGGACGTGAACACCACTAAACCAGACTTTGCCATTTTTTTAAGCTTAGTATTTCTTGAAATAATTTGCTGTGGTTATCTTTCAGTGTCACTACCCTGAAGACAATGTTTCTTCTTCTACCAGTAAATGCTTCACTCTACTGGGAATGACTATGAGCCATTTTTAAACTGACATTGGGACATAATCCATGGGCCTTAAAGAATTTCTCAAAGGAGAATGAACACCCAAAAATTATGAAATGTTGAAAAGACATATGGACTGAATTGTGGTCCATAGGTCCAAAGGTCTGGCGGTTTCTTTTTTTTTTCTCAATCTCTTCAGGCTTCATGAAGGTTTGGTTTTTATATAATTGGTAATAAAATAGAGATGTGTGTTCGTGTGTGTCTGAATCAAACCTTCACAAAAGGGAGTGAAATATTGCTGAGTTAATGTGTTTACTCTACTTTTCATTTAATGCCTCTGAATTTGCCCCTTTAGAATTTGTCCTTTTAACCTGATCTGTGTAATCAATTTTACAATTCTGGAAGGCTTTCTTTTTTTGCAGCTTAACTGACTGTGTTATTCTCTGACATCCAACTGAATACATTGGAGATGCCCTGAGTCTCATAGAAAAAAGGTTTCTCAATTTCTTTTGATGATTAACAGTTCTAGCTTCCTAAAGGGTTCTACGTAGGAAAGGCAACACCTTTGTTGCAGGACTATACATTGATCTTTTTGGTGGATAGTGCTGCTGCATTTGCAATGTGCGGCAAAAAATGGTTTGGTGCACCGCAGCAAAAGTTCAGTGAATTTTTTTAACTTCATGCAAATAATTGTGGACACCATATTTGGCCAACCAGGGGAAGACTTTTCATTTGCCATAACCAAATCCAAATAAATGCCAGAGAAATGCCAACAACAAAAAGAGAGAAGCCATGCAGCAGCATGTGACCAGAAAACGTGGACATGTAGTGTTAGGGGGACAAATGAAAAAACACTTCAGCATGGTAGATGGAACCTTGTTGTTTAAGAGTTTAATTGGCAGACTTTTACTTTTGTTGTCTCTTTTCAAATCTACTTTTTTTGCTGTCCAGTAGCTCTATGCTATGACAGGCTATAGCAAAGTCAGAAGTAGTAATATTTTCACATCCTCCATAATCATCTTTATATTCTTGGTTGAATTTAACTTGTGCAGAGAGGCAATAACCATGGATGGCATACTGCCAACGTTGCATGGTATTAGTATTCTTTAGTATTCTTTTGATATACACACACACACACACACACCAGTAAGCCATAACATTAAAACCACTGACAGGTGATGTGAATAACATTGATGAAGTTGTTACAATGGCACCTGTCAAGGGGTGGGATAGCCAGTTTTCGAAGCTGATGTGTTGGAAGCAGGAAAAATGGGCAAGCTTAAGGATATGAGTGACTTTGACAAGGGCCAAATTGTGATGGCTAGATGACTGGGTCAGTGCATCTCCAAAACGCCAGGTCTTGTGGGGGTGTTCCCAGTATGCGTGGGCACTAAAGGCTCATGGGCGCTCAAGGCTCATTGATGGGCATTTGGAGCGAAGGCTAGAATGCCTGGTCCAATCCCACAGAAGAGCTACTGTAGCACAAATTGCTCAAAAAGATAATGCTGGCTATGATAGAAAGGTGTCAGAAAACACAGTATATCGCAGTATATCTTGGGCTACATAGCCGCAGACCGGTCAGAGTGCCCATGCTGACCCCTGTCCAAAGCCGAAAGCGCCTACAATGGGCATGTGAACATCAGAACAAAAATTGTTCAGGAATGGTTTGAGAACCTGACAGAGTTCAGGGTATTGACTTGGCCTCCAAATTCTCCAGATCTCAATCCGATCGAGCTATGGTTGTGCTGGACAAACAAGACCGGTCCATGGAGGCCCCACCTTGCAACTTAACGGATCTTAAAGGATCTACTTTCTAACGTCTTGGTGCTGGATACCACAGCACAGCTTCAGAGGTCTTGCGGAGTCCAAGCCTCAACAGATCAGAGCTGTTTTGGTGGTACAAGGGAGACCTACGCAATATTAGGCAGGTGGTTTTAATGTTATGGCTGATATATAGTTAGGTCTGGAAGTATTTGGACAATGACATAGTTTTTGTGATTTTGCTTTTATACAACACCACAATGGATTTGAAATAAAACAATCAAGATGTCATCGAAGTGTAGACTTTCAGCTTTATTTTAAGATGTTCCACAAAAATATGACATTTACCGTTTAGGAATTACAGCCATTTTCAGTGAAGTACCTCCATTTTCAGGGGCTCAAAGGTATTTGGACAAAGTGACATAATTGTAAATATAACCATAATTTTAATACTTAGATGGAACCTCTTAAAATAAAGCTGAAAGTCTACACTTCGATCACATCTTGATTGTTTTATTTCAAATCCATTGTGGTGGTGTATAAAGGCAAAATCACAAAAACTCAGTCATTGTCCAAATATGTACGGACCTAACTGTTAGAACACTAATACAGGCTGTGACACCAGCTGTATGTCGTCCATGGTCTAATAGAGCCCCAAATAGACTTTATATAAACAACAGCCTTGTTCATTTCTATCACTGAAATGCTGAAATATATACACCAGCTTATTTTCCCAGAGGATATGTGACATTTATTGATAGTTCTGATAAAGCTATAAAATAAAAAAGGATAAAGCTGCACTTAAACATTTTAATCATCAACTTCTCTTTTTCCCCCTCACACGCCTTCCTGGCATAGTGTGAAGTTGGTCCAAATCAACTACAGACCAGCTTGTACATGGCTGTGGTTCTTGCACTTGGCATCAAAAGACACTTGTAATGCACAACTAGGCTTCCTCACTTGTCAAGAAGTGTTCTCCCAGTTTTTCAATTTGGAATGGTGATGCATGAATGAATTTACACTAGAGGAAGTTTATCAGGTATTTTTTTTTATCATGTTTAAGTATTGCTTAGTCAAGCATGCTTACTAAACTTTGTGAACCACTTGTTTAATAGCACTGTAGTAAACTTACAGTTTTACTTTGGCCTTATGTTTTATTTTCTGTTTCCTGATCATGACATTATCTTACTTGCAAGATGTACTTATCTTTTAAGTGTTTCAAATAATTGAAGTCATTGTGATAAACGATTTTGATTTTTTTTTTTGTTTGTTTTTAAATAGCACTCTTTTTAGAATATAAATCAGTAAGTACTACCCTTAGCATTCCAAAGTTCATACTAAATGAAGTACAAATGATGTACTAACATCCTGTCAGCGTTCCTGTAATGTTCAGTCTCTCTTGTTGCCTCTAAAGTGCCTTTCTGTGTCAGACTCAGCCCCAGCCTTGTTGAGTTCACATAATTATGTTATTCAAAATGACAATCTGACAAATAGGGCCAGTTTTCCACATACAAATAAGGCAGGACTTTCTGCAGTGTCATTCTTTTTGCTTCAGCAAGGTATGTCCTGTGTCTAATAAACCATCCTGAAGATATTTTATTTTATATTTCTGGCCTATTTTTTGATCAATAACTGCTATAATAAATCAGATCCCATAACAGGATGCCGAACACTTTTTTTGGTCTTTTGTTTTTTTTTTTTGCACTTATGGAGAAACCTGATAAGGTTGTAATAGATTTATATCTCTTGATTAACAAAAATCTTTAATCTTTGATTTGTGATTTGTCTACACATAAGTCTTATTCAAACATAAATAACTACTGTGTATATGCATTTTATAACAAAGTTAATTTTTCCAGTTTTAAAGATTTACAATATCATGTATGTATACAGGAAAACAATCAGATGATATTTAAACATGTTTTTGATGCCAAAGTGGGCAAAAAAGCAACACTCACATCATAATGTCTGGTCACATAAGAGTAGTTTAATTTACTGTTTGTTGCACTGTTAGCCTTAGAGCTTATCCTTAGACTATGTCATGTTTATAGTGTGAGGATATGTTGTTCAATGGAGATTTTATTTATTGCACTTCTGGAAGACTCTCTGGATAAGAGCATCTGCAAAACTCTAAATGTAATGGTAGGTAGGTTTTTGGAACAGAAAGATGCATTGAAAACTTGTTTTAATCACAATTACATTATTGTTGAGAAATCCATATAATAGCACATAAATTGAACAGAACTGTTTCCACAGTTGGCAGCCATTAAAAAAACTACTATAATATGGACACTATGGTATGTAATATAATACTCCCCAATATGATATATACAGACAGACAGATAATGGACAGCTGTGTTTTATTGGTCCTGGTACTGAGGAATTATACTTCATTGACAGTATAGATAATGTGTCAAAATTATCCAGCCAAAAATGTACTCAGGTGATAGTTAAAAAAAACAGTAAATGATTAAATCAGTTAAAAATTCAATCTCTGTAGGTTTGCTGGGCATATGCATGAGTAACATTGTTTGCTATCTAATTAATCAGAAGTGAAATATTGTGTAAATAACTAATATTTACGATTATCTGGAATTTGACTTGCCTTCTAGTCAAGTATGTTAGCTACTGGAATTGATAACCCTAGTCTAACCTGGCATTAGCAAAGAAAATAGTCTAATCTAGTTAAATATAGCCAGTTAACATTAGCAAATTAGCAAAACTTACTTCAATACTTCAGATTAGATGGAGTTGTTTGTGCTTTCTTCGGAGGCAAAGGAGACACCTCGTGTTCTACAAGTCTTTGCTTACTCCAGCATACTGAAACATTTTATTGAGGTAGGGCCTGGGGCAATCATCCTCAAGGTCCACAGTGCAATAATTACGTTGTTTACATGAGTAGCTCACAGCACACAGGTCTGATTCTTGGCACAACAGGTATGATTTTTGGCAGCTTTTTTGTACACTGATGAACTTGATTGGATGCTAAACTGAAATGTAAATAAAAGTCGAATATAATTTGACTAATATACAGGCTAGAAACATTCACTGGCTGAATGAGAGTAGGAGAGATGGAGAAGTAATGAGCACTTTGAAAGTCTAACTAAAAAGTAAAGTAAAAAGTAGTTTAGGAACAAGGTAGGTACTCAAATATTTTCTAGCCCTGCCAATGGAAATAACATAATAGGCTATGCATAGTGTACAAAGTTACAAACATATAACAATAACAGTTATGCCACTTATTTGGACAGTTCTTTCATAGCTTTGCGGTATTATTATTATTATTATTATTATTATTGTTGTTGTTGTTGTTGTTGTTTGTTTTATTTACATAGCCTACGTCCCAGCAGATGGCGCAAGATTTTCCTCACAAATTAGTATAATCGGATTGACTTAGCTCATCCGTGTTGAATGAACGCGAGGCTAAAACGGCGTTTTGCACTAAACGACACTTGTTTTATATCGAACATTAGCGATTTTGCTAACGAGTTTCCGTTTATATCCCTTTACTGAGGAGAAAGCGCACGAGTTTGGTGGCACTCGCACGCGGCAGTAGTCACGCGGACGCGCTCTCGTGCTGCTCTTCCCGCCCATGAAGAGAGAGAGAGAGACTTGAGGCTAGCGGCAAACTCGGGGAACACAGCTCTACGACAGGAGTAAACGAGGAGTAAACGAGAATTCGACTAGAGAGTCAGTTTTTTACAGCATGTCAGTCCGTTGAGCTGTTAGGGTAACCTGTATAGTAGCCTGTACAACAACTCGTGGCGTTTTAGCTGTTAGTGTAACCTGTATAATAACCTGTGGGGTTTGAGCTTTTAATGTAACCTGCATAACAACTCGTGGAGTTTGAGCTGTTAGTGTAACCTGCACAGTAAACTGTGGTGTTTGAGCTGTTAGTGTAACCTGTATAGTATCCTGTGGTGTTTGAGCTGTTAGTGTAATAACAACTCGTGGCGTTTTAGCTGTTAGTGTAACCTGTATAATAACCTGTGGAGTTTGAGCTGTTAGTGTAACCTGTATAATAACCTGTGGAGTTTGAGCTGTTAGTGTAACCTGTATAATAACCTGTGGGAAGCAGAGCGGTGCCGGACTGCAGGAGAATGGATCAGGCATACGGGGCAGGAAAAGCTGGAGGAGCCTTCGATCTGGTAGCGTTTATCCAGCAGCCCCAACCTGTCCTCCGCCTCGTGTCCTGGGTGAGTATGGGTCCCTAGTTCAATGTAACAATAAAATGATAAAAAGTACCACCTGCCATTCTTTAAAAAAAAAAAAATGCATGTTGTGTATTCTACTAATTGTTGCCTAATTGCTGTGGTATCAGAGGAATAAAACACTTGTGCTCTTATAGCACTCAGGTTTATCAAATCACCCTGCTGTTGTTTATTTTCTTATAACAGCATATCCCCAAGTGTTTTATTCCTTACATGAATCATGCAGAAAATAACACTTTTTTAATCCGTGTATTCTGTTCTGTCAAAATGGCCTGTTCAACATTATATGTGTTCTGAGATGCTTTTCTGCTCACCACGGGTGTACAGAGTGGTTATTTGAATTATTTTGCATTTCCTGTCAGCTCCAACCAGTCTGGATATTTTCTTATTATTAAGAGAGAGAGAGAGAGAGAGAGAGAGAGTGAGAAAACAAGAGGCTGGTGAGGAAATGACTATTTATAACTGTTATAACATAAGGGATAGAAAGAACTAACTTTTGGATTTTTGACAAAAATAAAAGTAACTATAAAAGTGCTAAAAAGTACACAATTTAAAAAAATAATAAAGAATTTTTTGATAAATCACTGTGGTATAAATGGAATAAAACTTTGGGATGTACTGTTGTGGGAAAATAATCAGTTTTAGGGTAACTATATAACAATAACTACGCTTTGCGCCAGTCCACATCATAACATCTCGTAGTTGATTATTTTCCTATAACAGCACACCTTGTCATGTTTTATTCCTTACACGAAACACAGAACGAGAACCATCATAACGTTCCTTTAATGATCATAGATTGTTTATGATCTACCAGCTTTGGATTGAGGCTCATCTCTTGCCGCTTCTGGCGTGTGTGTTTGCATGTGTGTGTTAGAAAGAAAGGGAGAGGCACAATCTGCTGAATGTTGCATCTGGTATTTGAACACATGGTGAGAGGGTGGGAGAGAGAGATTACAGATGGATGTGAGAGAGTGAGAGAGAGAGAGAGAGAGCAGGTTGGGGGAAGGGAAGGCAGGTGGTTATAGAGGTTACTATAGCCTACGACTGCCCTAACTCTCATCACTCATCATTACTCCATTTACTTTGTGCGCTTTTGCATAAAAAGATATTTGATGGATGTCATACAAAATACAGTAGTACATTATTTATTATCTAGTATTCTGTGTTTTAGTAATAGGTTTAACCTTTTTTTTCTTCAAATAAATAGCCGTATATACATATATGTGTATGTGTACATATATACCTTCACTGTCCACTTTATTAGGAACACCTGTACAACTGCACATTCATGCAGTTATCTAATCAGCCAATCAAGTGGCAGCAGCACAATGCATAAAATCATGCAAATACAGGTCAATAGCTTCAGATAATGTTCACATCAAACATCAGAATGAAGAAAAAGTGTGATTTCTGTGACTTTAACTGTGGATGTTCTTACCAGATGGGCTGGTTTGAGTATTTCAGAAACTGCTGATCTCCTGGGATTTTCGCACACAGCAGTGTCTAGTGTTTACAAAGAATGGTGCGAAAAACAAAAAAACATTGAGTGAGTGACAGTTCTGTGGGTGGAAACACCTTGTTGATAAGAGAGGTCAGAGGAAAACTACAAAATGCCGAAAATCATCTCAACATACACAAAACATTGAAACTTGTGGTGGATGGCCTACAACAGCAGAAGACCACATTGGGTCCCACGCCCGTCAGCCAAGAACAGGAATCTGAGGCTAACATTTGCACAGGCTCACAGAAACTGTCCCGTTTGGGTGAGTCTGTGTCCATGATAGCCTCAGATTCTTGTTCTTATTCTTGGCTGACAGGAGTGGAATCCGATGTGGTCTTCTGCTGTTGTAGCCCATCCACCTTAAAGTTCGATGTGTTGTGCATTCTGAGATGCAAAACCGTGGTTATAAAGAGTGCTTATTTGAGTTACGATAGACTTTTTGTCGGATCAAACCAGTCTGGTCATTCTCCTCTGATCTCTCTCATCTACAAGGTGTTTCAGCCTGCAGACCCTCCGCTTACAGGATGTTTTTGTGTTTTTTTGCACCATTCAAGAGCAGCTGAAGCTCTTGACCTGTATCTGCATGATTTTATGCATTGTGCTGTCACATTATTGAATGATTGGATAACTGCATAAATGAGAGGCGTACAGGTGTTCCTATTAAAGTGACCGGTGATGTGTATGTGTGTGTGTGCGCGATAGTGTCATAATAGTGTCAGGTCTAGTTATTAGAACAATGCTGTTTAAGGCTTCTGATTGGTCAGAATGTTTTGATTAATTTTCTATAACAGCAGATCTGACAGTAATGCTAGTCGTAAGGTAAATGCACTCATTCTATTGTTTCTATAGTAACAACTTACACAGGGACTTGTATGGCAGACACCCCACAAAAAACATGTGTAATTGTTAAGGAGTCTCCAGTGTCAAGGACTGTTAAGGAGTCTCCAGTGGTAATTCTGTAAGGGAAGCCTTTCCCTTCAGGAATACTTTTTTCTCTGTAGAAAAGAAGAGAGAGGCTGGTGAGCGAACAACTGTTGATTAACATAAGTGATAGGAAATCACTCATTTCGCAGATGTTTCAAAATATTATATGTAACTATAAACAGGCGGAAGAATGCAATTGTTGCCAAATTGTTGTGGTGTAAGAGGAATAAAACATATTGAGATGTGCTGTTATGAACTAGCTACCATACGTTACACTGTGCTTTTGTTCATTTTATAATCATTGTATTTTTATTATCATAATCATTATATTGTTGAGCTCATTATCACCCAGTAGATCTTAGCATGACAATCTGTCCATGTTCCTATTGGCTAAAAAATGTCATGAATACATTACAAACTTCATTCATAATTCACAGAGTATCCCGAGGATATGATGTTTGTTTATGATTATACAAGGTCATTTATGCCAATAGGAAGCCTTGGGGGAAGGTGTTTTGCATATTTAGAATCATACATTCACATTTCATAAAATACTGAAATTTGTAGAATGTATGAGTGTTCCTTGGAAAAATGTTGGAATATTCCTAGCGAGTCCAGTGTGTTGCATGACACTTTTTCCATGTTTCCATTGGCACCATCTGCTCTCAGGTCTATTCAGAGTAAAATAAATAAATAGCTGAAGGCTAAATCCTTTCTGTCTTTATGAGCAGGGAATGTTGAAGAGATCGCTCGTGCCAGTTATTGCTTTCACAGTCAAACTATTATTTCACTACACTGTTCAAGTTTATGCAGTTTCTTTCGCATATTAGTAGAATTATCTGTCGAATATTTTGGTCCTGATGCTCGGTAGTCAACCAAAGCCATCAATACATCCCTGATTTAATCACCTCTGATCTAGTTCAAAGTGAAGTAAAACCAAGGATTCTTTTTACATGTGAATGTAGGGACTTTGTGCTGTTGGTTACTGGCCACTTACTGTTGATATGTCTGAATAAGTGAATGAATGCATGTGTGTATGTCTGTGTGTGTGTGTGTTTGAATGTGTGTGAAGGTGAGATAAATGAGAGCCTTATCCATCTGATAAAGCCTCTAATAATCTGAGTAAGAGCTGCTGTGTTGGCAACCATCTGAGATGACTGTATGCATATGGAGAATCTGCATGATAAATATCTAATTCTTGCATTTTTATACATGTTATATGATATATAAGTGTCTACTGCATATGTTTTGAGATTCTAGCCAGTGTATTTCTGTGTTCCGCATAGCTACATCCTTAAAATTTCACTCTGCGTTGTGATAATTAATCATTATATTGGTGGTGCTTGCACAATACATTGTTTAGGACCTTCCCATTGCCAGCTTTTGCAATACTACTAATAGAGAAGGTTGGAATTAAATCCTCATTAACTTTTAATCACTAAAATTATTTTATTGTGAGATTTTAATGAGTATCCTGATCAAAGTCCCTGTCCCTCACTGGGCACCATGCACATACATTCACACACTCATTCACACCTAGGGGCATTTAGGGCATTTTCACACTTGACTCGAATACTTAAGTCTGCACCCAGGCCAAGTTATGGGCTCATTTGTTGGTGGACGGGCCCATAATCACAGATTTGCATTCACACTGAAGAATCCTTCTGAACCATGGCTTGATTGTGCAATTCCATACCCCACTTTTGTGCACACAGGTTTGCAAAAAGGCATGGGTTTCATTCTTTTGCTGTTTTTTTTTAATTACTGTCCTGTGGTACCAATGCTCAAGTGGTGAAAAACAGCACTTTTTGAATGCATGGCATGTCAACATGCAGGAATACCTGCAAACGAGGAGCTGTTCTCGTATAAGGAGCTTTCTAGCCAAGCAGGTGGGCATGAGACATGCATTTTTGCAAGTCTCACACCACAAAGATAAGCTGATTACAGTGCTCCAGTCCTGTGGAAGTCTGGTTTTATATAACAATAACCACAATAACCCTTTTGCCAACGGTAGAAGTAGAAACAGGAAGTAACATAACAAGTTGAACAAGTCATATTACATGGCATACAGCGCCAAGAGAAGACAGCTTTCACACCTGATGTGGAACGCACCATGGTTCAGTTGAAGTGAACCTCAGACCACCATTTTCAAGAGGACCAGGGATCAGTTCCCCGGCTCGAAAACAGCTTTCACACTTCACAAATTGTACCGAACCCTGGGCTCAAACGGCCCCTAGTCAAAACAAAAAGAATTTATAGTTGCTAATTCACCCACCGGCATGTTTTTGTGAAGTGGGAGGAAACCAGAGAACCCAGAGGAAACCCACACAAACATTGGGAGAACATGACAAAGGAATAGACAGTAACCTGAGCTCAGGTTCAAACTTAGGACCCTGGAGCTATGAGAGGTGGATGGGCAATACCGTTGATTTTCCTTTCCATCCAGTACTAAGTAATACCAAGACTAGTATCTTGATAACAACACTGTGAAAAGTCTATATTTAGTGTTTATACAAAAGAGAAATTTGCATTAAAATCATTATATATCATGTATATCATATAGAATAAGCATTTCCTGTCTCTCTCAATCTCGCTTGTTTCTGGCAGTATGACTGTGTAAGTGTGTGTTTATGAGTATCACTGTTCTTATAATAGGATTGATTTAAAAAACCACAAGTCCATTCTGTCAGTGGAATGACTGCAGAAAGAGTCTTGCTTTCAAGTCTGCTCTTATGCAAATATGTGTGAGATTGCACAATGATCTTAAATCATCTTAACATTCGGAACAGTTTGATATACTGTAGATAACATGCATATCATTATTATTTCTTGATAAACGTATTTTGACCACTGAATTTTCTCTATTGAAGTGGACATCAGAATCTCTCTCTCTTTCTCTCTCCTCAGCTCTGAACACAAGGTCAGTGAGATTAAATGGACGGATTTGTGGTAGAGGGGGTGGTGCAGGCAGACAGGCCTTGAACATACAGTGAGAGAGAGAAATTAAGGACCCAGAGTAAAACTATCACCTCCTGGCTCAAGGAAACGCAAAACACATGACACTTTACTGTATGCGTGTGTAAAGCGGTTTCACATGGCCACATGTTGGAGTTTGGATTTATGAGAATGTTGTGTGTTAAAATACTTTGTTTGACATTATGCTGTGTGTTCTAAGGATACTGAGGTTACAACCACCAAAGCAAAACTTAAAGAAGTATTTAGGGGGACATATAACAGTTATGTTTACGTTCTAGTAAATATTGTAAAGGGACAGGAGGACCACATAAGGCTGAAGCAGTGTGACCATAATTGTAGTTTAAAAAAAAAAAAAAGAAATAGGTAAGGCAAGTGTTACATGCTGTACTGTAAGTTTCCAAAAAATTAAGAGTATTTTTTGGACATTTTTGATATCGTGTCACACATACTGCATAATTTGCGATCCCAGTCATAACGCAGAGACTTGTGTTTATACTACAGCGCCGTTGAACGCTTAATTCTAAAAAAATAAACCTAAAAAAAAGTGAGTACAAAACAAACGGCTGGACAACAGTGAATTCTCATTCTGGTTAAAATCACTGATTCTCAAATTCAATGCATTTGGTGCTTATGTTTTTTTTTAAACACAATTCTATGGTGTGTTCTGTGGTGTGGTACATTGATGGATGTGTTTGGACATAAATAGACTACACGTTTGATCTCTCAGTAACATAGTCTTGTGATATGCACCATAGTTCTGAAACACTAAACATACACTTACATATTTAGGCTGAACTATGGAGCATAAAAGAAAGGCTCTGCTGCTGACAATCACAAGATCAGGACCCCACGTGCTGCTTCGAACAAAGCCTGTTTTCATGTGCTCATGGAGAGCAGGAGCCTTGTGATCCAGCTCACTACTTAAGACCCAAGACAGAAAGACTGCGCTCAGGGTAACAGCGTGAAGTTGCTGCAGTTATAATATCGTAACAGCTTCCACAGGTTCCATTATGAGCTGGGGAAATCCTCCACATTCTTTCCCAGATCATTTAGGACCACTTCAATAGGAAATATATTTACAAACTCCATTATGAAACCAGATTTAAAACATGTAATTGTTGATATGATGAGGTTTTCAGTGAGTACATGTTTTTGAGCATTTTTGTAAGGAGTCTCCAGTTTCCAGTAAGTGATAATTGGACTGACTTGTTTCACACGTATACCACAAAATTAAATGTAACTATAAATGGATAAAATGTATGGCATGATTTTGTTTAGTAAATAAAAAATTGTAGTGCGGTCTGAGAGGAATAGAACTTTTCAGGAAGCGCAGGACGTGTTTTATTCATTACATATCCTTATGATTCAAATGGGGGAAAAATCATTAAAGATTATTAAATAATCACATAATCATTAAATTATTTCAATAGCTAAAGAGTATTCTTTTAAATTATGCATTAAAGAAGTGCTTAGCTGTCAAAACTTAAACCTAAGAACTGATGAAGATGAGAAGGGGTCAGATATCATTTGTCAGTTCTAGTTTGCTGCCTCTTTAAGAAATAGCTGGCAGAGCCCCTGGTTCAAAACAGAGATCTCTCTCTCTCTCTCTCTCTCTCTCTGTCTCTCTCTCTCTCTGTTTGTGTTTTTTCAACTTTAACAGAGCAACCTAATCTGACTCGGACTGAAACACAGTTAAATAGTGCATCTGGATTTAAAGCAGGGATCGGATAGAGATTTAGGAGATTCATTGTGGTCTGTATTTAAAAATGCACTTGTATGCTCAGCTATGCCCTGCCCCCACTTTTCTGAAATCTGTTCTTTTATTTTTCTTTCTTTTATTCCAGTTGTTTTATTCTACTAGAAATACCAAAACGAATGTGTTTCACTTTCTCCATAACTTACTCCCTTATCATGTTTTATACTAAATCATCTCTCTTCATTCTTTATGTTTCTCCTCTCCAACCCCTTCTAGATCTTCTCCATAGTGATTTTTGGGTGTATTGCCAACGAGGGCTATGTGAACCGACCTGATGAAGAGGAGGAGTACTGCATCTTTAACCGTAACCAGAATGCCTGTAACTACGGTGTGGCTATGGGCTCTCTGGCCTTTCTCACCTGCCTTGCCTTCTTGGCCTTGGACACCTATTTCCCACAAATCAGTGGAGTCAAAGACCGTAAGAAAGCAGTTCTGGCAGACGTCAGCATCTCGGGTGAGACTTCTATCATCTTAGGTTTCATTTTCCATACTGACAAATCCTGACTGATGGCATCAAGGTTTTACTTTATAGTAATATTCAGTCTCCTTGACAGCAATAAAATAGGAAGTGTCATGCAAACGTGCTATTTTGTGTAGATGCTGGTTGTTGAGATTAATGTTGAAGCACTATGGCTTTTAAAATCTTACCATTATGAAAAGATTGGTATTGTACAACTTTTTTGTGTTTTGTGTGGTGTCTAAAAAATTGTGAATTCCATCTTTAGCAATGGAAGACCACACTCTAACACATATTAGTGAAAGAAACATAGATGTATGGATACAATTTAATGTAAAGCCTCAGCAAATATTTAATTGAAATTTTTTTTTTTTTTACAATATTGTGATCTACCCGTTATGTGTTATTTATTATTATTTTTATGAATTATTTATTTTTAGAATTTCTATTTCATTTTATTTTCTCCATTTCCAGCTTCTTCCCTTATGCTGTTTTTTTTAATTGCCCATTTTCCTTTGTAAAGCATCTTGAGCTGTATTTTCTCTGTAAGGTGATAGATAGATAGATAGATAGATAGATAGATAGATAGATAGATAGATAGATACATACATACATACATACATAAACAAACAAAACAAATAAATAACCAACATCAACACAATAATTATTATTATTAATAATATTAAAAATCCAAGTCAATCCAATTCAATTTTATTTGTATAGTGCTTTAACAATGGACATTTTAGTCACAGCTTTACAGCCTCTCTCTACACATAATTACAAATTTATATCGAAAAGCAATTCAAAATAAAAGATAAAAAGCACTTTTTTTTCTTTGTGTATAAATGTTTATATTTATTGGTCCAGAACAATTCACAGGGAAGATGTGGCTTGTTTATGAAAAGGCTTGGTCTTACTGTGATCTTGCCATATGTTCTTCTAGCCCTGCCAAGCCTTTCCTAAGCCCAGAATCAGTGCATACCTGGAGTTTGCTAGTTTACTAAATCCAGAAAGTCCTAAATAAATGATTATTCATTTCCAAGGTGCATGAATGCTAATGTAAAAATGTCCTGTCTTTAAATTGTTTGACATTAGAGCTTTAAGAGTATAGCTGTTATTCGACATCACACAAAAAGAGAGACATTGCTGCCCTCTCTTGGCCAACTATGGAATTGCAAGCACCCTATGTGTGAATTTCGAGTGGGCTAGTAATAAATACCACATCACACCCTGTATTTCATTAAACCCAGCTGTAGTGCACGGTTAAATCCTGTAATGTTAATTCTGATCATGGTGTTTTCTGTCAACGTTTTTTGCCTCCTGTTCCTCAGCCGTCTGGGCCTTCATGTGGTTTGTGGGCTTCTGTTTCCTGACCAATCAGTGGCAGGTGACCAATCCTGAAGACAACCCCTTAAACGAGGGTGCAGATGCAGCAAGAGCAGCCATCACATTTTCCTTCTTCTCCATCTTCACATGGGTCAGTACTACTATTTACACTGTCTCTGATTCCAAGCTGTAGCAAGGCAAAAGAAGCATTTTTCTCAGCTTCATCATTTAAAGCTCAATAGACTTTGACCATTCAAGTATAGTTGTAATTGATTTTTTTTTTCTTGTGTTGTTTTAAATCAAATTAAGTATTTGACTGATAAATAAGGAATAAAAAACACAACAGGCCATGTCGTTATAGGAAAATAATCAATGACATGGTGGTGTGATGAGTTACTGTTACCAACACAGCACATTCCTGAAGTGTTTTAGTGCTCTTAAAAAAAATTAAAAGAACAGCGTCATATTTTATATTCATTCGTAGTTACATGATAAAAGTCATGGAACTTCTGCGAAGCAAGCTAGTTCCTGTTATCGCTTATGTTATAGCAGCTATAAAATGTCCTTCCTTTGCCAGCTTCTCTTTTCTCTCTGTCTTGAAGTTAGTAAATAAAGTGTAAAAAAAAAAAAAAAAAAAAATTAGAAAACGTAGAGCTTCATCTTTATGTCTGATTGTTACAAAGCACCTACACTGGAGACTCCTTCCAACAAATGCTACATTTTGTAACAGAAACGTTCACAGTTTTTTTTAAATCCCAGTGTTCTTCTGTAGTTCTTACTACAGAAATGATAATATATTAGAACAAGTGCATTAATATAAACATGTGATTTGTTTTGCAGTCTGCACTATTGTCAGAGCTGCTGTTGTAGAAACTTAATCAGCACCTTCTGACCAATCAGATTTGAGAATTTCACACTTCTGTGATATAAGGAATTGTAACCATGCTGTCAGAGTTTGCTTTAAAGTAGCATCTTCCCATGTGCTCTGTGTCACATTTGCATGCTTTGCATTTCTGACTGTTTAGGCCCAGTCCAGCACTAATGTATCTTGTTAAGGTTTAATGGCCATATATTTAAATGTGGGTAAAATTTAAATGTCTATGCCAACTTTAAACTGTATTAGAGTGCATGCTCTCTAATATATGCTGATCTAAAAATGTAACTAACACTCTATTCTCTTCTTGTTTATCATATTATCCGTACCTGACCACTGTTCTGAGGAGAATGAGCAATTAACTATACATCTTTATGATGTATGTGTTCTTGGTCTGACTCTTTTTTTTAACGTCTAACTTTTACAATTAACACTAATTCTCTTGCCAGAGTCTTTAACCACACTATTTTTCTCTCTACTCATTTTTTGTAGCGTTAAAGGATTTACTCTGTTTAAAACACTGACATTTTTCTGCCTACATTTTCATTTAGATTGGACAATACTGAAGAATCAGTACAGTTAACTTACTAGGATCTAACTTACATCTTAATGCTCAATGTGCTGGTCATTTTGTCCTTCTCTAGGGTGCGCTAACGTTTCTTGCCATGGAGCGTATGAAGAGAGTTTCATTTGAAGAGGAGTACAACAAACTGTTCACCCCTCAGCCTCCTCCCCCATTTGTCTAACATGCTACACACTTATACAAGCACAGGGAACAGGTGCTGGGGTCCATCCACTGTGAAGCCATTTCCCTCTCTCTCTCTCTCTCTCTCTCTCTCTCTGTGTTATGATATTCACACAGTAAGAGGGATATCTTGGAAATATATCACTTTTACACACACAATCTGATCTGGTCTGAAGACAGGAATTGCGTGAGGGAAATGTAGAATATGTTGCCTGAAATACTGTGAAAGAAAATACCATTTGCACAGAATTCCAGTGTTGATCATGGGCTGGTAGATAGAGTTTTTAAAGTCTTGAAGTCGCAATTAGAGGCACGTAAATATAATAATATATTATACACTCACTGGCCACTTTCACAGGAACACCTATACACCTGCTCATTCATGTAATTATCCAATCAGCTAATCATGTGGCAGCAGCACAATGCATAAAATCATGAAATCAGATACGTTGCTTGGACTTTTTACAATTTTCAGCTATTCAGTTTCGCTGAGCCTGTCCCTACTGTAACCTCAGATTCCTGTTCTTAGCAGACAGGAGTGGAACCCGATGTGGTCTTCTGCTGTTGTAACCCATCCACCTCAAGGTTCAGTGTGTTATGCTTTCTGAGATGCTTTTTCTGCTCACCACGGTTGCAAAGGGTTATTATTTGAATCATAATTGTTATCCTGTCAGCTCAAACCAGTCTGGCCATTCTCCTCTGATCTCTCTCATCAACAAGGCGTTTCCACCCACTACTCACTCTAGACACTGTTGTGCATGAAAATCCCAGGAGATCAGCAGTTTCTGAAATATTCAAACCAGCCCACCTGGAACCAACAACAAGTCACTGAGATCACATTTGTTCCCCATCCTGATGCTTGATGTGAACATTAATTGTCGTTCTTGACCTGTATCTACACGATACATTTATAGCATTGCTCTACTGCCACATGTAATTTATTTAAGTATAATAAATATTATATTATTGTATTGTATTTATTTAAACATACACAGTATATATAAAATGAGTATTCTGCAATGGAAATTATTCATACTGTTGTTATTTATCCTCGGTTACTGTGTTCAGACACTGTCTATGACACCTCCCCACCCATTCCTTCACTTTGTGCTTATGGCATCTCTGATTGCAGCTTCATATATGGCTTCAACATGTTTTCACATTCAGATTTAAAATTTTTCACTAGAACCTTCAGACAAAGAAGGCGTGTATCCACAGATTCTTAAAAGGTGAAAGATTTTGAGCCTTGTGTGTGCTTTTGTGCCAGGTAATGAAAGTGGAACATAAAGTGCCTTTAATGTCCATCGTCTTCTTGCACTGTGTCAAATGACTTATTCAGTGATTTCTTTCACTGAGCAAAACAAGCTGTACCTGTGGAATTGGGTTCAATTAAGAACAAAAGTGTTTCAGCAGCCTGTGAAGATAATATAAATGTACCAGGGAAATGATGTTTTCTCTGTTTGCAATGTTTACATCTGTTGTCTAGAGGGCACTATTTATACAGGATACTCCTGCTGCAACAGTTTAACCCCTCAAACCTCCTGCTTATTATGACAACTACTGTTAATTATTCAGTAATTATAGTGGAACTAACTCACAAGAGATGTAAATCTGGACCCATTGGATGTTTAAGGGGTTTTCTGCACAAACATTACTGTAGGACAAAATTTAGAAAACTCGTATCATTCCTTTTTTTTTAGTTTTGTAGGGTAACTTGGTTTTTATGTCTTGTTGCAATTTCTTTTTTCCAACTGCGGTAATTTTAGCTTAGACTACATATAGATACTTATTTTGCATAATTTATAGATTCTGATTATATCATCTATTGAATTGTTGGATATTGAGCTGTATTTCATTACTATTTTTTAATTGTTCTTATTACGAAACTGCCCATAGAGTGTTCAACGAAAACCTTAAGATTTTAGGGTTCTGTCTGACATTCATACATGTGCAATTGGGTGCAGTTGGGTTCACTAAAGCTGGCAGTATGAACCTGTTCCTTTACTAGATCTCTCTGATTAAAGAAATTTAATTCATTTCTTGTCCAAGTGCTTCAAGTTCTTCCTAGTGTTAGCATTAATCAGGCATACTTACTGTTAAACATACTCTGAGAACTCAAACAATTTGTTTTCATTAAACCACTTCTTTCATTGTGACTAGTTCATGTTTTAATAAACTAACATGCCTTATAACCTGTAACTAACCAAATTAATATTTCTCTTTCCCCTTTTCCTCTCTCTCTCTCTCTCTCTCTCTCTCTCTCTCTCTCTCATGACTACACTACTCCTCCACCTAACCTTTATTTTCACATTTATGCAACGAATACTGGTCACATATTCATTCTCACTGTCTCTCCTGCCCTAATAACACCATCACCTTATTTTCCACCTGTAATTCCTTCTATTAATCCCCCCCCATCCTTATTCACCAACCATTTCTCTACTCGATCACTCATATCCTTCAGGCTGGTCAGGCTTTCCTGGCATTTCAGAGGTACAAGCTCGGAGCAAGTTCCAGTCTCTTCTCGCAGAACTACACTGACCCAAACGAGGATGCAGCGGTGCGCTCTGAAGGCATGGAGTACACAGGCTACACAGGAGACATGGAGGCACCAGGCAGTATGCATACCAACTATGATGGATCTGCTGGTTACCAGACCCAAGAGTACTAAGGGGCCTTGCAATCAGGCCATGAAGTTTTATTTTAAGAGCTATAATGGGCATATATAGAATGAAGAACATTGCGCATAGTGGAACTTTGGGGTGAGATAATGAAACAGACTCTGGCTATCTTATGGGGTTTGAGGGAGCAGTATGTGGTATTCAGAGACTTACCATTTGAAGGGGTTTAATCGGGGGATGAGCAGGTTGTACATGGGAGGGGAACAGTTGATGTGCAACTGTTCTGTTTAAAACATTTGTAAAATTCAGATTGCAGGTGTGTCTTTATGTGTGTGTGTTCCAACCAATTTGCCTTCAGCTAAAGTGTGCAAATAGCTGGTAGCTGGTTGAGTTAAAAAAATAAATAAAAAAAAAGATTTCTCATTGGGGTTTTGTAAGCTTGAAGCCTGTATATTCCTAAAGGGGAATATACAGTCTTCAAAGGAAAATCCTTTGTTGTAAGTCATACATCTACATATTGTAGAACCCTTATGGGTTTTTCACAAAGGGACAATCCAAAGAACATTCTAGGATTGATGAGTAATTCATTTTTAAATGAGAATATCCAAACTTGCAAGAATTCTATAAATGATAGAGTATGATTAAAGCACATACATCCAATCTGGTGTATACATGGGCAAAGTAAGCAACTGTACAAATTTGGAAAGAAATCATTTAAATTACATTCTTCTTTCTGCAAAAATCCATTCCATTCTCCTACCATTAAGCCCCTAATGTGACATACAGATATGATC
This sequence comes from Pangasius djambal, assembly GCA_022985145.1. NCBI lineage: Eukaryota > Metazoa > Chordata > Actinopteri > Siluriformes > Pangasiidae > Pangasius > Pangasius djambal. The sequence goes on from CM040987.1 coordinate 7,339,190, forward strand.
TGCACTTTAAAGTATTGAAGAGATGGTGACCAGGAACACAGATCACTTTCAGTAATCAGGTACATAATATTCAACATTAATCCTGTAATATGAGTGTCATTGTTGAAGGAAGGTGTTTCTGACTGGAACTCCTAACAGTTGTTTTTTTTTTTTTTTTTTTTTTTATCAAAACCTTTGAATATAGGTAAGAAATCTAAAATAACAAATTATGACTAAGGAATAAAGCTGTTAACAAAGAATCAAAGTTAATAACCCAAAAATATACAGATTGCATGTTAATGAGAAACTGGTGAAATGTAAATTCCTTGCACATCCGAAAAATTAAAGAACAGCTTTACCGTTGACTGCCCTGATACCAGAGACTCCTGCCAAACATGGTAAATAAACATCTCTTCACAGAAAAACTTCACCATACTAACATTTGTACCCGTTTAAAAAATCTGTTTAGATCGTACGTCCACAATAAAAGTCCCTGTGTAACTATGCCTATACTATATACTATCCTTTGTTACTTACAGAAACAATAATGTTAGCAATAGAGCTACTGTCAGATATGCTGTTATAGAAAGTTTATCAATACCTTCCTACCAATACCAATCAGATTCGAAAATTCAACAGTGCTTTGTCTTTAAGAACCGAAATAACTGCCAAAGATGTCTAATTAACATGTTCATACCAGCCAACATATGTCTTGTAGTCAGTTAAACTCATTTTATGGGCACTTGGTAACTACACAACATGTAATACTAAAACATCCTACACTATGTAGCACATGTACTATAGACCAAGGAATTAAAACGCTTGGCATAATATGGTGCAACCGAAGACCTGTTTCTGTTTCACTTCAGAAATTGTTGGTTAATACGTTTTTTAGTTCCTTTTTAGCGCAACTGAAATAATCATCGTTTTTGTTGTTGTCCTGTGTATGATGTGTATATGAAGCTTAGAAACAGCATAAGTTTATAGGTGTATTATATCTAACTATAGACATAGTACTGATTTGAAACCGCTCTACATTTTTGTTCTGAAGTGTAGTACAAATCCTATTTTGGAGCGATAATCAAAAATAATGTGCATTTATACTATCTATATGTATCAAGTGCAATATCTAAGGTCTCACCTGTGGAGTTTGGATACATGTCATGTGATTAAATTAATAAGTATGTTACTCAAAGGGGATATGTATTTCATCATGTCTTATATTTTGTTGCGTTCTGATATTAATGATATGAGCTGGAGTGTGTTAGAGACAATAAACATTTTACTGGCTGTTGTTTTATTCAAATATTAAACATGAGTGTGATTTTATGAGTGAGTAACAGAGTTGGTAGCAGGCATTTCCCGGTGGCGTAACAAATGATTGGATTTCTGATTCCAGACCGTACAGTTGCGCTGTGCTGCGCTGTCAGAATGAGAGATGGTGACATCAATTCCTGTATTTGCCCCGTACGTCAGGGAACAAGCTGCAGTAAATGATCATAAGGTGTGTGCAACATGAGTAGCTGGACATTCCCAATGTCTGTCAGCAATGCAATAACTCACACGAATGACTAGAGCTTACATGTCACATAGACTTGCGCTGAGTCTCTCACTATACATGCACTATGACTATTTAACTTTTAGTTTGCATGCACACATTTACAACCTTGTAGAGATTTGAAGTTCATAGTTTTTGACAAGCATCAATAAAATAATGACTCTAAAAAGGGACAGATTTCTTTGTGTTAGATTTTTTTCTGTCAGATTGCACAGAATGACACTGTGTGCTGTCTAAATGTAATATGAGGAGCCTGTGTACATATAGGCAACAATGCATCAGTAAAAAACCTACACAGGAGGTCTTTTATTTTATTTTTTATTCCTCTTATACCATATCAGTGGTAATTATTTATAGAACAATGACTTATCATACTTTTTTATCCATTTCTAGATACATTTAATGTTGTCTAATATCTTTGAAACAAGTTAGTTCTTGTGATCACTTAACATTATAAGAGCTGTAAACACACCGACATCAACTTTTTTCTGTCTCTAGAAGTGAATAAAAAATATCCAGCTTGTCGCTTTAACCGAGAATCCATAAAGTCAACTGTCCTGAAGACTTTCCCATGCCGGTAAACTTTTTAAAAAAAAGTTTCAGCTGTACCTCTGACTGTTACAAAGCACTGCTACTGGAGACTCCTTCCATACATGCCAAATAATGAATGCTAAATGCTGAACTACTGACTAGGCCATCCCGCATAGAAAATTATTCAGTACCTTCTGGCCAATCAGAATGAAGAATTCAACAGCACTGCAGTAAATGATCATAAGGTGGCAGCACACAGCTGTAAAGAATGTCTTTGTATGCTGTAGCTTTACAATTTCCCGCCACTGGAATTGAGAGGCCTAAACATGTTCCAGCATGACGATGGCCCTGTGCACAAAGCGAGGTCCATGAAGACATGGTTTAAAAAGGCTGGAGTGGAAGAACTCGAGTGGTCTGCACAGAGCCCTGACCTCAACCGCACTGAACACCTTTGGGATGAACACTGACTGCACTCCAGGCCTCCTCGCACGTGCCTGATCTCACTAATGCTGTTGTGGATGAATGGACAAATCCCCGCAGCCATGCTCCAAAATCTAGTGAAAAGCTTTCCCAGAATAGTGGAGATTATTATAACAGCAAAAGGGGACAATCTGGAATGGGATGTTCAAAAAGCACATATGGGTGTGGTGAGGTGTCCAAAAAGGGCTGTAAATCTGGACTCACTGAAAGGTCTTTAAGGTGATAATGGCAAGGGATACTAATAACTTTATTAATCAAAATTATCAATCATAATGTATGTCCTGTAACTTTAATAATCATCATGCATGTCCTGTAAATCAGCTGTTGGAAATTTCTAAATGCTGCAACTGCCATGAAATGAGAAAGTTATCCAGGGTGAAGAATTTGCTCACAAGAAGATTAGTTGATTAATCCCCCTTTAAACCCCTTAACTCTCGTGTTCTTTGGTTGATCTAGACTAATGCAAGTTTTGCTCTCTCATTTCAATTGTACTGTAGTTCTCAGAACCCAGTCTAGTTTTCAGTGACAAAAGCGCCAGAGGCTTAAATAGTTTCCATGTTGACTGTCACTCCTCTGAGTTTCCACATTAGTGTAACCTGTTTCTCATCGTGGTGAGAGTGATCATACTGATGATGATGATGTTCATGACAGTGATGATGGTATAGATGTATATGGATGTGGAATCATGTGTGTTTCTGCTTTGCTATTAGAGTCACACGTGCATGTTTTAAAGAGATCATTTTAAAGGACTACTTACTGGCATCAGGGGATTTTAAAGCCTCCACTTGATCATTCCAACTCTGGGTCCAGTGTGTGTGTGTGTGTGTGTGTGTGTGTCTGTGAGTATGATCGAGAGAGTATCAGCTGTCGGCACAGACAGAGTGTGGAGTGAGGCCATAGTGTAGAAATAGCATCAGAGCCTGTATAAAAGCACACACCCTCACCCTGACAACTGCACACACTCAGAAGACAGAACCAGAGGAGGAGCTGCTTCCAGAGAAGTAAAAAAAAAAAAAAAAAAATTTTAAGCAGTATACACGCACATATACAAGAAGGACAAAGATGCAGGTGTGTACAGTGTTGGAAAAACGTGGCGGATGTGTGGTGGGAGCCGAGCTGAGCTGCAGCGTCAGAGAGCAGAACAGCTCCCAGAAAGAGAGCTACAGCGCTGATTGGCACAGCATCAACATGAAAACGCAGCATGAGGACCGGTGAGTAAACACATACACACATTCGCACTTTTTTGTATTAGAGTGCTTTACGAAAAAAGGTTTCAATCATGGATGTCAACCAATGGATATAACTCCTGAAATAAATGCCTGAAAGTGTCAGAAGGAAAAAAAAAACCATGAAGCAATAACTGAATCTCCAATAACATACATTAAATAATAAGCATTTTTTAAAAAAAAAAAACATTTTTTTAAAACTATTTCTCTCGTATGCTTCTCTGTATAGCCAGTTCATGAAGATGTCTGATGATTCCCGGCGAGAGACACTTTCTCGTTACTGGCGTGCCCGTCCCCTCTCCCAGCAATGTCCTTCAGGCGTCCAGCGTGTCGGCACTGTGGAGTCTGGCATCGGTGAGCACCAACTGCTACCCTACAGAAACACTCTTCCTCTACCCATCTTCAAGCCGGCTGAGCTGGGTGTGAGGATGGGCCGCGGTGCCCCTCACAGCCTGGAGGACCTGCCCAGTGCCCGTGCGCCCGATGGAGCATGCCCAGCCAAGAGAGATGTCCTGGAGATCACACGAGACCTGCCGCCTATCAAACCCCTCCGTATGGAGTTCGCCAAGGCTCCCAGAACCCTCGGCAGATCCATGTCTCAGGAGGCCCAGAGAGGGTGAAGAAAGAGAGGTGGAGAAAAAGAGGGATGAGGAAATGTATTCATGGACTTGTATAACCTGTGAAAGAGTGATGAGGAAAAGGGACTGATATAGCAAATGTAGCTAGACAGTGTAAGCAGTAGAAGTATTATACGGTCTCTTGTTGTACTGCTGAAATCGAAGGGAATGAGAATGCGGGTGATTTTGTACATATTTCCATTTGTTTAGATATTTAAGTTATTTTTGTATTGAAATTGAAAAAAAACAGCATTATTGTGTTCTGGTTGTTTAAGAATTATACGGCAGTATAACAGTATAAGTCATGAGAGAGAGAGAGAGTGTGAGAGAGAGAGAGAGAGAGAGAGAGAGAGAGAGAGAGAGAGAGATTCAGATTTCCTGCAGTGACAAAGCTCAAGTAAAGAAAGTTTGACTGGTGTTAAAATTAATAATTGCACAACAAATTAACTACTGAATCATTAAGAACTAGCCAGCGCTGAGGGCTTGATAGTTGTCTGTTTCTAATATCTTTACTGTATGGTTTTGAATAAAATCACATACATTGGTGAATCCACACTTACTATCTTCACTCGTAAATATATGCCTTCTTATTTTCACTTCAGTTACTTAACAAATTTATCGCTGTTACTGAAAAATGTGGTTTAAGGTATAGAACAACACCCTAATAGGTCTGTTTTTTTCCTTTTTATCATATCAAAATACAAAGTAACCTGTTAAGGAAAGACCAATAAATATTAAAGAGGAAATATAAAAATTGCACAATCCATTATCCAGCAAATGTATTTGACTCAGTGTGTGTGTGTGTGTGTGTGTGTGTGTGTTTAAATTTGCATTAAATTATTTTTAAAGTATATTTAGAAAAATTAATTGGCTGTAACTCCTGTAAAAAAAAAAAAAAAAAAAAGGCTGAGAAAATGCTTGGTGCTCAATAAACAGGTTGAGATAAAAAAAAAAAAAAAACTATTGAACTTCTTTTAAAACGAAAAATACAATAAAACGTATTATGCTTAAAATAAAATACATTACATAATAAAATGTAAGATGTGTGACAAATTAAAGGGAAAAAACGACATAAAGTGTCTTAGTAAGGTGTTGAAGTACAACAAGCCACCAGAACAGATTCAGTGCACCTTTGCTCTATAATGGTGCGCTATAACATACTCTGTAGTCTACACCTCTCTGGAACCATACTGGAGGAATGAACACTGTTCTTCCGGTGTTTTGATGATGTTGGAAAGTGCTGTCTTAATGAAACACTCTAAAATCACCCCGAGGTGTTCAATTAGGTTGAGATTTAATGACAGTTAAGGCCATGCATAAGGCCATAGCACAACTTAGCATTTTAATCCTCATCAAACCATTCAATGAGTAATCGTGCCCTTCGCGTGGGGGCGGGGTCTTTGTGGAAGAGACCACTCCCATTAGGGTAGAAATGCTTCATCATAAAAACAAAGGTGTTCAGTCATAAGAACTTTATACTGATTTGCAGTGGCCCTTCCTTCCAGGTGTACAAGTGGACCCAAACCAGCCACAGCATAATAGATCTCTCTATTTTCTTTAGTATTTACACCAATAATTCTTGATTTTTGTAAAAGTTATATTGTTCTAAAAGTTGGAAAACATGTAAAATTCTAATAATTGACAACTTGAAGCAAAATCACGATATTGCCCTGAGGCACCTTGCTTTAAGATGAAGGTTCAGTTACATCAAATTCATTGCTTACTCTAACCATACATGATTAGTTTATAGCTATTAATAAGACTCATCAATTTGAAGTAGTCATGCTTTGTTTTTGTAGCGGCACTTCACGTTACCACTTTTGACAGGTGTAATGAACTCTGAAAAGATAAGATGTCTGTTTTGTGAATAACTGCAAGCTTCTCTGTCCAGTCATCTTTAAATATTCTGTTTTCACTGTAGACATTTTTTTTGAACTAGCCATATCAAATGTTCAAAAAAATCAGATCAGAGAGAGTAAATAAAATGAAAAAAAAAAAAACTCTAAAGTCTGTGAAACTCTCCCTTTTATGAAGTAAGGTCTGTAGCCGCATGACTAGTCTCTGGTCTGATGAGCTGATCTCAGCTAAATAATTTACATTAATGCATGATTTTCTGCAACAAGCTGCAACAGTAGTTGCTTAGAAAACAATCTGAACTGCAGCAAAAAAAAAAAAAATCAGGTCTACTACAGCAAGTGCTCTGTTCAGTCCTCTGAAATACTTTGCTTGGTCCAAATCCAGAACACAGTTGATGACCCCGGAATGAGGGAATTGGTTCAGGTTTTCACAGCTGTTCTGTGGGCGGAGCAACTGATTCATTGCCCACAGAAACAAATCCCAAAATGGTCCCAAAATAGTTTGAACACCCGCTATATAAATTGAATTATCATTCCACCACCATGAGTCAACATAGTTTGCATTTTCTTTTATAACACTGGTCCCTGTCACTTGCAGTGCTTCATATCATTATCATGGAAAAAAATAAGATGGGAAGAGTGGAAAGGGAGGCAGCAGTGGAATTGGGGGATGGGGGACAGCAGAACGGACTGTCCCTTGGCATCGCTCTGTTCCGTTTTCGCCAACAAACTGGTTTAGTGACAGACCTTCAAGCGTACTCTTCTCTGGCAAGCCATGACAAAAATGTCCTGGAAAACGCTCCTAACAGGAGTCAATCTAACTTCATAGGTGACGGATGAAGCCTAGACTCTTATAAAAAGTTAAACAGTAAGAAATCTCTTCCCAGCAAAACAGGCTTCATGTTATTTGACTTATAATGCCCCATACTATTAATAGCACAGGTGGTGGTTTCATTTGGCTGCAGCTTCAAAAATGATTCCTGAAGACTCCAGTAAGCCATGAAATCATTCTAAGGTTGAAAATGCAGCAGCATTTCAGAGACGTAACCCGAGCACTTACTGTCTGTCTCATTGCTGTGAGTGCTATGAGATTTCTCTTAACGTACATCTATTAAGAACATGCTGTACATCTCTTTTTCTCTTTCGCTTTCTCTGTAACAACTTTATTCAAATCTCTATTAATAGCTAAATCCACAGAGGGAGTGTGTTGAAGGGAAGAATGGGAGTCAGGACTCTCCTGTGCTCGTCAGCTGATCTCTTAATCCTTCACGTTCTGTCTGTACTTTTGTTCCAGTGCCAACAAATGTCATAATGTCTTCTATTACACTTCCAATGTCTCTCACATTCACACACACACACACACAAACACGCACACGTGCACATACACATGCTGATCAATGAACTATTGTGCATTGCATATTTCTATGACTGCTTTGCAGAGTTTGACTGGAATTTTGCCTTTCTGTTCATTCATTGTATAATGAAGGTCATTAAGCACTTGAATACATTTTGGTTAACTCGACTTGGATGGCTTATTTGAGTTTAAACTTTGGTATTTGGGTCAAATTTGCTCACAGAATCAATATTTTTTCTCAGAGGTTGGAGACAGTTAGAAGCAAAGAATGAGCAAACAATTTACTAGAAATGATTTCTATCACATTATAGAGTCTTTTTCATTTTGTGTTAAGGGTGTGCATACTTTTGCACTCAACTGTATAAGACAATAGTGCCTTGCCTAAGTTTTAGTGTTACTATTTAGAATTGAAATGGACTTATATGAGACTATATGTTAGGAATCACACACAAAATAGTGCCTGATATTAAAGTGTTGGCAAAGTTAATATAGTTTGCAAAAAATGATTTATAAGTTAAAGAGGAAAAAACAAACATTGTGACATGTAAGTATTCACGTCCATTGCTATGCTTAGTTCCAGTGCAAGCAGTCGCATAATTACATAAATGGAGTCACATAATTACATAAATGGAGTCAGCTGTGTGCAATGGAAGTGTCACATGATCTCAATGTAAATACACCTATTCCTGCAAGACCCCAGAGTTTGTCAGAGATCATACCTGTATGCATACACCAAGCTGTGTGTGGTCTCTGTGTGTGTGTGTGTGTGTGTGTGCCTATCTGTAAGAATGTGCACGTGTCCGTCCTCATGGAATCAAAGCACCCAGAAGAGCTTTTACATAACCAGCATAACAAACATATCAGTCTTTCCCTGACAACAACAACAACACACACACACACTGAAGAATGTGCTTACCCACTCTTGAAGACAGGATCAGTTATTCACGCTGTTACAGAGAGCAGCAGCTACGTTTCAACTGTAACACATGATATTGTATAAGTGACAGTAGCCATGTTTTACCTGTTGATGTGCCAAAGTTTATTAGAGACAGGAAAAAACAAAACAATTTGACTGGATAAAATAAATTGACTTTTTTGGCTGCTTGATAGAATTCAGCCACAGCAAAATCTGATGGGTTTTCCCACACATATATACTGTAGTTGCATATAAGCTAATCGCTTATCAGTATGCTTCGGAATAATACAATATCAGATGTCTTAAAGTAGAAAGTGTACTGTACATGCAGGTCTACGCATATTAAACTGAATCATTATCCTTTATAAATTCTAATTAGCAGCACAGCCTGCGATGTAATAAGTTGCCTTTGCAAAATGTTGAGAAAATTCGCACCTTGCATCCAGTGTTGCACCCAGATCTACCACCACCCACGATAAAGCAGTTACTGAAGATGAATAAATGATGAAAGGATAATGCAAATAAATTGACTGTTTATTAATTGAAAGCAGTACTGCATGTGTGAAAGTGAAGAGGAAGGAGGAATGAGTCAGAGATTCAATGTGCTCTGTGTCCTTTCTATAAAAAGTCTTTGGAGCCTTGTTTGAAACAAGTGGCGATACGTGTGTATTTGTTTTCAACCACAAGCATGAGAGTGGCTCTGCTAACCAGCACAACTCATTTCACACACACACACACACACACACATACACTTGGTGTGTCTTGTGGGTGCAACCAAAGATAAACTACATACCTCATCCACTTATGTAAAACAAGCACCCAAACACTTCACCAGCTTCACCAAACAGGCACCAAACTCAACATGTGATAGAAGAAATGGTTCAAAGAAGTGGCTTTGCGTGAAAGTAAAATCAAAATGGTATTACTGAGTCAAGCTATTTTAGGGGTCCAAGCACAAGAGGGTTTTTCTGGTTATTGTTTTGCTGTTTTTCTTCTTTTTCTTCTTCTTCCATTTAGTTCAGTTAGATCTTGAGCTAATTTGCATACGTAAAACCTACTTTTGCGAACTAGTCCTATGATTTTTGGCATATCATCAATTGATGTGAAAATACTCAGTAGTGTCTAATCCTCAGTAATAACTGAAAATATGTTGTGATTTTTAAACAGCATGGCTGGCACATGAAAATTGATTCTCGCAGGGTGGAGCTTAATTTACTCAAACGGCTGTAAGTCATCACTGGTTGTATGGAATCACATAAAATTTGTAAAGACTTGTTCAGGAAAAAATTCTGGAGCAGTCTGCAAAGACTGCCATGTGGTCATTCTTAGAGGGCGGAAGTAAGTTCAAATCACTGTTTCTTAGAAACTGTAAGTCTGATCAAGCTCAAGTTTGGTGTACTGCATTGTTGTGCTAACCTGTAATTGGATTTCTAATGATGTCTAGGTTACTTATCATGACTGCACCCATTTCCCTGGGTTAGCAGTAAGCTCACAAGATTTAACTAGTATGTTCTAATATATTCAACTAGAACTAGTATGTTCAAAAGTAATAATAGACCACTGTTTATTGTTCGATGAAACTTGGCAGGAACTGGCCACTGGGGTGCTATTAGAGACAGCGCTTGGACCCCTCAGATCACTGCTTGTGGTTATATTTATCATTAATCTTGAAACAATTGTGCACAATGCTAAACTGGAGGCTAGGTTTACATACTTTTTAGCTAAGTGTTCCATTAACTCCTGAACCCAAGCACACAAACAGATTCACCCTGCTGTTGTGGTTTGCTCAACCAGCTTTATATTTCAATCGATGATACAAATCAGTCATGTCATCATAGTCTGTGAGTGAGTTCATCATGCAAGGCCTAGCTAAGCAGCACACACACCTTTAAACCTCACATTCACACACCGAGCCAAAGACCAGCAATGTATTCATCAGACTCGCCTCCTATCCTTCTGTCCTAACACACACGGATTTAAGACACAGAAACAGTTTGCTAATTATAAACTCTGACTCATCCTCACATGGACAGAGTGGCCCTCACTGACCTCTGCTGTTCAGGTGATAGAATTACCCTTCTTACTTTCACTGCCCTGCTTCACACAACAGATGAATCAATCAAAAGCGTTTTCAGCAGTGTGTCTGAGAATATTGTGCTTTGCCAGGTATTTTTTCCCAGGTTTTTTTTTTTCATTCTTATTGAGTACTTTTCTAGAATTGAACAGTCGAATTTCTCTATTTATTAAAAAAAAAATCACACACACACACACACACATATATATATACATATATATATTATATATTATATTATATTATATATATATATATATATATATATATATATATATATATATATATATATATAATACACATATATAAGATGTAACAAACTGTTATTTGTCTTATAATCTTCAACTATGTGTTGTAAATTTATTATAAAATATATAAATGACATGTCCAGTCTGTAACCAATACATACTGTATATTGTTAAAAGAAAATCTACATTTATTGGTTGTGCATTTCTACAAAAACCCTACAAAAAATTTTGGTTGAAGTGATATCCATCAGTACAACTTGTGGAGTGATAAAGCACTAGCAATTGTGCAATTATTTTTAACGCATTTCATTCTTTAATAATATTAATAGTTCTGTTTTGCTATTGCTAGTTTTACAGTAAAGTTGAGAATGTCAGTGCTTTGCAGCCAGGACTATTGCCAGAGCAGTCTGTTGAAGTTCCGAGTCGGCCTGCTCTGGCAATAGTCCTGGCTGCAAGGCAAGTCACAGGTTTATATTAGCATGCTGGTTCTAGTTTGTTAGCAATTGCATAGCAACTAAAAGTGACTTGGTAACTTTTCATTTTTCCGCCTTTCTAATTTCTCTGTAGCATGAGAAGCATTTTTTTTTTCCGAAAGTCAAAAAAGAAAGCTGAAAAGAAGCTGGTGAAGAAACAACTGTTTATTGCTGTTATACTGTAAGTTTCACAGATGTTCCAAAACATGCCTATAAACTTTTATCAGTTCAAGGTGTCCTTCTTTGCCTAATGCAAAATGTAATCCCTGAAGAACTGTTGTGATATAAGAGGAATAAACATTTCAGGACATGCTGTTATAGGAAAATAATTGCTTCTGAATTTCTTTTTAAAGAGCATTTTTAAAAATTGGGTATCTGCAATTTGATAGCGAGTATCAGTATCAGTACTGGTCTGGATAAGTATTAACAAACAAAAAGTGTATGTGTATTTGTAAAATTTGACTCTGCTGGAATCTGTTTGCAGTACTTTACCAGCTGCAATGATGATCTTATAGAAGAGGTGGGGTAAATGTTATCACAAAAAGGTTATTCACCTCAACTACTAGAGCCCAGCAGTGAGCCCACTCGCAATCATCACTTTGGTAACTACATCCTGTTCCTGTTTATTTCACTGTAGTTATTAAATCATTAATAGTATTTGCCAGTGGTGGAAGGCATACTAAGCAACAAGTTATTCACAAGGACACAAATAATGACAGCACTATTCTGGCGTGAGTTCTACCTGAGTTCAAAGCTTTAAAAATCACAGCACTATATGCAAATTCTGGCATGCTGGATATGACCAAATAACAACAAAGCTAGTTAAGTTACTTATCTGATGGCCATTTATCTAATTATGGGAGACTTACCCTGTCTAGTTCTTTCTCTTTTATCTGTTTTTTGCTTTTGGGCTCCACTTTTATTGTATGTTTATAATCAAAAGATATCCTGCTGTTGCCTGCTGCACTGTTAGAAACTAATAATTTCAAATCAACAAAGAGTTGCATGGCCCATTAGTGACTTCTAAATCATATGATGGAATCAGACGTATAGTGCTTTTCCAAGAACTCCGAGATCTCTAAGAAAAATTGGGAAAATCATGAATTATCTTTCAAATTTTACAGCATTAGCACAAATGAATGAAATATTTCACGAGGAAAAAGTCTCAGATGAATGTGAAGTCGTAATTCATTAGGTATGATAGAAAAGTAAATTGTAACCATTAAGGAGATTTATTTCATTGTCTACTTCTAAAAGGAACAGGCTAAAGTGATTAAATGAAGTAATTTAACTGTTGTTTAATCACTTTATTACAATAAGTTCTCACATTACATAGCAAGAACGGTCAATTAGCTCTTGATTTGATGTACTGCTTGTCAGTGTTTATATGAAAGTCCATCCAAGTTAGCTTATTGTTTCTGTTTCAGTTCTGTGTCTAATCTTGTCTGTGCTGCCTTCTTTCTGCATCATAATACTCTGAAAGAAAGTGAGGGAGAGAGAGAGAGAGAGAGAGAGAGAGAGATAGAGAGAGAGATTTGGACATTTAGGTGTTTTCAGCTGTCAGCTCCAAGCAATTCTCTGGAGAGAAAAGCTGTCTACATTCTGGATCACTATGAACATCTCCAAACAAATTAGTTTGTGTCTGTGTGTGTGTACCAGCAGCAGGAGGAACGTCTGGTCCAACAGTACCTGTTGCGCTAGGTGGTGGTGGAGGAGGAACAGCTTTCCTGCAAAACGACCCTTTTGTGTGTTAGTGATCGTGTGTGTACTTTTGGCAATATCATATCATTTGATAGTGAAAAAATGTCTAATAAGAATAACTGACTTCACCTATCGTTATTTACGTATTTGTATTCTGTGTATTCTGATTATTTTGAAATTTATAAGTACTGACATATGGCAGCTTGGAAATAGATAAACAATAAAAAATACACATATCCGAGACTTTGATCATGCATAGTGAAGGCCTTGATCAAACTGACATCTATATAGAAAAGCATAATTTAAAAAAAAATGGATTTTTAACTTCATACAGGAATGATTCATTAAATTATCATTAATTAATCATGCTTTGTTTAATAACATACGAATTATTTACTTCTAAATAGTTTGCTATCAAACCTTAAAATTAAACGTTTATCATAGTGACCCTGATCTTAAGTAATAATCCTCAGAGTAACTCTGAGCAATAACATAACTCTCAGGAAATTCTTGAATAAAGTACCAATGCTAAGGCTGTTCTGGGGACATAAATTTGTAGTGTAAATCAGGGTGTGTTCTCTCACCTGTCCCTGTGTTCTGTGTGGACGTTGTATAGAGGGTTCATAGGATCGTGAAAGCTCGGAATGGTCTGAAGAGGGACATGAGACTGCATTGGTGCCAGAGACATAGGAACCCATACAGGGTAAGATACGCAGGGGGGACAGGGGTAGTGGTGATGATACACCTCTGGATCAGTCTCAGTGGTTACAGGTGGACCTGGATGCTGTTTTAGTATAAAGCATAAAAAGGTTAAGCTGCACAACTTTTGCATACATGGTTTACAAAACAAAATGAATTCAAAAGGCTGCTTGCATGCATCAGTATTTTATTTACCTCAGGTGACTGCATGTAGCCAAAAGAACTGAGTGCAGACATGGTCATGTTGTTCATGATGACCTGGTGCATCTGAGCATTCTGCATCATCATCAACTCAACAAGGTCTGTCAAACACACACATACCCACGTGTAGAGATAGGCAACACTATCCTGCTAGCTCCGGCACTTACTGGAAGACCATATGATACTCTAGAGGAACTCATCACAGATCATTATGCATGCCATACCCATGAGCCTCCACTAGATAGTGCTTTGTGAACACATCTCTTTTGGTTAGATGTCTATGAATGTGTGTAATGTGAAAAAGAACTGTAATCAGTGTTCTACAAACTGCTTTTAGTATTTACTTTTTGAGACTAAATGAGATTAAACACAATGGTCACATTGGATATCACAATATCACCAAAAAGTCATTGCAACTCTGAGGAACTTGGCCTAAATATTTGAGAATGTAACCAGGATTGAATCTGGAGCTCACTTTTGGTGTGTGTGAAGTCTTTGTAAAATATGAAGATGGATATGGATACGGAGATAAGAGGCAAAGTCTCACTTTAGTTAACACTCAAACAATTAGCTGTAGACATTTTGTTAGATACATGTAAAATATTACAATATTACTTCTAGGCAAATTACATGCAGTGCACATTGTACAGGGTACAGCTTATCCCTCTTAATGTCACAAACTATGCATTATGTATTTTGAGCATAAAAATAAACATATTGTAACTTAATTTGTCTCTCTAGATGGAGAACATGCATCCTATCCAAACTAAACAAGATTTTGAGGTGTGTTTTATATTTTATAAGTCACTATAAAAAGCTACGTCCTTTATTTTGATGGTGCATTTATTGCACATAGCACTTTGGTCATATCCATCACACTGAAAGCTTTTGTAACAAAACGATTTAAAGGTTATATTTAAATCATTCACTAGAGAGTCAGATATGTTTCTTCAATAAACACAGCTAGGATTTGACAGAAAGAGGTAATATGAGTGATATGGCAGATGTCCACCTTCTGTAGCCCATCATGCAAAAAGATCTTGTTTACTCACCAAAACTCTTTAATAATAAGGTTCGGAAAGCATGTTGCATCATGATACTCAAAGGCTTGCTTTCTGCAGAAGGAGTGCTGAGCCAATCAGAATGTAACCTTCAAGATTCTGAATCTTGGTACCAGAAAAGTGTACAAAAGATATCAGATGCTCTGTGAGAAGAGTATCTGAGGCTGAGACTGCTAAGAGGCTAACCATGTGTTGATCCTGTCCTTCCTTTTCTGCGTGAAGGATATATTTTTTCATTCATTCATTTTCCTTCTACTTTTGCTTTTGGTGGCAGCAAGCTAAGGTGGTCAGCCCAGACTTTTCTATCCATGACCACAGATTCCAACCCCTCCTGGGGGATCCCCAGACTTTCCCGGGCCAAGTGTAAGATACAATCCTTCCAGAGGATCCTGGTTTTGCCCTTGGGTTTCAATCCTGTGTGACGTGCCTGATACAGCTCTAGTGGGAGCTGACCAGGGGGCATCTTGGTAAGGTGCCTGAACTGCCTCAAATGGCTCCTCTCAATTCGTAAGGGTAGTGTCTCTACTCACCCACACAAATAGAAAATGTACCAATACAACACAAATGCCAAATCAAATATTTCTAAAATTTCGTTATGTACTCATTCAGACTGTACTTTTGATTCCTGTAAGGTGACCACTTGAACAGTATTCATAATCTATAGACTCAAAATCCATGTTTCAGGAAGCTATTTGCTTCTTTACACTAATGGGCGATATCTTCTGTTACAGTTTGACTACACAAAAAAAAAAAATATCTAAGCAAGTGAAAATATTTTGAATATGGGCAAATTTATGTAATATTTCTTATTATAAGATTTATTATAAATCAAATATAAGGTTATTCAACCTGTTTGTAGATGCTTTTACACATTTCAAGCTTTAAAAATTCTACAATTTCACTTCTTCCTAGAAATAAATATCAAAAATTAAATATTGTAGTATTTCAGGCTTGGAATTAGTAAAACAATACCTGGAAATAGCTTTAACAATCACATACTGTATTTGATTTATTGTAATCTAATAATACTTACGTACTTACTTACTTACTTTCCTTTATTGTCCACAAATGGAAATTTGTCTTTGGCTTCACAACACATTATAACAAGATATATAGGAATAATAGGAAATGCTAGATACATTTGACAATATTCAAGATCATTTCACTTTCTAAGATGTCATTTTTTGTAGGGCAGGCACTTCATATAGCATACCCACCTACGTAGAAATTTTAAAATTCAGTACATGAACATTCCATTAAATATGCATAGAAATTCACAGCTTTATAGAAACCCAGATTTAGATCTAGATCTTTAATAAGCAAGCAAGAGGTGATGATGGCAAGGAAAAAGTCCCTGATGCAGCATAAGAAAGAAACCTTGAGAGGGATCAGACTTAATAGGGTACACATCCTCTTCTGGGTGACACATAATAGTGTTATAGCAATATTTTTTTTACACCACTGAAATTATCTTTAGGTCTGTGTTGGTGTTTACAGCATTGAAGGTCTACAATTTGGGTGTGGGTGTGTGTGGTGCTGTACCCTCCCTGATGTGTCCTGGCCGTAAAGTTGGTGCAGGTGGAGACATTGCTGAGGGCAGTTGCTGGAAGAGTGTAACAGGCTGAGGGGCCTGTAGAAGAGAGAGACAGACTGATGTGAACAGTCTAAAAACACACAATGACTTCACTGAAGGGGTCCCTGTGCTTTTTTCATTTGAAACACAGAGCGAGGTGGGACTGCAACACTGCAAATCAAACTCACCAGGACTGACTTCACATACTGCAACTTATTTCAATTCTGCAGGCGTAGGTGCTGATTCAACATTTTAGGTCTTAGTCGAACAATGCAGATGTTAATTTACTGTGGTAATGTTCGGAGGTTATTTGAACACCATAGATTAGGGATCATCAACTGGCACCAAAGTATTTCAGAAGACCAAACCAAGTACTTGGGGGAGACAGCAGTACCAATAATGTATGTAAAATAACAACAACAACAACAACAACAATAATAATAATAATAGGCTATATTTCAGCAACTCTAGTTTTCTAGACTAGCAACAGGGCTAGAGACATTATGTCAGAAAGGGGGGGAGCACTCTGTCTGGTCTGATTAGTGGACTGACTTTAAACTGAATGTATAAGACAAATGGAATTGAATTATAAAGAATTATATGTTTAATCTCCTCACATCAAATTCAAAATAGATGTGTCTCATTTGTTCAGAATCCATGGCACTAGTGAAAAATGGCAACATGAAGCATCAAAACCACTTAAAATCTCCTTATTTATAGGCAGAAACTAATCCTTAATGGTTAAGCATTAAAAGGTAATGCTAGACATGTTAGTTGCTTAAGCAAGGAATTTTATCTAACCGGACCTCGACAAATTGTAGTTGAAAACCCCTGCCAGATTTTAACCCCTTGAAATCTCTGTTTATTATTCAGTTATTTATCTTAAAACATATTATTCAGTAACTTCAGTGAAGCTAATATGAAAGGTATGAACATACCGTATGAGATTTAGAAATTAAAGTTTTAGCCCACAAGGAATATAAGAAGTTATTAGTTCATCAGTGGGTATTTTTCATGTTCTATACCTTAATTAAACTTTACTTGACATTTTCTGCATCATCTATTTTTCACATCTGCAGTCTATCACATGTCAGATGCATAAAAACTCTCAGCTGGGAGACTGGTACTCATCGAGGACTCACCGGTTGTTGAATGAGTTGGAAGTGTGAGAAATCATCCTGCTGGATCTGTGCTGACTGTTCCATGCTTTTTTTTTTTTTTTTTACTGTAGTTCAGCTCCAACTTTGTGCAGCTACACCTGTGTGTGTTATGTTGCCTTGGAGCAGGGACGCAAACAAACTCGGCTTTCATCTGCACTATGAACAAAGGAACAAAGGAAGCATGTGTGATATGTGTCCCATTAATTACTTTACATGAAAATAGCTAAACATATGCGCATTAAAAATCCCTACGGTTGAATTTACACCCACAGTGTACATTTGTGCCCAGATGGACTTATATAAACACTGTAGGAGTTCATTTAACACTGGGGATTTTAATGTGTGGGTGACAGTGTGTGTTATTAAATTCTTTTTTTTTTTTTTTTTTTTTTTTGCATGGACAATACTGGAGTGTGCATAGCTACAGTCTACTTTTATCTGTTACTTTTGCCACCTCGATCATGCAAAAAAAAAGTCTTAAAGCAAAGAATGAAAACCCACAGTTGCATTGGAAAAGCTACAGGCTGGCATACAATGTCCAGTCATCTAAAATTAAAATATCCAATCCTGTTACATAGAAAAGGGACTTAGCTTTTGAGGTCAACCTATGAGGCTAAGCTATGAGATCTCATTAGATGTCCATTGAGCTGGGCCATAATATAACTGGTGCATTTTTGTCAGTCCAAGGTGATGTTTCTTTAATACACAACCTTTTATGGTCCATACCAGTGTACAAAACACACTGACCTGAGTAAAAATAGTGCTACTGTAGTAAAAATTCACTTGACAACTGACAAAACTAATCAGAAAATGTTCTATATCTGAACAATGTGTTTTTTTTAAACAGTTATGTTAACTAACCAAGTGGGCTGTGCTGACGTGAACATCATCAGTATATAAGAAAGGTAACAATTCCTGTCCAGCTAACTTTGCCATATGGTGCTGGGGTTTCAGTAGTTTGCTAGGTTTGTTAGCTAGCTAGCTAGCTAGCTCATATTAATTCCTACATGTTTCTAGCTACATTTCTACCTATCGAGCAAAGATGTCCCTTACACATTATCTTGAGCGTTACCTATAGGCTGTAGTACAAAAGGCAATCATTCCAGAACATCAAAATGACATCTTTATGACAAGTTGAATGCAGTGCTTTCATAGTGTAAACCGTCGAAAGATCTGGCTAGCATGTCTAGCTCACTCAACTAGCTAATGGCCTACCTGTATATGTTCCAAAAGTTGGATTTTACATTTACATTTACATTTATGGCATTTGGCACACGCCCTTATCCAGAGCGACTTACAATAGTGCTTTGAAGTCTATCAAGAATACATTCTGATACTGGCTCACTAGGTCACAAACTAGGAATACCATCAGCCCAAAACTCTGTTGGGGAGGCAATAGACAAGTGCTCAGACAACTCTTTTTTTTTTTTTTTTTTTCTGTGAAATCTCCCAAATCTCCATAGGTTTTGCCTCATGTATTCTGCAGATCTGTCTCCACTGTCTCAGACATTAATGCTGCGCATCAGCATTTGGTGTCTGAAGTGTAGACTTTCTGCAGGAAACTGCTTTATTTTATCGGGTCTTAAAATAAAACATTAATTAAAAATTAAATTAAAATTTGCACATACTGTTTTTTAATTGACATACAAACTTCTAGGGTTAAATGCATTATTTTTTTTTACTATGTGATCAAAACAGTGATTTACACTTTTTTTAACAGTGATCAAAAAGAAATGTAGCAAAACTGAATATTTTATTTTTTAAGTAAAAGGTCTATGATTGAATTAGACTAAAAAAAAAAAAAGTACTGTTACAGTGAGCTATGTAATTACACACTGTAAAGAGAGTACATGTAGTTTGTTACTTTCCAATTCTGGTTGTACAGCTAACAAAGGCCAATTTCATTATTATTTTGTTTTGTTGTTGTGCTTTTTGGTTTCTTAATGTGTTTTCCACTTACGGGCTACTGCAGGCTTCTGCTTCACATCCTCCTAACATCTGCAATCTCTCTCTCTCTCTCTCTCCCTCTCTCTCTCTCTCTCTCTATCTATCTCATACCGATCCCACCCTCGCGCACAGCAACACA
Organism: Pangasius djambal; assembly: GCA_022985145.1. Lineage (NCBI taxonomy): Eukaryota > Metazoa > Chordata > Actinopteri > Siluriformes > Pangasiidae > Pangasius > Pangasius djambal. The sequence continues at coordinate 7,358,980 of CM040987.1, forward strand.
CACATAGTAATTAATCAAGGCGCGCGCCACAGGCTGGAAGGATCGCCGCTATTTTTAAAAGCCCAGTCACTGTGTGGGCACCAGAGAGAGGGGGTGAAAGGGAGGGGATGAGATGAGATTATGAGATTTGAAGTGTCATAAAATATCTATAGTTATCATAATTATGCAGAAAAGATATATGAGTACATTTAAACTGATGAGAAGAGAGAGAAAGAGTGAGGCGATTCATCACAGCTGCATTACTGCGCTCTTGAAGAGAAATAAGGAAAACGCATTTGAACAATGCTGTCTGAGGGTGTTGCTTGTTGTATTGAGTCAACATTCATTCTGTTAGATAGGCTGCAATTACTCAAAAGCTTAGCCTCCCTCGCAGAGTAATAAGCCTTCAACGTTCAGGGAAAGAGCCCCTGCATCTCCAGTTCTCTGAAGGCGAGAAGGCCCTGTGTGGGTGCTTTGGAAGTGTGGACACTGGTTCTAACTTTCTGTGAAATCTGCAGTCAAGCCAAGCTTCCCTTACTTAGTTACAGAGAATTTGCAAACTTCACTTTTTTTTTCTACCTGTCACTGTTTTTCATATATGGCATCTCTCTCTTGTGCTCTCTTTCTCTCTCTCTTAAGCAAAATTTACCCATGTTTCATGCATCCATCTTCAGTAACTGCTTTTTCCTGGTCAGAGTGGTGGTGGCTCTGGAGTCTGTATCAAGAACACTGGGTGCAAGGAGGGAATACAGATTCACTGTGCATACACACATTCACACCTAGGGGCAATTTAGAGTCTACCTACCAGTCCATGTTTTGGGCAGGTGGGAAGAAACTGAAAACCCAGAGGAAACCCATATGAAACTCTGTACAGACAGTCACTCAGGCTCAGACCTGAACTGGGAACCCTGAAGCAGTGATGTGGAAGTGCTACCTGCTGTGCCACTGTGCCACCCACCTGTATTTCACTACTGCATAATTAAGATTATCATAGATATTTAATGACACTTAAAATTTCATCTCTCTCACGCCTCTGAGTGGAACCTTAAAGTGCCTCTATTCACTGAGAGTGAGTAGCACATTAATATCATATTAATGCTTTAGTAATTTAGAAGTTATTCATTATTCATTACAGCACAGACATCATCAGAGGGGGATCAGAGAGATCAGATTGTGCCTTGTGCCTATGGTACTTGGAGTAGCATGACATTGTACTAATATATATAATTCAGGTCCACACAGTTCCAGTAGATAACCAAACTCATTCTGGGTCAGGTGAACACTCATTTATTTTAGATAAATAGTCAAATATTAGTCAGATATTAGATATTAGATAGCCCTGCTGTCTGGGGTACCAGCAACACAATTTCACTACATCCTTTCTATCATATCCTTGCTATCCTCATCTATCCAATTGAGAGATATCATACACACTGAATAAACGCAATGAGAGAAGAACAGCAGAACTGCGTCAGACTTAACAAGAAAAAAAACAAATGTCTGTGCCAATTCAGTGTGGAAGTCTAAGTTAATATCAAAAATGGCTTGGTCTTAAATGATCTCATTTGAAACTACTGAGTCTATGTCATATTATATTTAGGTCTGAAAGTGTTTCTTCACAATTTCATCATTAAAAAAAAACAGGAAATGGACTTTTGCATATATTTGGTTTTATTACTCGGAATAAAAGACTGTTCTTTGCAACGACTGACTAATTCCTGCTGCAACAAATTAAACACATGTTTATTGGTATAGTGAGAGGCAACTGCCTATATACACTGATGAATATTTTGTATATTTCTATTGTTCTGTTTGTCAAACAGAAGTTATGCTTCCACCATTTCAGAGGGAAAAACGAATCCGCTGTAGCCTAGCTGAATCTCAAGTCAGAAGTTTGATTGCAGATCAAGGCTTTCATGTTAGTAAAACAAGGCAATTAGGTATAAAAAAAAAAGAGAGAGAGAACAAAAGAAGCCTCAAACAACACTGAAATGGTTTAAGCATCAGTGTTTACAGCAGCTTTCTCTTCAGGATGTCTTCCATGTCACTGCAGGGAAAGCATGCATTCTTATCAGCTCTGAGATGAGGCCCAATTTAAGTACACTTGTGTACAGACTGGCAATAATGATGCGTTTTAACTCAATATTTTGATATTTAATGATATTCATAGGCTGTGAATTCAATTGTGCTTAAAGAATGTGCTTATTTTTCGCTACTCAGTAAACCAATAAGGCCAATAACTGTCTAGTGATTTGCTTAGAATTATACAAGGACTGTTTATATTGGGATTTTGTCAGTAATGAGGTAATAAAGTATCTGGCAGTGGCAACAGTGAATATACCTGAAACAAGATGCAAGCAGCTTTGCCCAATAAGTAATATTTATTCTTGAATAAAGACTAATTCTTTTGTCTGAGTTCTGAAATTGAGACATTTTCCCAACAAGTCATTTTCCCTCCATAATGATGCCATAAATAATATGTGCGTGGTTCTGCACATACTATGCTGGCTCATGGCACATAACTGTCAGTAATTAAAAATGAAGTTGTCATTATAACTGTCATATGCAAAGAGTTAAGAAATGGTATGTTAATGTGCTTTCGCAGGTGTTCATTCACTGGTTGTTTCCATTTTATAGCATTAACAAAGCTGTACAGACACAAGTATAAATTTCATCTTAAGGCAATTTTTCCTGGTCACACCCAATTGCTATTTTTGTCAGAAATGAACACACCGGTATATTATCACCACTAAATGCAGACACATGACAAAATATATGACAGTGTGGGAAAAACCTTAACATGGTGACATTTTGACATTTTCTAATACATAACGTTGTGAAAACTACAAATGTTTCTCTTTTGCACATATCTCAATCAGAAGGAAAGTTCTAGCATTTTGGTTACCTCCAAAATCGAAAAGGAAGAAAATTGCATTTAATGATTCCACTCCGATTCCACTGAAATACACCAAAGCACAATGATTATCTAAAAAAAATTAAATTAATGATGTAATTTGTATTTAAACTAGTATATAATAAATAAAATATTTTAAAAAGCTGTGTTTTTTTGTTTGTTTGTTTGTTTGTTTTATCTAACATGATTTTTGCCTTGGGAAGTTTCAAAAGTGAACAAAAAAACATTTCTACATCGGTTTTCAAGAAATATTCATTCATTCAATCATTCATTTATTCATTTTTTTCTAAAGCTGAGTGGCCAACTTATGTTATAGGCAGAAAAACCCAATTTTAGTCAAACCCTGATTTTTCATCATCTTTGGCTGTTTGCCAGAACTCAAAAACATCTTGAATATTTTATCAAATGCCAGACAGGATTAAAGGAATAAGATAAAGCACCGTATAGTCGTACCGTGTGAGGTTTGGAAGAGAAAATTGTGAACTTGCTTTGTAAACTCTTAGGAAAAATAGGTTTCTCCAAGGGTTCTTTGGATGGTTAGTGGTTCTTTCTTTCTAAAGGGGTTCTACATGGAAAGTAAGACATATTAGGTTTTGCAGAATTTTTAAGGGTATCCCTAGAGTGACAAACCAAACAACAAGTTGGGATTCTAGATCTAACTTTTTGCTATGAGTATTTGAAACGCATTTTTTTCAATTATTAGGCCTCATAATATTTTTCAATTATTAGGCCTAAGAATAGTGAATTTTTATTATTCTTTGTGTACCAAGAGTCCTTGGTGTTTATTCTCCTGCAAGCTCAGCTCTGGGTTCACAAGCCCTCAAAGCCCTGGAAATTTCTGGTATGCCGCTGCCTCTGAGCAGAGGAGTGGCCACATAGGTAACACAAGCTTTAAAATAAGCCTGAAATAAGCCTCAAATCACAACCTTGAGTGCAACCTTGGTGAAATACATGTAGACTTGAATCATATCTATCTCATGTTGATTTAAATAATCATTGTAGTATGGTAGGTATTTTGACCAAATCCTTTGAGTATTTTGAGCTATGACACCAATACAGAAAGATAATTATGTGGTCTTGGTATGCTCTGGCCCTGCCACCTTATATCAAAAAACCTGTACATGCTACTCCCTCAGAGGTCTTATACACTATATGGCCAAAAGTATGTTGACACCTGTCCATCACATCCATATGTGTTCATTCCAAAACCATGGGCATTAACACGGAGATGGTCCACACTTCTGGGAAGACTTTCCACTAGATTTTGGATCGTGGCTATAGGGATTGTTGCTCATCCGCAAGAGCATTACTGACATCAGGCACTGATGTGAGAAGGCCTGATGCACAGTCAGTATTCAAATTCATCCCAGAGGTGTTCAGTGGAGTTGAAGTCAGGGCTTGGGTCAAGTTCTTCCACAACAACGTTACCAACTCTTTATGGATTTTGCTTTGTGTACAGGGGCACTGTCATGCTACGGTATTCCTACGCATTCCCTAACACTCTGAAACGAGCTGAAAGAGAGAGGTGAGTTGGGTGGTGAAAAAAAGAATAAAATAAACACACTTTATTCATATCAGATCTGAAATCTTTCTTCTGCAGCAATACTAATAACTGGATGACATGGTTGATTACCATCCAGTGCATTGCTATGAATTGACACACACACAACCAGTCTCACTGTCTCTTTCTGTCTCACTTATCTCACTTACAGTCACACACACATACACACACATACACACACATACTAGTATACACACCCTGCGGCATGTGCTCAACTATATGCCCATTATCTGTTTTGGTTCCCATGGAAACCCCAACCTGCTACTGCAAGACTGCAAGGTGGTGGTGACACTGTGTGTGACTATGTGCGTATGAGTGTGCACAAACTTCTAAACCAGAGTGACTTAAGTATATTTAGGTTACTATTTTGAAAAATAGTGATGAAACGTGCACTTCCATGCAGAAGCAACTCACATTCATACACTTACACACACACTGCAAATCCATCCATTCTCTGTACTGCTTATTCTACCCTGGGTCGCAGGGGAGCCTATCCCAGAGAGCTTGGGGCACAAGGTCTGGAAGGTTTGCCAACCACAGGGCACAATCTCACACACACACACTCACACACCCATTCACACACACACTATGGACAATCTGGAAATGCTTGTCTTTGGACTCGGGGATGAAACCGAAATTTCAGAAATAACTGCCAAAAGCAGAAATGAGTGATTAAATATTATTAATTATTAATATTATTTAAAAAAATAAATTTATATTTAGATTCACTTACAAATCTTATAAGATTTTAACTCTTTGTATTACCAAAATGGCAGGGACACAGTGTTGCGCTGAAATATTTCTCATTACTGTAATATTTTCTAAAAATCTATTCCAGGTTTATTGTCATTTTTATGAAATGTGGTAAGTAAAAAATAATAATAATAGAAAACGGTAAGATAGTTGTGTGCGAAAATACCAGGAGATCAGCAGCTTCTGAAATAATCAAACCAACAACCATGCCACGGTCAGTGTGGTCACTGAGATCACATATTTTCCCCATTCTAATGTTAGATGAAAAATAAATGAAGCTCTTGACATGGATCTGCATGATTTTTTGCATTGTACTGCTGCTATAAGATTGGCTAATTGGATAATAGCATAAAATAGCAGGGGGACAGTGTTCCTAATAAAATGTACAGTAAGTGTAGTTATCCTATACTGTTATTCTTTGAGGCACAGAATTTTTCCTTTGTATATACTTTATTCTGGACAGCTAAACTTGCTTGCATTTTGGTAACAAAGAGGACAACTGTCCCAAAGAGGACAACTGTTTCAGAAAGAAGCAGTTTCCTTTGCTACAATGTAAAGGCACTGCAAGATCTCTTATTTATTTATTTATTTATTATTTTTAGATAAGTTATAAAATCAGTCTGGTCTTCAGTCGGCTTACTGCAGAACTCTCAGTAATGGAGGTAGGGAGCACTGTTATTGTGTGCCAGGTCCTGATGGCTTTATTGAATCTTTGCCTTGAAATGAGTGCTTTTGCTCTCATTTGTATGCCCTAACACATTTTATAAACGTCTCAGATCACAGGTTAAAAAGCAGTCCTTTAACTTGATAACAGTGCTGAAATGGCTTTGGTTCCAATAAGTCAAGAGCAACTCAGGCAGCTGAAGGGCTGAAAGTGCAGATGCAAGTGCATAGTGTATTTCTGAAACACAATCAGAGAAAGAATTGCAAAGTTAGAGAAGTATTTCAGGTCAAAAACCGAGACAGAAAGCAACTCAACAAACACAGAACAAAACCGAGGAAAAGGAATAAAGCTAGATGAAAGCACAAATGGCAAAATGAATGGTCTCACACTTGCAAATTTGTAACAATTCTCTCAATAAAAGTTGCATTAAAAGGTAGAGGTTTGGGTTAGGGGTGGGGTTAGCATTCATACAAAATCCATACACATTGCCATTGTTCATTCAGATTCATCCAAATCTTTCATGAGATTAGGTATCTGTAAAAAGGAAGTGTTTGACTAATTCCTAGGGAGGAGTTGAAATAAGGAACAGGTGGTGGTGATCAATAGGCCAAGCAGGAAGCAACATAAGCCATGGGTATTGACTGTCTGTAGACTGACTGAGAAATAAGACGTCACAGATTGATCACAGTAGGCGAAATAAAGTCTAGAGAAATTTATGTACACAGGCAGAACTTTAGATACTGAAGGATATAACGGATTACATAAGGGAAGAAAGAGGGAGGTAGGAGAAGGGGCTCACTGTCTCAACTTTCAAGTGAAAGTCCATTTTTCCGTGAGAACTTACTTGCTGTACTTATTTGCTTAATAAGAGCCAGAGAGATGTGGCCATGTTTAGCTAGGTCTTGTGCCTGCCCTAAACAAACAGAAACAGACAATAAACTACACTGAGACTTCACTCACTGGACTACTGATTTAACTATCCTGTTCATGCACTACTCGTTTACACACTTTGTGAAATCTCGCTCCAGCATTGTGCCTGCGACAATACTAAGCTTTTTGTTCATTGTCCATTTAGCTCTTTGTTTTGAACCTCAGGTTTGTTTACTGTTCTCCTGTTTGCTCTGACTAGTTTGCTTATTTGCCAATCACCTGATCCATTGTCTGTTTATGATTTTGAATATTGTCTACCCCTGCTGGTTTGTTTGCAAACTCTCAGTGTTCAGTGTTTTTTTTTTTATAAAAGTCAAAACCTGCACTTGCATCTGTCTGTCCACCTTTATGATGGAAGACTATGCCAATAACATGGGCACAGCATGTTTCAGTGAAATTCACCAAGCCCTCACTGCTTAAGGCTGTGTAATCAACAGATCTCTGCCATCCTCATCTCTATAGGGAATCTTGCTAAGCAATTTCAACAGCTGACGGTTCACAGTTCAGTAGCGGCGGTGCCTGCTCCATGCAGTCGGCTTCTCATACACAATAAATATGACACCCATCAAAGTGGCAAAGCTTTTTTGTTAAAGTACTCACTGTACTTCTTGTCACAAAAACAATAATGTCGTCTAACAATCTTATGATTGGTTTATGGCATAGTTTTGCAAGATGTTAAATTACCTTCATGTTGTTTTGCATGATGGCAGAGGAACGTCTCTTGACCATCAAACACGGGCAGCATTCTGCAGCAGAATATGTTGAATTCCAACAGGCTGCTGGGAGCAGGTAGAGTGAACATACTCTTATCACCACCTTCGGCCAGGGTTTGTCACTGAGCTAGCTCACAGAGACAGTGAGACCACATTAGATGCTCTCTTTAGCCTGGCCATCTGGGTAGACAAACTCCTCACAGAAAGAAGAATTCATGTTCCCATCACCGTAGAGAAAGAGGTCCTACAATTGCCAAGACCCATACAGATCGCCTATACCAGGTGGACCTTTCAAATAATGTTAAAACCATCTGGTTATTGGGTTCTGTTTCTACTGTGGAGAGGCTTCCCATTGCTTTGCTCAATGTCCAGTTCATTCCACTAGCAAAGGAGCTCATCACGCAGGGCAAACAACCACATGCTATTGCAGTGGGTACCCTCTGTGCTATTTCATCTAAACAATTCTGTATTACCCTTCATAGGCCCCCATTTACACACCATCTTCTTTCTCACAGCACCCATCAACACTGGGGTGGCCAGGAATTTCATAGATGTCAACACAGTCCATTACATAAGACTTACAGTAAAGCCACTGAAGACCATGTTTCGAATTGGATGTAAAACCAGTGGGTGAAGGTAGCACCCATAAAACTATTCTGTACATTCACAACAGTGCTCAACATATAGAGGAGATTTCTTGTCACGGAATCCCCCAACAATTCCATTGCTAGGTCTGTACTGGCTTCAGTTGTATATACCAAGCATACCCAATTCCAAGCACATGATCACATCCCCTTCCCCTCACTGTCATAAGCGGCTGCCTCACCTCTCAATAACCATAGCCTTTACTACTTTGGCAGGAGTCTATATCAATCAATAGACTCAACATAGACCTTACATCTATGCCATAGATGTGCTCCCAGGCACTACCCCACTTAGGTTACATCCATTATTGCCCACTGAAAATAAAGCCATTGAGAAGCACATGTCTGTTTGAAGAATGTTGCTTACACAACCTTCCCAGTCAGTATTGCATGATGTTTTATGAACATTTACACACATTATATAAAATCGTTCACAGCAAGTCCAGGAAACTAGAACCTTTAAACCATAACATTCAGAACAATTGAACCTGATTCTAATTTTAAACTTGACCTTCACTGAGCAGGTTTAATTCATATTTAGGACACACTGAATTAGCTCAGAAACAATCAACTGACCTCTTTAATAAAGAGTCTGAAAAGGCTTTTTGAAGCAATTTGCAGCAACCCTGCAAATGACTGCTGTAGGTGTTCCCCTTCTTTAAACCTTGTGTGGGCTTCATCTTTTCAGAATGGACAGCACTGCTAATGCGGTCCTGTCTCTACTAAATATAAGACAGGTGTATGACACACCTCTCAGATTGGAGCCCCCGGGAACCTGTCTGTCCGCTGTCTCTGCCTCCGCAAAAAATGGAGAGATGGGCTTGTGCTTCCACTTCTCTCTAGGTGACATCTATGCCCCCTTTCTCTGCCTGCATTCTGTGATTTCTGACATCGCCACCTCTCTTAAGTCATTGTCTCCTGCTCCTGCTCCAATTTTCCTCCCTGACAGCATGCTGGAGGCTTTTTCCTCAGTAACAGGTTTACACTACAGAGAAAGCAGCATTGCAAACCAATGTAATCCTTAATGGTCACTTAGTGGGCTTTAACATATTTTGGGTAATGTGTGAAGGAAGGAGGGAGAGAAACTAATTCCATGATCAGTCATTGATCTTATATTGTGGCTGTTGTAAAAGGGTACCCCTGAGACCTGCCTGATGAGTTGTTCTCTCTGTTTGTGTGTTTGCCTTTGGTTTTAATCATTACTTGATTAAGATCCAGTGGAAAATGGAGCTGTGCTGTGTAAAGCAATTATTTTGCAATAAGGCACAGTTGCAAATACTGTAAATATTAATGCTGCCACATTTTTACCTGTATTTCAGCTATTAAAGGTCCCTGTACATTTCATGAATGTTTTCTGGCACATTTCAACTTATCCATTTCCCAATGACAATACAGATGACACTGACTGTGTTAGCCACAACAGGTATATTGAGCTGTACTGCTATTTCCCTTTCTATCAATCCAGCAATTCAGTCAGCTTCTCTCTCAATACAGCGCTGAAATGGAGCTGAACTAAATATAGCCTGAATCGCTTTGCTGCCTTTCTCTGAAAGTACGGCCACCCCACACATCTGATCACCAATTCGATTGTATTTTTTTTATCAGCACAGAACAGGGGGATGAAAGAGGAAGAGAAAACTGGCAAGGTGAGCCTTGAGGAACATTTGATCTTATTGATTAATGGTGAGGTGACCAAAAAGAAGCGCTCATTAATGCTTCACCCCACAGGGGCCATCGGTAGCCATGTCAACGACGAGGAGCCAGGACTTGCGGCAAGAGACCTGAGAATTTTAGGTTTGCTTTGTTTTGTTTTTAACTTAAATACAACATTGTTTCCCTTCCTACAACCACATCTTTCACTTTAAACTGCCTCAATAATTCAGATCCTGGCAGGCTTACGTTCTCAATCAGCCACAAGACTGTTACTTAGGAGTAGGAAGTGTTTTTGTATCACTTCTGACCGACTGAAGAGAAGCAGGCCAAAAAAAATCTAGCAGTTAATTAGCAGTAACAGAAGGAAGTAGAGTTATCTGGTATTGTACGTCAACTACATTGATCATTCAGGATGTTGTCCCTATAACGAATATTGTTCTATATATTTGTTTCCTTTTTTTGCGCAGAAATTAGCCAACTGGACCCCTAAAATGCAAGCCTGTAGGAAATAAAGAGAACAATTTAATTGCCTTTCATAATATTAAATTATAAGGAAAGTATTCCTTATAAACCTTCAGAGTTTGCTGATGTTATTTATCACGGATTGGAAATCGTGAGACTGGGAAACATATCTTCTAAACAGACTCAAATAAAAATGAAACCTATACAACCACATAAGAGTCAGTCAGTATTAAAAAAAAAAGAACACAGTGGGAGTTTGCATCCTTCTAAGCCTTCTAGCAGTATTTAGGATTCATAGGTACTCAAGCACAACAGGGGTGGCAGATTTAATATTTAGTTGAGACTGTATTTTTTAATATTCCCACTGCTTCCAGTTTTTTACGAAGACCCTGTCAAAGTCACTATATCTGTCCTGTTCCACCAGAAAAAAAAAGAAAAAAAAACATGCTCCAACAGCATGTGTTCTAGTTACAAGTGGAAAGCCTTGTTTCTGATTGGTACAGACATTACCATCTTCAAGAAGGGCAAAGTTTAAAGAGGGACATAAAAGAATGGGCAGGTGGTAATGCTGAAGAGCAAAAAGGGGGAAGCAAAGCTAATGACAATGGGCAAGACAGGAGATAGAGGAGAATCAAGCAAGATTAGACAGAGTAATGAGAGAAAGACTGTGACACGAGGGAGGAAGAAGAGATGCAGGAAGAGATAAAAGTTACAGAAAAGTTACAGAAAAGGCATGAGAAGGATAAATAACAGTAAAAAAAAATCCTAGCAAGGAGCTGTAGATCTTAAATAAGTCTCGTCAAGACAGCTGGTTTCTGCACAAGATATTTATAAAAGATATTTATTGTCTTGTATATGGGAAAGAACACCTAGTCAAAGCAACATGTGGAAATTGCATATTTAGTCTTATAAAGGGCCCGTTTCACAAAGGTGAGTGTATAATACTACGACAAAATAAATGACTGGCCTAACTCATTCTTGCAAAAATGGAATACACTATATATAGTAGGTAGTCCAAATATTTTATAGGTTCAGTATATTGCATTTTTTGTATTTGTCCAGCTACAGAAACACTTTCTCTGTACACTTCCTTGGTTATTCATTTGAAATGTTCAAGAATCAGAGAATGTTAAAGAATCAGTAGCTAAGGTTTGAGTGAGAATGTAATTAATCTGATTAATCTTTCTATCCCAGGCATTAGGCTGAGAGTGCATAGTACATATAGCTCATACATTACGTCATAGAATTTGATACATAACCAGTAATATTCATACATTAAATGGATTAATAGGATTAATAAGATAAATATAAGGTATTCTAAGATAAATCAAGGACAAAATAAAGAGAATACACAGTACACACACACACACACACACACACGTGTATATATATATATATATATATATATATATATATATATATATATATATATATATATATATATATATAACTTTTTTTTAATCATTGAATAATGTACACAACACTAAACACCGCAGGCCAGTGTGGGAGAGATTTGGATAGGAATTGAGTGCTGTATGTAATGAAACACCCCAATCACCTGACCTTAACCCTATGGAGCTGCTCTGGGAGGTGGAAATGAAAGGTTCGAGAAAGAGACGTGTCCAATCGACTCCACAAACCTCTGGGAAAACCCAGAAGAGGCAAGGCAGTGCCTCTCTGAGGAACACTTGGAACAACTGTCTATTTTTTTTAAACTTCTAGTTGCTTCTAAATAATTCTATTTAATTCTAAATAATCCTAAAAAATGCTTGAGGATTTTTTTTTTTGTTTTTAATGGGCTATGTAATTCTGAGGCTAGATTTCAGTCCAGGTATTAAATAAAATATAAGCAGTGTCTAAGCTAAAAGTACAAAGAAATAGAAAAAAAAAAGGAAATAACGATCAGATAAGAAGAAACAATAGAGTCGTCTAATCAAACAAGAACAAGAATGAGTTCAAAGTCCAATGATTCTACCAGATATGAAAAAAAATACTAATATTTTATAATATTGAGGGCTTTCACAGAAGAGGAAAAGTAGAGAGAGTTCAAGACACACACTAAAGGCTTAAAGTGGGAGCACGAGGATAGTGTATTTAAAACAACTCACTAGGCGTTAGTAAGAGAAAAACAAAAGAAAGGCAAGCTGTAAAGAAACGCCAAGCACAACTGTTTTTTAACTAGTGTTTGCAAATATTAATTAGTTATATATATTTAATATTAATAGTAAATATTAAGAAGCATTGTTCACTGAAGTCAAGTCGTGGGTCATAGGGTTAATGTTTCAGGTCGCTATCTACCGTGTCTACAGTAATGTGTCTGCCTAATGTGTGAATCTCAGGGGGACTTTTAAAAAGAAGCCTTAGCTCAACATTTCAAAATGTCATTAATGAGCTATGAAATGTGATTTCATTTCATTTATTTTATAGTTGACTCAGTTTAAATGTCTTAGCCTGCTCTCCAAGAGCAAGAACAAGAATTCCTGCAGAATTTTCAGCCGATGAATTTGCTTATTGCCTGATTTGCCAGGAAAATAAACACACCAGTTGCATTATATATTATATATTGCATGGAGTTTGGGTTATTTTCCAGCATTGTTATCTAATATGCACTGCAGTCTAGCTATTTTATTATAACGGTTAATTAATATAATCACTAGATTTAATGGCTAGAGATCGCCAAACAACCCCAGGCCTAATTATATTCAGGTTATTCAGTACATGGACTATTTGGTAGAACTTTAATTCTAAATTCATCTCCTGAACTGAAACATACTTCTTTTCAGTAAGCCTATGATTTTCTCAGTTGATGTTTTAGGATGTTATGCAAGGTTTTAAAGAACAGAGTTTTGGTTTTGCTGAGTTTAGCAGAGTTATGCCTTTAAAAATATATATATACAGGTCATCTAGGGTTCAGCTATAGTTCATGGTAGATTTGTTTTAGTGTTGGACCTCCGCACCGCCTCTATACATTCCTGCCATTCTTTGAGATTTCTCATCATTTTATGATGGCCCTATGTTTTTATCTTTATTTCTTTTTTTTTGGATTCTGGAATTTTTGTATATGAGCATTAAATGTTTTAGCCAGGATGTGTTGACAGTAATTTCTAAATACGAATAAGGAAACGAATAGCAAACATCCAAAAAAAAAATCCAGTGATGAATTAACACTTAAAGTTGCCTTTGTAGAACAACACTAATATTCGGTGTAATTCAGTGACCTTTGTCCTCTCCATGTTTTTATTTCAAGCCTTGTATATTTGTTTAAAAAGAAAAAAACTCACAAATTCACAAATCTTTATTCAGTTTTTAAGATACAATATATAATTCAGGTATTAAATACATATTTCTTGGGTGGTGTTTTGAAATAGTTAGAATAATGAGTTACTGTACCAGCTATTAGGTCAAAGCTGTTAATAGAGAATAAGCTACAGTTTTAAGTAGCAAAACTCTGTAAAAATTTGACAAGAGTGTTGGAACTGGGACTGACCACTGTTATAAAAGACAGTCCACAAGTAAAACAAAAGATGAAAATATTGAAGCAACATTGAAAGGTTAAATTTATTGACACACGCCGGATTACTTCAAGTTTCATCGTTATGTACGAAACAGTTCATGCAGCGGCACTGAAGTTTCATAAGAAAGTGCAAGACAGAAAACTCGGAAAGAACATCGCACATGCTGCATCTCCAGCAAAGAACCCAAGCACTCGTAAGAAAACGTGCAAATGTTAATGATGATAAATATTTCCTCCAACCGTGCGAAAAAATACACTTAAACATCTTTCGAAAATAAAAAGAGCCACGGTGCCGGATGCATAGGCTACATTTACTCCATTCAGCTGCATGCATTTTGGAAGTTAAAAGTTTTAATAGTTCTCTTTTTGCACTTGAGGTAAAAAACGTGTAAACATATTTTCACTGTAAAGGTCAAACACCCCGAATGCAACAAACTGGCTCGAATATTCATTTTAACATAATAGATATATTTTTTTAAAAAAATTTAAACAATAAACATCGATACATTCTCAATATTTTCAGCGTGCAAATTCCATGTCTGTGACATTCACTGTAATGAATGAGACTTTTAAAGACACTTGAAAGTCTCGTTCAGCTTTTCCTCGACAAACGCAAACGACGAAATGAACGAGTTGCATATTCTCGCGCTGCACAACATGAAACCCGGCGCGCGGCGATCCTCCGCCCCGGTGCACAGATCAGTCCTCGCGCTCGGTGCTGTTACCCGAGTCCGATCATCACCGCCTCGACGTCTTTAGACGGCCGCCGCTCTTTCACCAGGAAGTTGATCATGCTCTCGGACTTGATCATGAGGTTGCAGCCGAGAAAGAAGATGCCGAAGACGACCGTGAGCGAGAGCACGCACAGCACCGCGATCTGCACGGCGCGCGTCACGAACAACTTGCGCTCGTCCGGCTCGAGCACCAGAGATCCTCCACCGGCGCCGCCGCCGCCGTCGCTCGCGCTCACCTCGTCCACCAGCGTGCCCGCGAGCTGCTGACTGCTGTTGAGCAGAGCGCCGTGCGCAAACAGAGTGCTGTTGAAGATCGTCGCGTTCATGGCGAGGCGCGGAGCGAGCTGCGTCCTTCAGTCATGCAGATGTTCACCAGATGTCTTGTTTGCGCGCTTGCTTCTGCTTCTGCCGTCTCATGGGGAAAAAGTCCGCTAGAAATGAATTAGCCGCTTAATTGTGAACTTTTATCTTGTAGAAAGTCCCGCTGTCTCCTTCTCAGGTGGCGCTTCCAGCTGGAGTGAAGAGGCTGATGGTGCGTAAAGGCGCAGGGAACTAGTGAGCGATGAAACTGCGCTCTTCGTGGACATCATATAGTCTCATAGCCTCATCATTGTGTGTGTGTGTTTGTGTGTGTAAGAGAGAGAGAGAGAGAGAGAGAGAGAGAAAACTCTCTGAAGAAGGCAGTTTAGTCCTAATAAGACAGAGAGCCATCAGTCCATGAAAGTGCACTATACACTCTCAGAAAAAAAGAGGTACTAAAATCTCCCTTTCCTTGTCTCTGAGAAAAAAAGGGGAAAAAAAACCTTTGGTAACTTTTACCTAGAAGTATCTCTTACCTACAAGTAGGTATCTTCTACCTACAAAGACTAAAAGGCGATTAAGTTCCAATACCTCATATCTATAGGCACATTATGTTACACTTAAAAAGTATAAAACATAACAGTACCACCCCAGCAACAAGAGAAGGTACAGTTTAGTACACTTTTAATCTGTGAGTGTATGCCTCGATTTCATCCCTCAAGTTCCACCCCTGGAAGTGCAGGAATTTTAAATGACAGGAGATCAGATATACATGACATACACATGACAAAAGTAATTGATTCTTATCTTTTTGTTGAACATTTAAAGGATATAACCGTACACTGATTTTTGGCACTTAAGGTTACACTCTGACTTTTCAAATGATATCACTGTACTGACTGCTTGTCTTGCAAACCTGATCTCATGCTAAATTCATTAGAATTAGCATACATGAGTAAATGCAATATGAATGAAGTCGCGAGAAGTCATACTTGGAGTTACATTTTTCAAGCTGTTGCCTTTAGCCAGAGCGACATACAGAGATGACGTTACATTTCTGAGTTACATTTTTGTTGTTGAAAACTACAAACTGTCCTTTTACAATGAACACAATTCAGAAAGCTAGGAGATAGATAGATAGATAGATAGATAGATAGATAGATAGATAGATAGATAGATAGATAGATAGATAGATAGATAGATAGAGCTGAATCTAGGGCTAGCAAGGAAATTTTAAGGGAGTCATCTCAATTCACTGGAACTAAGAGCGCCAAGATTGGAGTGGAAGAACCTGAGTGACCTGCACAGAGCCCTGACCTCAACCCCACTGAACACCTTTGGGATGAATTAAAATGCCACCTCTGCACCAGGCCTTCTCACCTCACATCACTAATGCTCTTGTGGCTGAATGGGCAGAAATTCCCACAGCCAATCTCAAAAATCCAGTGTAAAGAATTCCCAAAAGATCGGAAGCTGTTATAGGAGCAAAGAGGGAACCATCTTTGGAATGGGAAGTTCAAGTGTGTTATGAGGAAAATAACTACAAGTGCATAAATACTGCCAGGAAGCCCAGTGTACTGCCACTGTCTGTAATGTTATCCAACAAATCCACAAATCAAAAAGTTTCTTTCTGGTGGAAAAAAAAAAAACCAGGATTCATTTCTTACTGCAGAATTTCAGAGGAGGCGACAGCCACTCTAACTTTATCTGACACAGCTGTCACTTGTACCCCTCCCACCATAGCTGTTTCTAAATGAAAACCACTTAAAGTCTAGTCTCTTGTGGCATTCAGAGTTGTCAAAATGTGCCAAAATGTCTCAGAGGTTTGAAGCTCTTTGATTATTTACACAGTACAAACCATAGTGTCATTAAATGAAGCCAGAAGAAATGAAGAATTCTGTTTTAGAAAGACAATGGAAAGGACTTTGCTGAGCAGCGTGCGGGCGTGTGGTGGTGGGCAAATGTCAACCTGTCAGGAAAAGTACGGGAAGGAACAGGCAGCGATAATTAAGAAACAAGAAAAGGCAATATTGACAAAACAAGTGCAAACTTTTTCTGTAAAATATAGATACCTAGACTGTCAATTTTACTCTGAACTGTGTCTATTTAATTCATTCAGTTTCCAACCGGAAGTCTGCTATATGTGTTTATCTGTTTATCTCAACTGTCAGGAAAAAGCAAAGGGAAAATCCAATGTGGAAGTGTGTGGAAACATAGCTTACTATTGCTCAAAATACCCTATTTATACTAGAATGGATGGATTTGGCAAAATGACGGTTTTCAACAGGCATTCTTCTGATATCAGTAACAATAGCTTACTACTTGCTCTAGCTCAGAGTGGCAAACACTGTTGGCCATTTCTAAACAAGCAAACACACGATTGTAAAACCTAGAGGTTGCACAGCTACATATATTTACTAATCGACCAGTAATTAAGAAAAAAAAAATAGAAGTCGACTAGTCATCTTTTCCCTAGCTAAAGCAAAAACTGTTTCAAGACATCACTAATTTGAAGCTGTTTTATTTGTGTGGTAGCACAGAAGATTCTTATAGCTTAATGGTGGATGAGATGTCTATGCAGTGTCGAGGATGTGTTTCTGCCATGTTCATCTTTAGCCTCAGTAGCATCCACTAAAAAGTCTGGATCGGCCTCGAGGAGCTGTTGTGTGCCGGTGACCTGAGTCTAAACTAGCTGATTCGATAGTGATGTGCAACCCGTGGCTCTGAAACCCGTGCTCTTTCACACATCGTTGGTCACAATGTAAATTAATGTGCCACAGTGCAATGATTTTATTTTAATTTTATTTAGCTTTAAAGGACAGTAAAAATACCTGCAGGAGCAATCGGTTGTGAGTGGGATTATGCAAGCATCTCCACTTCATGTAAAGTGATATCAAAATGTTATCAGCCCATTAAAGCAAAAGAAAGCTTTAAAAAAAAGAACTTTTCCTGTGTAATCTTGTACAGTTGGCTGTAGAATTGACTTGATCTAATCTGAAACATTTTCAGACTAACAAAGTACATTTAGCTACTTTCTTTTCCATCTGTCTGTATCTCCTTACCATCCTCCTCACTGTTTTTTCCACTGCCCTAATATAGTCTATGCAACCCTTAGTGAACATTGAATTTCGTATTTTTTAAATGAAAAACACTTTTAGCAGGTCATTAAGATTTCTTGAGTGGTCAATCCGTAAGTTCACACAGGTCAAGGATTTTCTTGTTTGTACATATGTGAAAAGCTGAAACATCTCCAAGGTGATTTTCTTTGATAGAACAAAAATCTACATGTTCACATAAGAAGCACATATCAGACAGGGATTAGATTTAGCTTGCGCACTCTGATTTAAGGGTGCCTTCTCATGATCAAAAAGTAATCCAAAATCACAACAAGCTACTAAAGGTAACTACACTATATGGCCAAAAGTATGTGGACACCTGACCATTGCACCCATATGTGGGTCTTCCCCAATCTGTTGCCATAAATTTTAAAGCACACAATTGTCACATAGGATGTCTTTGTATGCTGTAGCTTTACGAGTTCCCTTCACTGGAACTAAGAGATCCAAACATGCTCCATAAACACATGGTTTGCCAAGAACTTGAGTGGCCTGCACAGAGCCCTGACCTCAACCTCACTGAACACCTTTGGGATGAATGGAAAATTCTCGCCCGACATCACTGCCCGACCTCACTAATGCTCCTGTGGCTAAATGGGCAGAAATTCCCACAGTCATGCTCAGATATCTAGTATAAGGCCTTCCCAAAAGAAGTGGTTGTAAAAGAATGTTATAGTAGCTAAGGGGAACCATCTTTGGAGTGGGATGTTCAACAAGCACATACGGGTATGATAGTCAGGTGTCCACATACTTTTGGCCATATAGTATCTTATTTCATTCATATTTTCCTTAAAACCTTATTTCCTTTAGCTATTGTAGATGCTGTTTCATATACTGCATGTAATCAGATTAGGATGGCACAGAGGTACAGCAGGTAGTACTTAAGATAAGAGTTTAAGGAGGTATTTAAGATCTAGATAGGTAAAAGGTCCCTGGTTCAATCCTGCGCTCAGGCTACATGAATGAATGAATGGATGGATGTAATTATGGTTATTTTTAATAGGTAACTTGATTGCATATTTGTAATATAATTACAGACTTAATTTGCATAATCTCTATCACTATGCCTGAAGTAACAACAGTTTCATGTGGTTTTGAATGGAAGAGGATTGGGATAGACTCTTATATAAATTTACAGGGAGGTCCATAAATATTTGGACATCGTTGTTGTTTCAGCTGTCTAGCACAGTATATTGAAGGTGAAATTAAATAATTACTATGAGTACAGACTTATAATTTGAGGATATTTACAGCAAAATCATGTAAACTGTGTAGGAATTATAGCACTTTTTTTTAGTTGTGGTCCAACAGGACTTGGACAAACTAATATAAACATAAATTGACATTATTAATCCAGAACTGTGTGGGGTCTTTTATATGTTTCTGGCAAACTCTAATCTGGTCTTTCTGTTTTTGTGCCTTACCAATGTATTACATCTTGTGGAAAACCCTCTGTATTTTCTCTGGTGAGGGCTTCTCTTAATTGTTTACTTTGACACTTTCTCTTGGGGGTGTTCTTGATCTGACCAACTGTTGTGAAGGGGTTTTTCTTCACCAGGGAAAGAATTCTTCTGTCATCCACCACACTTGTTTTCTGTGATCTTCTTGGCTTTTTGGGGTTTCTGAGCTCACCGGTGCATTATTTCTTCTTAAGAAAAAAGAAACATTGATCTAACAGCTGATGTAATGTGAAAAGAGAAATTAGGCCCATCATCTAAAACCACACCAAGATTCTTAGCCATGTGTGCTAGATGGATTGTGAGAGTGCCAAAGTGATTGAAAGGACCAGCATAATATAATTCCTAGCCAGTAAGTAGTTTTGTCTTGTAAAAGTTTCAAGTGATGGGTCTTTACATAGAAAGCAATATCTTCTGAGAAACCTTATAGCAGAAACTGAGAAAATAAATTTATGGCAGTGGTGTTAAAAGTCCAGAGATCTAATCACTTATATTGGAGACACTGGGATCATGTCCACACCACTTTTTTGACGTGCCCGATTTTGTGTAGTCCGTTAAAAGTCTTTCATATAAATAGCTTGTGGTGCAAACTGATCCAAATGATTTCTAAGAATCACTTAAGCCTTTATTACAGAGTGGCTTCTGTAAGAAACTGTCTCCTCTATGATAAAACTCTTACATACAGGCTACTATAGATTAACACAGCGCAAGCCAATTTCAAGCAGGTTTCTTGTCCTGCGAGTCTGGATGTTTGCATGACACATTCGTTCATTATTTTACCATGGATTTATTTAAACTACAGTAATGATATTACAGAATATGCAAATATGAACTGAGCCTTCATAACCTCTGTAGCCCTCATTAAAATGGCCAGTTTTAATAACCTGTGGGATCACACTGCTTGGTTTGTTTCTTTTTCTTTCTTCAGGCTCCCAGTGAATATAGTATGTAGGAAATTCAAACCATATCAACTGAGTCTTGAAATACTTCCAAAACATCCATTATTCTGTGTTTACTGGAAGTGTATAAAAAGCTGGTATAGACTTAACACTGAACGCAGACCTTTTCCATGAGATATACTTATTACAGATGACTAAAACACTTTCTTATTGATCAAGTATTTATTTATTTATTTATTTATTTATCACTATGTATTCACTATGCCAGTGACTGAGCCCAGTGATTTAATATATAGGAAGAATAACAGGGGTCCAAGCACTGACTCCTGGGGAACCCCAGTAGTAACGACTGTAGTCTGAGTATGAAACATACTGTTATTTCAGTATGAAAGTCACATAATGTGTTATGCTGTTCTGAATGTCCAGACTACAGCAAAATATTTATTGAATTATTACTGATAAATTTGAACCAGATGTTCCTGACACGTCTGAGAATGGCCTCTGTTCATTAAGCTACTGGATCTTGTTGGGTATTCAGGAGCAATTTTCGAACTTCTATGCCCTGTAGGACACCTTTCTACGGAAGCACATTGCTGCCATGCAAGAAAAAAGCTTCAGCATCTTATTATTATGAAAAATGTATCTTGTTACTGTGAGAGAACATCTTGTTATTATGAGAAACGCATCTTGTTAGTACGGACAAATATATTATAAAAACAGCATAATTGATATAGCCTGCATGGTTACCAATTGATATGTTCTGACAAATGATGCAGGATGAAAGAATTAGTCAAATAATACTTCATGCTTGGTTTCAAGCACAATGAGATTTTAATGTCATTGAGCAGTCCAGATGGTATTGTTATTAGTATACACACATTCCTAAATCCCAGGGTTTATATAAATGCAAAAATTGGTCGGATCTATTAGCCATTACTTTATTTCTAGCTGATTAATTGAATGACATGGGAAATGTCATGGTTACAAATAGCATATTAAACCTCTACAGCCTGAGTATGTTGTTATGTAAAACACTGTCAGGTTTTTATTAAACATTTAGGATATTTGGGCGGAGTTGAGTTAAGATGCAAGAGTTGGCATCAGCACAGGCTATGCTCTGTTACATATAAGCCGCCAGCAGTCATAATCAGTGACAAAGGTCTGACCAGTGTTGCATCTATATGAAGGATGGGATTTGAGAATCTATCAATTATGTTGTTTTCAACACATTTATCTCATAACAAGATGCTTTTTTCATAATAACGAGATGCTTTTCTGGTAATAACTACAAGCCTTACTTGTAGTAACAAGTTGCTTTTCTTGTAATAACGAGTTTTTGGGTTTTTTTTTTTGCAATAATAAGATTTTTTGTAGTAAAGAGGTGTTTTCTCATGATTACAAGATCTTTTCTTGTTATAACAAGAGGCTTTTCTCATAATAATGAGATGCAGATGGGGATTTTCTTTCCCGATATGGTAGCAATGTATTCTGTACCTTTCCATCTCTTGAAAATACAAACTTTTCAGTCCAGGTACTTTGAGGCTCCCTGCTGTCATTCACCTGAGTCTATTCCCAATCTAAAACATGTTCCAGTTGCCTGGCTAAAGTGTGTGGGGAGTTAGACTAACACACCTGTGTGCACGGTTTGGACGCGATGATATAAGCTATGTGATAGTTCAAAAGCACTGTAGGGTTAAGGTAGCATCAACAGTGCATCCTGATCATTCTTTCATTGTAAGCAAATTTGTTTAAAACGTTTAAAAAAATGAATCTGGCAAAGTCATTTTCATCAAAGTGGTTTTCCTCTTACATAAGATGTTAATTTGGTACAAAAAATCATACATTAGTTGACCAGGACTGAATTAAAATATAGAATATTCCTGGTCTGGTGCCGACCATGTTAACATGCTCTACACAACAGCCAAATGCTTAATGCCCAATGCTTAAATGAATGCTCAAATGACGTACGCTCACAGATCGTTTTGTCTTAATTAACCTGTCTGAGATGGTGACCACTGAGTCATTGATTTGTTGGCTTGCACAAAACTAAAGGCTTAAAGCCCTGATCATGTTCATGAAGTTCTTCATGTTCTTCTTTCTGAGCCAGTAAACCTAACAGGCTTTGGCTGCCGGCCCACAGTTGGCTACAGCCTGAGCGATCATGTCTCTCTCTATTCTCATATATTTATAAATCTGTCCAATTACCTAATGTTAGTCATTTTGAAACTGCTCCCACTCTTGTCATTTTAAAGATAGAACCACCCAGCTCTATGCTTACTGCCAGGCTGCTGAGATACAATGCAATTTAATCTCATGCCGCACTGTTATCTTTTACTTTTTCCACATTTTGTAGCTTATAGACATATGAACAAAAAAAAAAATAGCTTTAAACCTAGTTTTAAAAATGAGTTTTAAACCTATGTGACCTCTTTTATTTACTGCGGTTTTAGCAGAAAGCAGCTGTTTGAAATGCTTATTATAAATGAACAGTACTCAGAAATGCACATTAATTGGACACAAATTGAGTAAAATAAGAACCTCAGAATTAATTTGAGCACAGGTAACCTCCTGCTTTATAAAAAAAAAATAACATAATACTTCAAGTTTGCTGGAAGTAACATACCTGTGAAAACTGGTTGGAAAACAAATTATCTAAGCTATGTGATCAATAACTAATTAGCTTCATAAGCAGGGGAGAGCAGTGGGGTGGAGAACCCTCACCACCGGTTTAATGTGTTTAATGTGTTTATAATGTCAATGGATATAATAATAATGATTTCTTTATGGATAATTTTTAAAATTTCGTTTAATATGTATTCATTTTGCTACTTTAAGGTTTAATGTATCATTTATCTTTGCTAGACAAGGAACACAAGATATTGTAAGATATCATTTTGAGACCAAACTGACTGTCAGGTCAACGGAGAATCTGCAAGAAACTCCAGGTCCCAGAACACACCGCGGCATACAAACATGGCCGTGACAAACTACACTTCCCAACACCCATGGACCTTGTCATGTTCACAGTTACCAGATTTCTAATCACACACACCTGAACAAATCACTTCCACACAGTATTTAAGAACGCCATTTCCATGTCCATGTTGCAAAGCAACGCTCATTGTACATTGACCTCAACTGGCCAACCCTTGATTTCTATGTGCTGTTATTCTGGTTTCTGACTTTGTTCTGTTCTGTAGTTAGTGATTTTGGATTTTGCCCTGGTATTGATGTTTGCTGATTGCCTGACCTTTCGCCTGTTTATTGAACCACATTTGTGAACATTGTCTTGGATTTGTTTGCCTGTCTCATTTATAAAACTTCAAACTGCAATTGCATCTGCCGTAACCTCCCTTATATGACACTGACAAACAAGGAATGCCCAAAATGACTGGCCACCTTCTGTATTTAGATAAATTAAGCCATTAGGACAAAAGAGGTCAATCAAAAACTTGATTTGAGAACTAAATATAAAAATGTATACTTGAAATTACAATGTTGTACCTAAATTGTTGGCATCCAGGAAAGAAGAAGTGTCCTAAACAGGACATCAGTCCACCTACAGTGCAATCCAATGTGTAAATGTACAAAAACACACCCTTTCATTATAACCAAAGATGAAAAAAAAAAAAAAAAGAACATATTTGCCAGGCTATATTGAACAATTGATTTTATACATATTTCAAGGATGAATAAAAAACAAGAGCAAATACAGTGTGATATTAGTATTATTATGGTCTATATGAGTGAGGACAAAATGGCAGATAGAATCTTATAAAGATAAAATCTTATCAGGAACACCTGTACCCCTGCATATTCGTGCAATTATCCGATGCATAAAATCCAGAGCTTCAGTTAATGTTCACATCAAACATCAGAATGCAGAAAAATGTTATGGGGGAAAAATGTGCATGATTGTTGGTACCAGATGGAATGGTTTGAATATTTCAGAAACTGATTTCCATGCATTTTGGAAAAAGAGCAGCCAATGTTTTTTCTAATCTTCAACTGTCCAGTAGTGGTGAACCTGTGCCCACTGAAGCCTCAGATTAATGTTCATGGCTGACAGGAGTGGAACCCAGTGAGGTCTTCTGCCGTTGTAGCCCATCTACCTCAAGGTTCAACAAATTGTGCATTGTGAGATGCTTTTTTGCTCACTTGTCAATAGTGTTTATTTGAGTTTCTTCAGGCCTCCTGTTAGCTCAAACCAATCTGACATTAACAAGGCATTTCTGCCCAAAGAATCGCCCAACAAATTGTTTTTAGCACCATTCTATGTGAACTCTAGAGACTGCTGTACATAACAATCTCAGCAGATTCTGAAATACTCAAACCGGCCCATCTGGCATCTACAACCATGCCACTAAGATCACATTTTCCCCATTCTGATATTTGATGTGAAAACTTGACCTGTATCTGCATGATTTTATGCATTACAGGTGTTCACCACCTAATAAAGCGGATGGTGAGTATAGTTAGATCTTAAGTCCACTATGCAGAGTATTTTTGTTTTTACTGCTCAGCTGATTCACTGACTCAACTCAGTGGCTAATTATAAGGCATTCGTGTGTTAAATCAGGTGTGCTAAAGCAGGCAAAACATCAGGCAGCATAAAAGGCTTTGGCTTCGACATTATCATGGTGTTAACTGTGATTCTGATGAGATTGTTTTATTTTTTGCATGAAATAATTCAACTGTTCTTCTTGGAACTATTTGCAAACAATTATGACAAACTAATAGATAAATAATTGTGAAAACACTAATAGATAAATAATTGTGAAAACACTAATAGATAAATAATTGTGTAAACACAATTCATTTATGGAACCGGTGCCATTACACTGTTATGCCTTGTATGTTTTTCAGACTTTACAGTATACTTATCACTTCCTACACACCAGCTCCATTATACACTTACACACACACAGTAATAAAAGCTTGTTATTACTCTCTGCGTATGTAAATAATTGATGCAGACAATTCAGTAGTTCCAGCTAATTGTTCAATTCGACAACTGAGTCACACTGTTGTTCGATATTAATTCTTAATCCCTGTACAAACCAAGCAGCTTTATTATGCACGCTAGCTTTATTAATTATGTATGTTTATGACAAGTGGGAAGAGTACATCACCATTATGTATACACTCTCTTGGGCCCTGCGTTTTACTTTTTTCTTTACTGAAGACGGTTAAAAGGGCTAATTAGGATTAACACAGATGTAAACAGGATAAGCCCTTTATCCATTTAGGGGATTAGAAATGACCATGGAGACTGGAGCAAAAGAGGAAGCGGAGCTCTGTTTCTGACTCACTCTGTTGTGTTTCTTCTCCTCTCTTCCCCTAGATTTTTGTATTAAAAAAATAAAGTTGCCTCCACAATCAGATCTTTGTTAGACACCTTTCATTGGTGAGATTAATGTTGACATGCACACTGTATACGCATTTAACTGTCTATCCTATAAATATAGTGTGCAGATAGCCTGCATATAGCCATGCAGCAACGGGCCTCCAAGTTGTTCCTTAGCAACAGGCGACCTGTTTGCATGGCGACAGATGGTTAGTTAAGTTATTTTCGTTGGAAAAATAGGAGGGAGGGTATGCGAAAGGGCTGGGTAGAGAGATAGACAGAGAGAGGAAGAGAGAGATGCAGGAGAAGGATCACAGTGAGGTTTCCACTTAGCTGGGGGAATTGGCAGCCTAGCAACACAATGTAAGTGAAGATGTCCCTTAGCAACCAGATCGGTATTGCCCTCGCTCACACACTCTCTGTCACATAGTTACATGTAATGACACATTCACAAATTAGTAGGACTGTAACTGTAATTTTTATTACCAGCTGCCCTCTTGTGATCTGCCCTACATACAATGGATATAAAAAGTCTACACACCCCTGTTAAAATGACAGGTTTTTGTAAAAAAGTGAAATGAAGATAAATCATGTCAGAACTTTTTCCCCCATTAATGTGAAATTACAACGTATAAAAATTAAGTGAAAAACAATCTGAAACTTTTTTTAGGGAAAAAAGGAAAAATACAAAATTTACAATAACCTAGTTGCATGAGTGTCCACACCCCTAAACTAATACTTCATTGAAGCAGCCTTTGATTTTATTAAACCACTCAGTCTTTTCCACCAGATTGTAAGGGCATGTCCCGTGCACAGCCCGCTTCAGGTCACCCCCCAGATTTTTAGTTGGATTCTGCGCTCTGGCTAGGTCATTCAAAAACATTGATCTTCTTTTGGTTAAGCCATTCCTTTGTTGCTTTGGATGTATGCTTTGGGTCTTTGTCATGCTGAAAGTTGAAATTCCTTTTCACCTTCAGCTTACTAGCAGACACCTGAAGGTTTTGCACTAAAGTCGACTGGAATTTGTAGCTATTTATGATTCCCTCCACCTCAATAAAAGCCCCAGTTCTGGTTGAAGAAAAGGAGCCCTAAAGCATGATGCTGCCTCCACCGTGCTTCACTGTGGGTTTGGTGATTTTTTTTTTCCACCAAACACACCTTTTGGAATTATGGAATTATTATACCTTTTGGAATTGGTCTCATCAGACTGTAACACATTTTGCCACATGGTTTGGTGTGATTTAGTTTGGCTTGAATGTTTTTGGTGAGAAAGGGCTTCCATCCAGCCACCCTACCCCCATAGCCCTGACATGTGAAGAATATAAGAGATTGTTGTCACATGCAGAGAGTAATTAGTACTTGTCAGTTATTCCTGCAGCTCCTTTAATGTTGCAATAGGTCTCTTGGCAGCCTTCCTGATGAGGATTTGTCTTGTCCTTTTATAAATTTTGGAGGGACGTCCTGTTCTTAGTGATGTCACTGTGGTGCTCCATTTTCTCTATTTGTTGATGATGGCCTTTATGGTGTTCCATGGTACATGGTTGTGTTGGAAATTCTTTTATAACCCTCTCCTGATCGTTACCTTTCAACGAGTGAGATATCATACAGGCTGTGTAAGCTCCTTATGAACCATGGCTTCCGAAATAAGATGAAACCAAGAAGGTGGGAAGAAAATCCTACAGAAACAGGAAAAAGTTCTGACATGATTTATCTTGGTTTCATTTTTTACATCAGAACTAAATCATTTTATCAAGGGGTGTGTAGACTTTTTATATCCACTGTAGACAGTTAGCAAGTGTGCTTTTTTATAAAAGTGTTAAAGGTCAATATGAGGCAGAAAACTAATATTATTTTCGAGCCTCACCAGTGGGTAGTTATGTGAACAAGGTTTTTATTAATTTTAGTACCTGAATACGTGATTATGTCTAAGTTATGCCTATTTCATATTTTTAAAAAATGCTGAAAGAAATTAATCAAACCAAAATGAATAAAATTGTGTCTGGCATCTTTTAGTGTTGGGGCATGGTGGCTTAGTGGTTAGCACACCTCCGGGGTTTGGGGTTCCAATAGTGCCCCTGCCCCACGTGCACGGAGTCTGGATGTTCTCCCTGTGTTTCAGGGGTTTCGTCCAGGTACTCCGGTTTCCTCCCCAAGTCCAAAGACATGTTCTGTAGGCTGATTGGCATTTCCAAATTGTCTGGAGTGTGTGAATGTGTGTGCGATTGTGCCCTGTGATGGGTTGGCATCCTGGCCAGGGTGCACCCCGTCTTGTGGCCCAGTTCCCCTGGGATAGGCTCCAGGCTCCCCCCGCGACCCTGTGTAGGATAAGCAATATAGAATATGGATGGGTGGATGGATGTTTTAGTGTTGCTAATTTTTTTTTAAATCCTGGGATGACATTCAAGAGGCTTTTTTAAGAGCCTTTTGGCCCTATATACCTCGACATCCAGATTAGAGCTTTGTGGTGCCTCTTGGAGGTGTATGTGCCTGTAACTCAACTGAAAGACTGTTGAGCTGATAAAGATGATGTATTGACACTAGATAAAGCCAATGTATTGACACTAAACCCAATAAATTATATTATAGTACAAGGTTCCTGTGTGTGCAATGGTGATGATTAACATTGTTTGATTTTACACTATTGTAGTTACAATTTCCAATATTAATTTTTATTCAAAATGAACTCCAAATCAAGAATTTTTCTGGTTGTAAAAATGTTGAATTTTCATGAACTCTAAGCAGACTTGAAGATGATCATACAGACACACCAAAGATGAAACTGATGAATAAGGAGATAAGTGGAATTTGAGTATGCTCATTTTATGATCAGATCTGGTCATATGCAACTTTGGTAAATAAGGGCAAATGTATTTTATATATATCACACTAAAGGTGATACTGATAATCATTTTATGGCATGGCAATATGGTGAATCCTGCATCTCTCAAGCACAAAGCTTCTTTGAGGCTGTTAAAAGTATTTCCACAACTACTCTACATTCCGGACACTCATTTTTGACATTTAACTAATTGTAAGTGTGGTTTTAGAGAATTTTCACTCTTTTTCACGCTTTTACTAACTCTGACAAAAACATAGTTTACTTTGTTACATGCAGTTGTGTTTTTCCCGCTACATTCCCCCCCTTTTTTAATCAGTTGTTTACTACAGATTCTTAATTTTATCCAGTTCTCTGTTGCCTGTCACACCTTCATAAAGAAAGCTG
This sequence comes from Pangasius djambal, assembly GCA_022985145.1. Classification (NCBI taxonomy): domain Eukaryota; kingdom Metazoa; phylum Chordata; class Actinopteri; order Siluriformes; family Pangasiidae; genus Pangasius; species Pangasius djambal. The sequence goes on from CM040987.1 coordinate 7,387,843, forward strand.
ACAAGAATTAAGACAGAGGAATTTATTGTCATAATTTTTCTAACTTTCACTTGACTAAGGATTTTGATCTTATTATTGTTCTATCTATTACCATAAAGTGTTCTTTGTTTCGTTTCTATGGTAGAACCTTTAAAGTCATATTCAACAGAAAGTTTTTTGGGGGCAGGGCTAGGTACCTAGGTAAAAAATCTTTTTAAGGAATTGAAAAGGCATGTGAGCCAATTCCGCTAGACGTAAGCATATACTGAAAATGCATATTGGCTTTCAGCGTTTAAATTTGTTTTAGGTACTTGAACCTGTTCTCCAAGGACCTAGCTGATCAATTATAGGAAGAAGGGTCTAAAAGCTTTACTATAAAAAGGCCATTCAGCGTTATTGAGTGCTTTAGTAGAAGCCAGTAATAAAATCAAGTCTAAAAACACCAGGAAGCCAGTGGAGAGATACTAAAACTGAAGTAATATGATATTTCTTACTATTTCTCCCCCAGCCTGCTTAGTAATAAACTGACTGGAAACAGTGTAGAGTGGTTATGGAAGTAATAATAATTTAAAGTCAATGGCTTTTTTATTTTTAAATCTTGATCTCCCAGATTATAGCTCCAGTCCCGGCATGGACTAGACAAAGTGGAACGCACTGTTTGCGCTCTTTTTATGTATAATCAGCATTTAGAGAAAGTGCCATTGCTGAAATTAAGTACTTTATTTTCGCCCTTACTCTAATTTCTTTTTCCTCTAATTTCCCCTTGGGATCAATAAAAGGTTATCTTATCTTATGAGCCATTGTGCATGTTACATGTCTTCTTAAATCATAACACTCTCTCTCTCTCTCTCTCTCTCTCTCAGACAGTCTCTCTACGTGGCACTGTAGTGATATCACACCATGTGTTCTAGCAAGATGATTTAGCAATAAAGCCCAAGCCAAAAGAACAGAGGGAAGTCACAGCGTGATTTTGTGTGTCTGTTGTGTGTCTGTGTCTGTGTGTATGTGTGAGTGACAGAGAATGTGACTTCAATAAGAGCTGGCACAGAGAAATATGCTTTCATTTCTGTGGGTGACTGTAAGTAACTCTAAGAAGTCATATCACAAGCTACAATAAAGTAAAACTAGTATGTGTTCTCCATCCAATGTAGGCAGCGTGGATCACCCCACTGACTGGCAGAAGGCTGGCAGAAGGTTGGCGTCAGAGCAAGAGCGAGAAACGAGAGATAGAGAGGGTGGGAGAGACAGAGAGAGTAAGCGGAAGCACTGCTAGGCTTATGATGCTTTAATTAAAACAGTCTCTCTCTCTCTCTCTCTCTCTCTCTGTGCAAGGGATACTGAGTAGAACTTGCCCTGTGCAGTCTCATTACACTCTGTAGACACACACAAACCAAACTAGCACAAACACACACACCCATGCATGCGAATGAGCACATAGACAGATAGCACAATATTAAAAAAAACAATTATTTGAGGAGAGATGAGTTTTTCTATGGGTTAAGATAAGGGTCTCAAGCATACACACGTGTGTGTGTGTGTTCTTAGCTCCATCCTTTTCATTGCAGTCCCCAGTGGGTTAAGCAAACTGAAATTCTCACTCTGGTCAAAGATCAGCTTCTTCCATAGTCCTCATTCTAAATGCACATTATGAGCTGTTAGCCTGCTGTGACTTTAAATCCCCCCAAGACATCCCAAAGACATCCCAAGGCTGTGTGTGTGTGTGTGTGTGTGTGTGTGTGTGTGTGTGTGTGTGTGTGTGTGAGTGTGTGCGTGCGTGTGTGTGTGTGGGCATGTTTTTATATCTTGGTGGGTATTAAATGTCCCCATATGGAGGGTTGACCCCCTGAGGACATCATTTGACCGGTCCCATAAGGATAACTTTTTTTCTGTAGCTTTATTTAAACAAACAAACAAAAAAAAAACTAAAAGAGCTAAAAGGTTTCTTTTTGGTTACTGGAGTTAAGGTTAGGGTTTAGGCATACCGTTAAAGAAAGGTCCTCACAAAGACAGTAAGTGTGTGTGTGTGTGTGTGTGTGTGTGTGTGTGTGTGTGTGAATTTGAGAATAGGCATAAATACTCGTGGATGTATTTTGATAGGTATTACAAAATACCCCAAATATAACTGTATCAAAATCCAAAATACTGTAACAAAGCCCAAAAATAAAATACACAATTTAGATTGTGAAAATGCTAAATTAATTTTTGTAAGAGCGATATGACCTCAGGAGTGCCTCTTCAGTTGATAAAAGTTATGTTAGCGTTCTGATAGACGACTGCTAATGCCAGGTACCCATCAGAAACCTTCGGAAATCATGAACCACTTTATACAGTATCTGATTTCTAAAGTATTATGCCCCATGTAATTAAGACTTTAACAAACCCCTACAAACACCCAAAAAAATTAACTCATTGTGAAGACAAAGCTGTAAATATCTACCTGAAACTGTTTTGTGAATTAGCTGGCTAGTCTAGTTTTTTAATTTAAATGGTATGTTAACTGCTGTATGAATTCATTACCACGCCAGCGCATGTAATTTATTTTACTTGTGTAGAGTTGTGTAACAAATTTAAATATTAAATAGCAATTTTTATTTACATTAGCTTATCAATTAGCATTTCTTGCTACTAACTAACCACTAGTTTGCCATCTACCACAACCATCCCTCTATTGCCCTCTTAATTGTAGCAAAGGCACTTCTATCACACGTTTGAGGCAATGTTTCTACCTCTCTGATTGCCACTATCATTAAAAATACAACAGATTATTTATTTCATGTTTACAAAGAGTTAGCTGGCAGTAAGTACTAGCTAGATTTTGCTAACTGCAAAAAATAAAACGTACAGGATACGACTGTATAGTTTTTGTATAGTTTGCGCTCTAATATACGCTAATGTTAACCTGCTGTTAAAGTTTTCTTAACATAGCTACAAGACCATCCTGTTCACTAACTCCAGTTTGCTGCAAACATCAATCATAATTTTAGCAATATGCTGAAATATACTGTAAACTATTCGGTCAATACACTAGAAGCTGTTGCACTGTTTGTGAACTGTTTATTTACAGAAGATGCCTTAGAGAATTTCTAGATGTTGAGCAGCTGTGGTGTGAGTCTCCGCTATAAAAACCACCAGTATTACATGTGCATCAGTTTATATGATGTAACCATGCATTATTTTGACACAAATTGCTTACTGATTTTTGCTACAACCATTATACAAATAAGACAAAAAAAATTCTCTGTCAAATACAAGTATCAGAGATTTTACCCATCCTTATGTGCACACACACACACACACACACACACACACAAATGCTTTTGTAAAGATGTGAAATGTCATCGGGAGCTATAAAGGTAATCAATACAGAAAGCTGTGTGGAGAAAATGAGCACACACAAACACAGTGTCATCAGTTATACACCTGTTATGGAGCTAATCTACACTAACACAGCCACCATACTGAGGAAAAGCAAACACACATACATACTGTCTGAACCTGTAAACAGTCACCAAGCTTGTGCTGCTGCAAATGGAGTTCTTGCAATTTACTAAGGTTTTAAGGTCTTCATATCTACATTTTTTGTTAACTTAGCAAATGCTCTAACAAAGATCAAATGATCAAAGGTGATTTGGCCAGGTCAAATGCTCTCTGTAAGATATTTGGTATAATAAATGGTAGCAGTAAGCTCTGGAAGCAACGGATTCATTATGTCTGAAATCGAACACATAGATCCTTTAATGCCCATTCACCTCGCTCCCCAATATCTCCAGCATAATTCCAGCACATGCTGATGGCAGTAACTAAGCAACAGGCTAGAGACTTGTGTGTGTGTCTGTGTGTGTGTGTGTGTGTGAGAGAGAGAGAGAACTGAGAGAGAAAGAAGTGATTGTCTAGTGTTTCACTTTTTTGGCAGTAACGCAATCATCCCCTCATCCCCTGTTGTATAAAACCATCCCAGCAGTCCTGGTTCGCTAACAGCAAGCATCCGATTATTAGGGTATGCAGTACATTTTCTCTTTTTATTGGTCTGTAGTTTCAGAATGCAACACTATGTGAGATTCAACGTGAAAGACGTTCCGTTCATTCTGCATACAGACTTGGCTTCAACAGGCCATCCATTTGTATACTTTTATTCATATTTCTTTTACATCCCACAAAAGAATATCATTCACTCTGCTTTTCCTGGTGTGAGTCACAGCAGCAACAGCCTGAGAATGTCATGTCAGCTCGTCCTAGGGTTGCCACCATGACAGAATATTACTGTTTTTTTTAAATGTCTCACATTCCTGTTCATCGTTCAACTAAATCGTAGTTCAAATGTTCATTTAATGTGCATTACCAAGCCATGTTTCCTTGTTGTCCCCAGTTTATGCTCCTGTTTGGCTTTCCTGGTTTTGATTTGTGCTTTTGTTTTGTGTATGATTATGGCTATTCTTGTTTGTTTCTGCCTGCCTTTTAACCCATGCTATGTCCATGATTAGAAGAAAAAGCCTTTATTTGTCACCTATGCATTACAGCACAGTATAATTCTTTTCGTCGCATATTCCAGCTTGTTAGGAAGCTGGGGTCAGAGCTCGATACGGCAACCCTGGAGCAGAGAGGGTTAAGGGCCATGCTCAAGGGTCCAACAGTGGCAGCTTGGCAGTGACCGTCTGATCAGTAACCCAGAGCCTTAATCGTTGAGCCACCACTGCCAAAAAGGATTTGGGAGAGGTGGAATACGACCCCACGCCATCGAAATGACTGGATTATTGGATTTCTTCTAATAAAACCCCTGCTGAGTTTACACATTTGAGTTCTGCACCCATGCAAGTTACAAAGAGGATACTTGAATGATTTGAACATTAAACACTTTAATCTACATTTGATCTATTTTTGTTTTGTTTATTTAACACTATTACTACTAATCGAATTTTATTAATAATAAGCAGTATTACAGTGTCTTGCATAAGTATTTTCCCCTTGCATTTTTCCATATTTTATTTAGTGTTGAACTGAAATTGGCTTAATTTAGATTATATGTCAAGAATCTAATAACCCATAATATTGAAGTGGGGGAAAATCAATATAGTTTGCAAAATGATTTGCAAATAAAATGTAAAAGTTGTAATTGCATAAGTTTCCCCCTTTCTGCTGCTGCGAAATCCCTAAATTAACTCTTTTACAATCAGTTGCTATCAGAAGTCACATAATTAGTTGAATGGAGTCTGCCTGCATGCAATTAAAGTGTCATTGGATCTCAATATAAATTCACCTGTTCCTGGAAGGAGTCTTTTAGAGAGCAAACAAACAGCATCATGAAGACCAAGGAGCAAAACAAGTCTGGGACAAAGTTCTAGAAATAGTTTCAGCCAGGATTTGATTATAACAAAATATCACAACTTTGAACATCCCATGCAGCATAACTAATCCCTTATTCAAAATGGAAAGAATATGGCACAACTATGTCTCTACCTAGAGGAGGTTGACCACCAAAAGTCAGTGACCAGTTAAGGAAGGAATTGGTCAGAGAAGTAAATTATCAAATCAATTTCATTTTGTTAAGGCAAACAGTGACTACTCAGGGTATACAAGACTGAGGTACCCACATGTATCGTATCAAATGAACCAGCAGTCATTCTAGCTTGGGATATTTCTCCTCCCCTGCCAGCAGAGGTCCTCCTTCCCTGAGGCTTGAACCACTACTCACAACTTCTTGTTTGTTCAGTATATGAGGACAAAAGACACTCAAATATATTATGAAGTTTTGCCTTAATGTCTGCATGTGTAAATTCTGAGCATTATTCCTAGTTATTGCCTATCATGTGTTGCTACCCATGTATTGCCTACCCATGCCTAGTATTTTGACTACTCTCTTGGATTTGCCCTCTGTACCTGTGTTTTGTAGATTGTGGTTCACCTTTTTGCCTGAATAACCACAGTGATTTTGGTTTGTGGATTGTTGGTAATAAACCCCCAGCACGTGGTGTCTCAAACTTCTCCTGAGTCTTGCGTGTTACAGGCAGATTGTACTCATTGGTGGAACTCCTGCATTCAGAACAAATAATAGTACATATATAGAAAGTATACACAGTGACCAATTTTTTATCTAAATTACTTAAAATAGTTGTACTTCCTTACAATCTGGACTGTCACGGAGATTCCTTCAAAACTAGTGAAGTATTCTCATTTGCTTGTTTCCTTGCAGAGTACCAATAGCAAAGTAGCCACCTCAAGACCATGACCCCATGTAGGTAGCCTATAAAAGGTTCCCAACATGTTATGCTTGTCCTCTTTCTCATTCTCCTTCTGTTGAGGAAGTGAGTTCTAGATGCTCTAATAAAGTGCTCTAATCCTTTGTTTTTGCTAGTTTTGTTATTGTTAAATCTCCTCTATGAAAAGATAACTCACACCTTGGATGACAGTAATTCTAGTGTTTGGCATATTATTAATTTCACCATGGTTTACTGTGTTCTTAGAAAGGACACATGACCTGTTAGTTGGGTCATTATGTAGAAGGATACTGTGAACCTGTTGTTACATCTTAAACTTTCAAACTTCGGGTCAAGGTGGTGAGGTTTTTACAGTGATCAATGGCAGATTTTTTGGGACTGGAGAATCTCCAAAAAGCCCTTACAGATCCTAATCTAAATGCAGCATAATACCAATTGCAATGTGGTAAGCTCACAGGCTATGTAAATATAGCTGAAAATTATCCTTCCTCTGACATTGCATGGCTGCAGCAGGAAGTGATGTGAATGGCAAACATGGCTGTGGAGCCCCCTAAGAAGACAAAGGTAAGCTTCTTTGCTGTATTTTCACAGCAGGAACATAAGTAAACAGAAGGGCTCTTTGGAATTGGAAGAGTGAGCCACTTTATAATGCTGGAACGGTGAGGATTTGGAGCGGACATGAGACATGAAGAATGCAGCAATGCAACAGTGTAATGAAGTGCAGAATTTGGAGGAGTTTAGTATAGCTGCCTCTTATACAGAGACCCCGATGTACTCTGTGTCTGCTTCTGTTTCTCTAAACTTGAATAATGAGTGCATCCTGGCAGAGAGTGCTGATAGCCTGCCATGTTGGGTTTTCTTTCCCTTGCCTTAGTCTAGTCCTTTCTAATTTTTGGTTCTTTTTTTGTCTTTTGATTGTTTATTAGTTGTTTAGCCATTAAAGACTTTTGCAATTGAATCCAACTCCTTGGATTCACCTAAACATGGATGCAGTAGAATTGTGGGTGCTAAGGCAGGAGCTGGCAGAGAAGGTCCTTCTCCTCAAGGAGAACTAACAGCTTGAAAAACTGGCCAGCAATTGGAATAACATCAATGCAGAGTAGACGGGGTGGAATTGTGGGGGGAAAGGTCACAAGCCCAGTTCAGGAATCTCACTGTTGCCCTTCTTCCTTGCCCAGCTGATGGCTTCATCCCCCACCCCGCTCCACTGGGCGCTGGGGATGTTGCTACACCCCCAGCCCACACACCCCCTTCCCTTGCTTTACTGTCATTGTGCTCCCCTCTCTGGCCTCGCAATGTTCATTGCTCTACCCAGGGGGTCCAGGCCCTCATAAGTTAGGGTACTTCAGGAGCCATGGGGAGCAGAGTGGGTGCTATGTCACATCCACCATTCACAATTCCTCCCTAGACCCCCAGAGGGCACCCTCACTCATTTTTTGAATTTCATCCTTTGTTGTTTTCTTCGCATCCTGTGTTTGTGCACACCTGTTTTGTGTTTCTCTATCTAATTTCACCCTATTTAAGTTCTGTGTTTTCCCTCCTCGGCTGTGAAGCATTGTATTGTTGCTGTTATGGTGTATTTGCACCATGAGTAATTTCTGTTTTCATGTTGGGTTTTTCTTGCCTTAGTCTAGTCCATTTAGCTTTTCTAGTTTTTGGTTCTTTTTCTGCTTTTTTGTTTTAATTGTTTATCAATTGCATCTCACTCCAGGCTTCCATGACAGCTTGCATAACTGAGGGCTCGTGCCCAATTCTGATTCTCAGGCAGATTTCAGCTCTTTGATGCCTGTGATCAATGTGGGCAACAACGAGTGTATGTATGTGTAAATTAGGCTGCATGCTAGAAGCAGAACCAGAAGGTAGCACAATTCACTTGTCTCCTTAGAGAGAAGGGTCACTGGAAATCAATACAAAGTTATTCTGAATGATCACCTTTATCCCATTTTGAAACATTTCTATCTTGAAGATAGGGCATGAGGATGAAAATGATGAAAATTAAAATGACCTTCACAATCACTAGATCTCAACCCAACTGAACACCTATATGAGTTTTTGGAGCAATGTATTAGATGCTGCTCTCCACCATCATCATCAGAACATGAACTGAGGAAATACCTGGAGAGGTTTCATCCCTCCAGTAATGTTCTATTGACTTCTATGCTCTATATCTAGCTACACTGAAGCTGTTCTGGAGGCTTGTATTGGGCCTTACTAATTCACTTGTTTTTTCTTTAATTTGTCAGCCATTTACCATTTCCACAGAGGGGTAGGGTTGACTGGAAAGAAGCTGAAAGTGATTAACTTTCGATTCACCTGTACTTCACTCACTTGAAAAAGCCATTTAAAATAAATTGATCCCTTAGCATGATATATAATACCCTAGGGAGTAGACCATTGCAGGCCAAATATTATCACGTTTATGAACATATGGGCATAAGTTATGGCAATTTCAATTGTGTTTTGGGCCAAAAAATGGTAAAACTGCAAGCAGGCAAATTTAAGGTTTTTAAGTGCATTTTGAATTTGGACAGAATAGCACAAATGCAAGCAAGCATATCTAATGGTTGTGCTGCATTTAAAGGTAAACTAAAAGTAGGCCATCTGGACCAAATCATACCAGTGGTCTAATCAAGGCTGAGTTGTGGCTGTGTTCTGGCAGCCAGATTCACATGAGTTCGTCACAACATTTAAAGTAATAAACATGGACCAGCATTGGGCCAGTACTCCATTTTCCACCTTAAAAACTTAACACACACACACACACACACACACACACATATATACAGTTACGTCTGGAAATATTTGGACAATGACAGAGTTTTTGTGATTTTGCCTTTATACTCCACCACAATGGATTTGAAATAAAACAATCAAGATGTGATCGAAGTGTACCTTTTATCTGCTTCATTTGTCTTGAAGTAATGAGGGAATGGACCGCATCTGGTCAATTAACTTTTTGTCAGTCAATTGTCCAAATACCTTTGAGCCCCTGAAAATGGAGGTACTTTGCTGAAAATGGCTTTAATTCCTAAATGGTAAATGGTAAATAAATCCATATTTTTGTGGAACCTCTTAAAATAAAGCTGAAAGTCTACACTTAGATCACATCTTGATTGTTTTATTTCAAATCCATTGTGGTGGTGTATAAAGGCAAAATCATTCTTGACATGCCCAGTATTGTTGGCATCACTTGTCTCTCAGTGAAGACATTTATACCCATCCATCACCTAATTTTGAAAATATTTCTAATGCAACTATCATTTCATGATTGCACAAAATACTTCAGAAATGCTTTCAGTGCACCATTTTTTGTCTTTCAATCACTTCTGTCCCCAGCACATTTCAGTACTCATTTTGATATGTATTATCATCACTTTGTGCTGATCACTTAAGTCCCAGCAGCTCCAGTGTTTCCCGTTTCATGTCTCTGTGGGATTATGGGATGCATGTGAGAAGGACTAAGTAAGCCTCAGATGAGGTGTTTTTAATCCTAAATCCTACGATTTGTAGGAATCATTGCTGATCTCCTCCCAAACTAATACACACAAATACAAAAAATATATATAAATAGTTACATAAATGTTTTCATTTAAGATGCAGTTGGTGCATATTTCTTAGACCTATAATAATCATGAACTTCCAAAGATTCCCTAGATTAACTTTAAATCACAAAATTAGCATGCAGAGATCTGGCTTGTTTCTTCATATCAGGCGTCTTGTTTATATTTTTCCGGTCTAGCTCCACTTTCAGCTGGAATGGAGTTGCTCAGCTTTGCCACTTTTCCCTAAAAGGAAACTCACAAGGCATAAGTAGTTTCAACACAAGGGTGGAGTCAGCTGGTGGGAAAGGGAGGGATTATCAGTGTTATCATTGCATTTGTAAATTACAATAATTACAAACTGCCCCTTTAACTGGAGAAAAAAAAACAACTTTTGTACATGGTGAGGTAGAGTCAATGGTTTCTCCCGCCCATTCTGTTATGCATGAGTTTGAGCCCCAAAGAATGAGGAAAAGTCTACCCTCTACTCATTACTCTGCAGACACATGCATACACACACGCGCACACACACACACACACACAGAGGAAGTGAACAAGGCGATATCAGCCTCAACATCTCCGATCTCTCAAATGGGGATGTTTTTGCCTTCTATTTACACAGTATTGGCTGTTCTAACAGCACTTTCTACAGTTTCAGGTGAGTTGCCTTTATTGTCTTTGCTTTAATGTTTTTTAAAAGATTGACTAAAGTGGTAGAGCACAGTCACTGTCTACTGTCAAGGTGTCAGGATGCCATTCTACATGTAATGATTTTTTTTTTTTAATCATTTTTTATTAACAGATACATTCACTTAAAGTTAGTCCATCTGTGTTTGTTGGTATAGATGTGTTCATGAAATGTTTGTTCATGAACAGAAAACTATATTTTACCGAGATAATGTGATGTTAAGATTATTAGGTAGACAAATCCAGGGTTAATCCCTAAATCAGCACATTGCTCCTGTGTAAAATGGAAAGAAAAGAGAATGTGTGTTTGAGAACATACAGACACCACACAAACATCCCTGCTGGTAATGATCTCAGGCCTGATGAATACATGTCTGTGCTACTCTTTGGCTTATCATGTAAGACTGAGGTAATATCATGCCCTCAAGACAAAGAGGCAAGAGCAATAAACTTAAGACTAGGAGGAGAAAGAGAAAGAGTCAGGAAAAGAGACCGAAATTTTTACTTTCTCTATGTGTGTGTTTTGTATATCCCCAGGTTCAAACATATGTACCTCCAGAGGTGTCAGAACCTGCAAGGAGTGTTTGTCCATTCATCCGTCTTGCACTTGGTGTTCTCAGAAAGTTAGTAAACACTTACAAACTTACGACACGCACTTGTGAAAGGAAAAAAACAAACTGATAAAAAATACGTTAATTAACAAAATGCTTTTGTGTTATTAGTATTTTATCACTTTTTTGTGTCACGGTGTGTTAAATATGTGTTAAAAATGTGTGAAAGGAGAAAAATATTACAGCTACACAAGTGTCCAAGAGAACCTGTGACATCATTAAGATTGCATCTAAATCACTGCACTTTTTTTCCACAGTCTTCAGTGCTCCTTTGTTCTTTGAGATTCTTAAACAGGAACACTACCTGTTCAGTCCAGTTCTTGTACAGATTACCGTTAAGGTTTACTATGCATGGAGACCATATTAAAAATCCTACGTCTCACACACTGATGTTAATCTGAGTTAGCTAGAAGTCCCAAAACCAACAGAAGCCTGTTACACAAGCTAGACCGCAACATCAAGAAAGAAAAACTGTGTCCTGTCTACACTGTTAGAACCTAGCAACATATAAAGAGCTAATGCTGGACAAGTTTGAGAGCTACAGCATATGGAGTAATGCTAGCTAAAGTTAAGCAAAGTATATAAAATTAAAATGTACAAACTTGTTTAACACAGTCAAGGATAACTTTTAGGAAGGAATCTTTAATTTGACTTTTGAAATGTAAATTTGCTAAGCTATTAAATGATTGCTTATTGAATGCGTTGACAGGAACTGCATCGAGCTTGTCTGTTTTTCCTCAGCTTGTTATGGTGCATTTCAGGCCAAAAGAATACAGCATGTCTGACACAGAATGTGTAATGTTAACACATTTACTGTGCTAAAAATGACAATGTGCTAATTATGTTAAGAATAATAAATGTGTTGCCATTAACTAGACACACAGGTATGTTTGGAAAAAATAACACTGCGTGTTGGTTTTAACAGATTTGTTTTAAGAGTGTGGATAATATTCATATCTGTAATATTCTTGTAAGCAAACAAATGTCTGTCAGCGATTTTATATAAGCAATGCAGGATCATTTTTGACATGCCCAATATTGTTGGCATCACTTGTCTCTCAGTGAAGACATTTATACCCATCCATTACCTAATTTTGAAAATATTTCTAATGCAACTATCATTTCATGATTGCACAAAATGCTTCAGAAATGCTTTCAGTGCACCATTTTTTGTCCTTCAATCACTTTTGTCCCCAGCACATTTCAGTACTCATTTTGACATGTATTATCATCACTGGATGCTGATCGCTTAAGAATGTCAATAATGGGTGCATTCATGTGTGTGCATGGATTGTATCAGGACATGGGTCCCAGCAGCTCCAGTGTTTCCCGTTGTAACCTAAAGTCCCTCCTGCTCCAGTCTGGATGTAGAGCAGAGTTTATTGAGTCTCCAGTCAGTAGCATTGTAGTGGAAGAGGACCGCTCCCTCAGTGACCGTGCTCAAGGCTCGACTGGTGACATCACTCAGATTCGACCACAGCGTATCCGGCTGACCTTGAGGCCAGGTACTCATTTTGACTCAGTTTGCAATTATTTGGATATTAGTAGGCACATATTAACTCTTATGCAGAGTCAGCATATTTGTTATTTTTCAAGTATTATATCTCTGGTTCTTAATGGACCACTAGGGTAATGTAGCTAGAGGTTTTTTGGGTTTTTTTTCATGATGTGATGATAGTAGACATCACGACTAACCATGACTACTTCTGATTTAGTTGTAGTTAATATTCAGTTATTATTGTTATAAACCTAATTAACTGCTCACTAATGCGAGCTTACAGGAAGTTATCCTTTCTTAATCTAAACCTCTGTAGCTTTAAATAGCATAGTTAATATCAACTTTAATCTAATTGCAATTTTAATAAAACTAAGAAGTACTATTTATGTAATACAATATGTTTCCATCTTTAATATCTTTAAACCCAGTATAAATGATTTAGGAAGAAAGTTTAGGAATAAAAACCTCTAATAGCTTCAGTAAGTAAATATAATGGTATATACAATATTTGCCTAATGTGCTTAATATTTGAATAGTTGGATCGTAAGGGGGTTCATGAAATATTTTTACACTAAAAGGGTCCCAACCAGCAGAGAATGAGAAATCCCTGATTTAACCATTTTATTAATTACTGTATAATTCTCTCTCTCTATCGCCTTCTCTCTGTTGTCATCAGATGACTCAAAGCGTTTTACAGTGACCGTTCGGCAGGTTGCTGATTACCCTGTAGACCTCTACTACCTGATGGATTTGTCCTATTCTATGAAAGACGACTTAGACAGTCTCCGCTCCCTCGGCAGCAACCTGGCTGAAGCTATGGGTAGCACCACCAGTAACCTGCGCATGGGGTTCGGGGCATTTGTGGACAAAACACTCTCCCCATACATGTATATGTTTCCAAACGAGGCCATAAGCAACCCCTGCCTTGGGTGAGATGGTGTCCGAATTTTCATATATAGTATATGCAAATGGATTCACGGCAACATAAAGTTTCCTAAATCAAGGAAATATTTATAATCAAAGATTTGAACCATAGAAATATAAATGCTGCTGGTGAAAAGCTACAGCTTTGGTACAATTGTTATGTTTGTCTCTTTTTTTTTTTGTGCTTGACCTCTTTTGCATTGTGGGTGTTGCAGCATTGCCACCACCTGCTCACCGCAATTCGGTTATAAGAACGTCCTGTCACTGACAGAGCAGGTGAATCGTTTCACAGAGGAAGTGAAAAAACAGCAAGTATCACGGAATAGAGACTCGCCAGAAGGAGGATTTGATGCCATCATGCAGGCTGTGGTCTGCAAGGTGACATACGCTCTTGATTTAACTTAATAAAACTTTAATGTTGATTCATTTTCTATAACAGCAGCTCTGACAGTTGTGCTGGCTGTAATTCAAATCGCAGGTTTATATTAATGCGCTTCTTCTCATATGTTATCATTTCTATAGTTTCAGCTTTTTCAAAAGGATTTATATGGCAGCAACTCACGTAATCTATGCCCAATAGCAAAAGTATTTTTAAAAAACATTTACAGAGATGTTAGGAGACATTTATTTAACATCTCTGTGCTTCGTAATGGTCAGTAAGTTTTCCGCCACAGGAAAGTTTTCAGAACAGAGACCTTTGCACTTTCCATTTTAAGTAACATGACAAGCTATATTTAAGTAGTAGCATCAACTAAATTGTCATACAGACATTCTACAGCATTAAATGTTACAAAAAGTACAAAAAAGTGTCATTCATTCATTTAAAATTGCAATCACTGACAAATTGCTGTGGTTTAAGAGGGTTAGAACACTTCGGGGACCTTTTCCCATTTATCACTTATAATGGCATGCATACTGTAAATCAATATGTAATATAAATAACTAATATGCAGTATTTTCAACCTGATTTGTATCCATGACATTTCTAACGCATGTGCAATTACCATATGCAAGAATTTTGTTTCCCTGGAAAAGAATTTTTAAAAATTTACTCAAAATTTACTTATAATGGAAGTCTAAGGACAGTAGTCGAATTTCAGTAAGGAACATTTATGTAAAACTATATATTTCTATAGAACGCTTTCTGAGTCATTTAGTCAAATATTTTTAAATTAAGCCTTAAACTGGTATTAAAAAAAAGTGTAAGCCAATCAGAAGAACAAACTTTACACCAGCTTTAGTTTGGACTTTATTTCATGTCAGTCTCATGCTCACACTTTTATAGTTAGAGTGTAATGGGTGTAGTTTTGTACTGATGTTATACAGTCTATATATATTTCAAACATTTATTGACAGAATTTAACATCTGCCTTAAACTTCCATTATATATAGGGTTTAAATCAACTGTTTTTTTGTTCTTTTGAAATCAGCTGGTTTCCTGTTCTTTTGAAATTCTTGAAATTCAATGTTGAAATTCTTAATCTGTGGTAATCACACATACATTACAGAAACAGCAGGTAATGATTAGGTTGAAAAGTGCGGAAAATGTGACCCAGCATGGGCAGACACTGACATTCCTTGAACAGGCATGAAAATTCTCTCTCTCTCTCTCTCTCTCTCTTTCTATCTATCATCTATCTATCTATCTATCTATCTCATCTTTCTATTTGTGTATTAGGATAAAATTGGGTGGCGGCCTGATGCATCCCATCTGCTGGTGTTTACTACAGACGCTACAAGCCACATCGCACTGGATGGCAGAATCGCAGGCCTTGTCCAACCCAATGACGGACAATGTTATGTTAATAATGACAGCATCTATGCCAAGACTGCTATACTGGTCAGTCTGACTAGCTGTGTTTGTGTTTATTATTATTTTCTGTCTGATGTAGGATGACAAAATTATTTTGAAATAGAGTCTACTGAAACTGATTTGGGATACAACCTGGATAAAAGGGTTATTTGGTAACACTTTACAACAACAGTGCATGAATAATCATGCACTAATACCTGAATTAATACTTACTTAAATATGAACTAATGATGAGTTAAGGCATGTACAAATCACGAACTAATGAAGAGCTAACTTTCATAATTTATATTGATCCTCCTTATTGAATGTAGACAGACACACCAATAATAAACACCAATAATTTCATCTCAACCCATTTTGCGTCATTCTCCATCATTCTCAGACACCGGAAAATAATCTTATTCATGATTATTCGTGCATGATTATTCATGTATTATTACTGTTATTTTGAAAACTGGACATATCGCAGTGTATTGGTTGGCTGTGTATGCAATGTATGTGTATTTGTTTTGTAGGATTATCCCTCCATTGGAATGCTCACTGAAAAACTGACTGAGAATAATATTAACCTCATCTTTGCTGTAACTGAGAATGTGATACCTCTGTACCTTGTGAGTACATAAAGAAAGAAACATACCTTCACCCACAGATTTTTTTCTCTTCTTATTCTTACACACATGCACACACAGTTACGTGCTTGCATTAAAGTGACCATTGCTGCCTACTGTCTTGTCACATTGCACACTGGTGCACTTCTGTATCCACTCACTGATTTTTTTCCCCATCTCTCAGAATTACAGTAAGCTGATTCCTGGTACCACTGTTGGGAAACTGTCTTATGACTCAAAAAATGTCATCCAACTCATCCTGGATGCGTATGCGGTAAGCTACACGCTACACAATTCCCAACTTGAAATCACCATTATTACATGACATCCATGTCTTCTCTCCAATTGGGCAGCGGTGTGAAAGTTACAATTCTGATATATAAGGAATAAAACACTTTGGAGCGTGCTATTATAGGAAAATAATCAACGATGGGGTGGTGTGATGCTGCCCAACGTGACGTGAAGTTACTTTAACCCCCCCAAAGCTGATTATTTTTCTATACATGCATGATCCAGTTATTTTATTTCTCCTTATAGATAACATCACTATATTAACTGTATGTTTTTCTTTGTTACATAACACATTTTTAATCAGTTTATTATTAGCCTTAGATTACATACAAGTCCCTGTAAAATTAGTTGTTACTATAGAAATGATACTTTGTATAACAAGCACATTAATATAACATGTGATTTGGAATTATAGCTGGAACTACTGTCAGAGCTGTGCTGTTATTGAAAATTATTAAACAACTTCTGACCAATCTGAATTCACAACTCAACAGGGTTTTGGTATAAGCTTGAAAAATGTTAAAGATACAGTAACTTTAGAGCACACTGAACAATATGACGGTGACTCTATGGCCCTTTTACCCCTGTAGAATATTAGGTCAAAGGCAGAGTTGGAGGTGTTGGGTGTTCCGGATGAGCTGAGCTTGTCGTTTAATGCCACATGCCTCAACGGAGAGTTAGTACCCGGTGTTAGATCCTGCTCAGGACTTAAAATCGGAGACACGGTGAGTATCTCATAAAAATCCAGGTGATCATCCAGGCTTAGGTTTGCACCAAGTAGGGAAACAAATACAACCACCATTACTGGCATTAATACTTCAGGTTAAGATTAACTGGGTTTGAGGGAGGTTTCTTTTTAGCTTTTGTATGTTAGTCATAGTCATGCATAGCTCTGTATTGAACCAATGAGGGAATAAATTTGTCCATCCCAGCTGCTAAGACCACAGCCAATCATGTACTCATAGGGCGTCTTTACACTTAGTCTGAATACTTGAGTACACACCAAAACCTGATTGTGGACTCAACACCTCAGAAGGGCATGCCTTTTTTACTTGAGAAGATTTTTGTCCAATGCAAATATTTCAAATGTGGACCACAAAAGTGAGCAAGCACACAGTTCTGAAAACAGCTTATAAACTTGACCAAATATACTGAACTCAGTGTAAACATGCTCGGGTCTGTTCAAAACTCAAGGGTGAAAACAGCCTTAGACTCAGAGCCTTGGAGCAATACATATCTGGAATTCTTTTCTTCTGGATTCATGTACTTCTGTCTTGCAGACCTGCTGATACACGCTGAACATACCTATTATGTTGTAAATACCTTGTGTGGTCACTCCCTGTCCCTTGGGCTGTGTCATTTAATACGTCTCTCTATATATGCAATACAAGTAAATGTGAGATTAGTGTTTTTTAGTTGTACTTTTTGTAATAGTTAGTTCTTCTTCAGGCATTCCAGCAGCTGTCAATTAAATACCTATTAAGAGGAGATGCTTCAATCATAGTGGCACCTCTGCCGCTAAAAACAAATGATGTGGCCCACCAAAATTCACAATCCTGCTGCCTGTTAATTAAGAAAGCTCCCTATATTTTAGATGTGGCTAAAAATGTGGAATAATCATACCTTTATTCCCAGGCTGGGACATATGGTAACAAAATTGTATCAAAATGAAAACATGTCTGTCTATCTCATTTAGGTGTCATTCAGTGTAGAGGCAAAGCTCCGTAGCTGTCCTAAAGAGAAAAGTCATTCATTCATCATCAAGCCTCTGGGCTTTAAAGATACACTGCAGGTGACCGTCGATTTCGCATGCAACTGTTCATGCCAAGACTCTGCTGAGCCTGCTAGCCCTGCCTGTCATAATGGCAATGGCACACTGGAGTGCGGTGTGTGTCTGTGTGACCCGGGACGCCTGGGGCCACAGTGTGAGTGCACTGAGGCCGACTACAAGCCCACTGACACAGACAGCTGTAAACCCTCCCCTGGTGCAGCTGTCTGCAATGGACGAGGGGACTGCGTGTGTGGCCAGTGCAGCTGTCACTCAAGAGACTTTGGGAAGGTTTGGGGCAAATACTGCGAGTGTGACGACTTCAGCTGCATCCGCTCCAAAGGGCAAATTTGCTCTGGTGAGGAACAAGTGCACTCATATACACTCACATTCACACATCAGTGCCATGATGGATTAATGAAGGCAGTCATAACTACACTTCCCTAAAGTAAAAATACATCACCATCCATGGTAATAATGTAAGATAATAAGTGGCTAACAAGCTCTGCAGTAGGCACCACTGTACCATTTGTGATTTATCATGAAATCCACCTCATCCTTTTGGCTTGTCTGTGCAAGCCTCAGCTGTGGGGCAGATCTTGTCTAAGGCTGTACTATTCAGAGTGGATTCAGTATAATGTTGACTAAGCAGTGTGGTTCTTTGTGTAGAGCTTAGATTAATATGCATATGTCTGCCTGCATATGTGTTTGGGTTCATTTGTGGTTATGTTTACGTGTGAAGACTCAGCTGTGGATCAGGGCCTGGTCTTTGTGTCTCTGAAGATGTGTCATGTCTCATTCGAGGGCCTTCATCGTGGATTTGTTTAAATACAAATACTTTTTGTAAGCTTTGAGTAGGGGCTATTGGTGGTTGTGATAGGGATGGGTGATATGATTTATGATATGATATGGTTTAAAAGTGTCCCACAGGAAGATGTCGGTCTCTGATGGTAATCTTGTAATAAGCCATGGTTTGATGATGAGTCGATGGACCTAATGAATTTCTGCAATAAAGATGGAGCAATGTAATCAGTGATGCACAGTATACACCCTGGATTTGGAGCTGAAGTAAGAACGAGAACAATTAGGCACTGGTGGGGCAGTATTTACCAGAAACCATCTGTTTTTTCAGCAGGGCCTGCTTCACTGGCACTTTGTTAGCAGAACTGAATATTGTGATGCATATTATGTACCATTAAAACATCTTCAAATATTCATTTCATTCATTCATCTCCAGTAACCTTTATCCTGGTCAGGATGTCCCCCATGTCTGTGACATGATATTTGTGCTACATTGCTCAATCCTAGTCAGTGTATTTTAAAGAATATGGTATTCAATAATTGTGGAGACTTGTCCGCCAAACCATTTATTTGTCAGAGAAATATTATACCTTTGAATTAACTCACTAAGGCAAGAAGACATTTTAGTAATGTTGCCTTGTTCAATATTGTCTGTGTATCTTTATCACAATATTGGCCTTAGCAGTACTAATATTTCCAAAGGCCACAATATAATAATAAGCTCAATGATTTTACTGTACTATGAGAACCTTTGATGAATCACTGCATTCCCGTCTCGCAAAATTCAAAATGACACAGACCTAACTATTTCACATTAAGGCTTGTTATTGTGTTATTAATTATATTGAAATCACAATATGTTGCATATTGTCCATATTGTCCAGCTCCATTTTTTGGCCTGATCCTCATCACCCAGACCCCACCCAGTTCATATGTGCAATATGTGCGTGTGTTCTATGTAAAAAGTAATCCACTGCATAATAGATCAGACTTCTGTTACACACTGTGCCCTCTATTTCCGTTATGACGGAGGCTGTTAAAAGGTTTGCTTCCTGCAGAAAGTTCGTCAGTTCAAAATTCAGTTAGTCTTGGTTTCCCTTTTGAAAACCTTTAAAGGAAACACCCTAGATTTTTTAAGTTGATATGAACAGGGCCATGACAGAGAGGCAAACTGAACGCTCCAGCAATAGTTGTAAGAAAATCAAAATGGTTTTAATGATAAGAGCGAGTTCAGTTTTCAAATGAGTTTTGTACTTATAAAAGGATACAATATTTGGCAACTTGATGGAAATACTGCATTCATGAAGCTCAGAGGGTCAGGCCCAAACAGGATGAAACAAGCACAGATGAAATAAAGAGGACAGGAATGTGAAATGCAGGCAGAGAGCTGACAAATGGTTGGTCATAACACAGGAAAACAGAATTGATGATCAAACTAGCTTAGACTGCTAGCATTGATGAGGTTTCACAAAAACCAACATCCTTGCAGGGGTTTAAAATGAGAAGTGAAACCTAATTCAATATATATTTTTCACTTTGCCCTTGACCATTTCTTGACAAGGCATCCTTTAAATGACTAAAAGCCAAAGTAAACGTTAGTAAATGAGTGACACATAATGCTAAAAGGGCTGGTTCAGACAGAGGAAGTGGCAAAAGTTGTGACCCAGCAGTTTTATTATAGTTTAGAGTTTAAATTAGACTTTTCTTTAAATATTATTTTCAGTTTTCATTTGAGATTCAGTTCAGTTTAATATTATTTTTGTTTGTTTTTATTAGGCTTTATTTTGAGATATATTTTATTTAGCAATTATGTTTGTTAGCTCATGCCCATAACCAGTTATTTGTCCTAAAGCATATTGTTCAGAACCTTCTGGAAAAACAATGAATAAATAGTGAAATTATGTATGTTACAGGAGCAGAGAATGTAAATCTCAACAACACAGATAACTCCTGTGGGTTTACGGCCTTTTTTTAATTTCAGTTTGTTTTTGAGGCATTGTTTCTAGATTTAATTCTTTTTAATTAAATTTGTGTAGCATTTTAGGTGACAAAAATATTCCTTTAGTTTTTTTTTTTAACTATAATAATGAATGATTGTAATTTATGATAATAATGTATATAATTATTTATCTTATTATTACTTAGGATGGGATTTTTAAGAACAAAATTGTTTTAGTTAGAGTGAGAAATTATTTATTTATTTATCATTAATAATTTATTAATTATTTTATGAGAAATAATAGCTGAGCATGTGTTCCAGTCTTTAGAATTTCAAATGAAACATTCAAACCAGTCAAATGAAACATTTGGGATGATGATGATGATGATGATGATGATGAGAATACCACAAATCTAATGCACTGTGTTTGTATGTATATGTGTGCAGGTCATGGCGATTGTGTATGCGGGTTCTGTCAGTGCCATCCTGGCTGGTCAGGCGAAAGCTGTAATTGCTCCACAAGGACGGACACCTGCATGGCCAGCATTGAGCTGCTGTGTAGTGGCCGTGGTGAGTGTGTGTGTGGTGTGTGTGCATGTGCCCTGCCTGGAGCATACGGTGCCACCTGTGAGAAATGTCCCACCTGCCCTGACTCCTGCACCTTAAAAAAGTGAGTCCTCATGTGTGTCTCTGTATGTAAGTGTGTGTGGTTGTCTGATAGTAGTGATAACTCTGATAACTGTGATACTTATTCATATGTGTGTGAAGGGACTGTGTGGAGTGTAAGCACTATAAGAGAGGACCGCTGTTTGAGAAGAAAAGCTGCAACAGTGCAATCTGCAGAGATGACATCCAGCTGGTGGATGAGCTAGGTATACACATACATATAACACACACATCATGCTCCATTTACTTACCATTTCTTACATGGTAAAGATCAGAGCCAAAAATAATGATTTGGGTTGACAACCATTAAGGAAGTGG
Organism: Pangasius djambal; assembly: GCA_022985145.1. Classification (NCBI taxonomy): domain Eukaryota; kingdom Metazoa; phylum Chordata; class Actinopteri; order Siluriformes; family Pangasiidae; genus Pangasius; species Pangasius djambal. The sequence goes on from CM040987.1 coordinate 7,409,497, forward strand.
TTTAGATGGACAGGAAGTCATTCTCAATTTGAGACACTCAGTCATGTATATTTAATTCTGTACACTATTAGTCAGAATTTGAGCACAAGCATATCTCAAAGTTGGGTGACATAGATTTGGAGAAGATGGAGACATGAGTGCTTCAAGAAGTTCAAGAGAACTCCACAAACTGCTGTGACAAACAATGAAATATGGAAGATACATAATATAACATTGATTTCAGTGTTCCCTATTTCTGTCTTGTTTATTGTTCGTTTGGACTTTGCTGGATGTTACATAGATCACATATATTTCACATATTCCCCGGGATTTTAAAATATAATTTAATTGGGAGCATATATAATCATGGATGTGTTGCTCAAAGTATATTATATTAACCCAGGGTAATTTTCTGCTTCTTACTTATTCACCTCTCATCATTTGTTTTCTTAATGAATAGCAGCAAATCCTTTAAATACTGCACATAGCCTAAAACTTAAGCCACTAAACACACTGCACATTGCATAATCAGCCCATCTCTCTCTCTCCCTCCAGCCTTCCATGAGAAGGGTGCGGTGAACTGCAGCTACAAAGATGAAGATGACTGCATTCATCACTTCCAATACTATGAAGACATCAGCGGAAAATCCATCCTGTACCTCGTTAAAGAACCCGGTGAGACACGCAGACACAGGCAGATACAGAGATTTTGAGTTGGCACAGGTTGTTTTTCATATTGAGTCATTATCCATGCAGCTCGTTGGTGCACGTTTGAGATAAGCAGGCACTAGCGGGCATCTGCATGACAAAACAGACACTCCCTAAAGAACATTAGAGCTTCCTACGAGCCAGACATTAACTACAACTAACTTATATACAACTAAACATATTAATTGCAGAATAACCATTGGCTGACAATTAATACATTAGTGGATATTGATCTATGATCTGTATTCTATATTTCTATATTCTAAGTGTTGGCTCCAAGACCACCTTAGGCGAGACTGGGTCAAGACCAAGACCATAGCCAATGCAGTCCAAGTCAAGACCAGCATGGGGGGTGGGAGGGGGCAAGACCAAGACCAAGACCAGACTAACACCACACATAGCTGAGTCCAATTCAAGACTGAAACCAGCTGCTCAGATGTGTTAATTTGCTGGTTGTAGTATCTTCCTAATCTGACATGAAATTTCTGTTGAATTAATTGAAATAACCCATCTACTTTGGTATTATCATTCTGTACAAATAAGCACACAGTATGTACATAAGATCGGTTAAGCTAGTAAGTGCTGCAGTGTACTCTCATTTTGTATCATTGCTACGTAAAGCACACATGGTTAGGATAGTTAGGGAGTTTGTGTGACGTAAATGAAATGACACAGTGTTTGCTAGTTATACAAAAGATCTTTTTTTTTTTTTAAAGAAATGTAACAGGAAGCAGTACAGCACATGTAACAATCAAAGCACATTTCCATTGATTTAAGCACATAGCAGGTAAATAAAATGCATTAAAACATAGAATTTGTATCTTTGCATGCATTAATACTGCTATGCATTAAAATGTAGAATTCAACTTTCTGAGATCAAATACAGCAGTGATTTACAAGTACTTGTGCTATCTTGAACAAAAGAGGATGAAGTATTTTGAAATTTATAGGCTCTATATATATATATATATATATATATATATATATATATATATTGTGCTGTAACAGAAACAACGTATTTGTTCATCGGAATGATGTTATGGCCTCGGACAGTGTTGAAAAAATATTTCTTAAGTCTTCGTAGGCCAAGACCGAGACAAGACCGAGTAAAATTTCACCTAAGTTTTCATTTGAGACCTTTGATTTGTGGTCTCCAGACTGGTCTCGAGTACAACAGCATTATCAATAACCTTATAAAATGTCTTTCTCACTCTAACGATCTGTGTGTTTGCATGCATGTAGAGTGTCCTAAAGGTCCTGATATCCTGGTAGTGGTGGCTTCTGTCATCGGTTCCATTTTCTTGCTGGGCTTGGCTGCTCTGCTGGTGTGGAAGCTGCTGGTCACTATTCATGACCGCCGAGAATTTGCCAAGTTTGAGGAAGAGAGAGCCAAGGCCAAGTGGGAAGCGGTGAGATGGAATGACAAACAAGCACGCACACATGCACAAGCAAAAGACATACACACCTACAAACCCACATTCTTTGGCTGTCTCGTGTATCTGGACGGGGGGGTAATTGGTAGTTTCTCAACAACTACCATTATATTAGTGAGTAAGTGTGGCTTCATGTCACGTCTCGTCTCCTGCTGTAAGAAAGCTGCTCTCTCTGTCTCCTTAAGCACAGGGGTATGACAGTGGCTATTATGTAATGTGCAATGTAATTTATTTTGGCAGGATATTCTGTTTAATTTCTGTATAGCCTGTGTAACACTACTAGGGCTGCAGTATAGTGGTTAAAATGATAAAAGCAATTATTTTTTTACTGAATCTCACTACTATTCAGCCAAATTAGGAACAAGAGTTGTGCTTTATTATTATTATTATTATTTTAAATACCCCACCATGGTCTTTTTAATATTGTGGTGTTTGTGACAAGCCAGGGAACCCAGCTAGATTACCAAACTTCTGCTAGACGGTAAACCCTGCTATTATAAAACAACGTGCTGATATAGCACATAACACATTCCTAGACTAACAGTGAACACTTACTGTAGCAAAATAAAGACACTAAACATCTTACGGTGTGCAAATTAGTGCCTTCTTCAACAAGACACAACAAAGCTACAATATTAAACGGTTAAAGCCGATATATAAAATTATAAAAGATGTATGAAGGGGTTTTGGTTTGTCTCTCCAGAGAAACCCCTTTGTTGGGCAGAGAGGGTTCCAAGCAGAACCCCATTTTAAGTAGCTAAGAACTCTTCACTTTTTTTTCCTCAGGCCTTGTCTAGCAATCATTATTTTTGCCTGCGTATCCTAATGAAATGGTCTTTATTTGCAGTCTCAAAGATTTTATTAGAGCTTACTGTTCATGATGTAATACATCGGCCTTAATGAAAACAATATTCAATTAGCTAACCCTAAGACTGTGATTAGTTGTGAATGAAAATACATTCTGTGTATTCATTCACAATCACTCAAGGTCTGATCAATTTATGAGAACAGTGTGTGCTTACATATTAATTAAGGAATAAAACTCAACAGGATGTGCTGTTATAGAAAAATAATGTGTGATATGACCCAGCACATAGACCAGAGATTACAATTTTTCATTTCTTAATGAACAACGTCATGCTTTTTAACCAGTTATAGTTACATTTAATGTTGTGGGACATTTAAGAGGTGTTGGTTTTATTATGATTTACAGCATTTTATAGCAGCTATAAGATTGTCACGCCCTCTGCAGCCTCTAGGTTTTTTCCTCTCTCTTAAAACATTAGCCTGTCATGTAAACGAGTCCTCTGTCCTGAAGATTTTCCCATGGCAGAAAACTTACCCACTGCTACAAAGCCAGGACACCTCAGACTCCATCCATAAATGTTAAATAAGCATCAAACAGCTTCATCCTATCAATGGTCATACGTTTTTCTCAAAAATACATTTATTATTAGGCTTAGATTACATGGAGTATCCATCATACAAGTCCCTGTGAATGAACTGTTACTATAGAAACAATAACGTATTAATACGAGTTCATTAATATAAACCTAGCATTTATGTTACAGCTGGAACTACTGTCAGAGCTGCTTTTAAAAAAAAATGATCAACATCTTCTAATTTGAGAAGTCAACAGCTCTGCAGTGTACATGGAAACAGTATTAGTTGTAATTGTTGTAAGACATTGCAAAGTTTGGATTTATTCCACAACTGCGCAACCTGGCTGGATGCATTTGAATGCACAAACTGTGCCCCTTGCGCACACATCTAGTGACATCTCATGGACAAATAACAAATTCTGGTTATGTTAAACTTATTTTAAGCTTTCTGTTACTATGTATTTCAAATGTTTTCATTAAGAAACGTGTCTCTTTTCTTTTAGGCTAATAACCCGTTGTATAAAGGAGCTACAACTACTTTTACAAATGTGACCTACCGTGGCAACTCCTAAAGACCCAACACCTTCATCAACAGCAGTCACTTGTCTCAGTGATGGTCACAAAATCTCTCTGTGAATGACTTCACACTTTCCACCAATCAATGATGTCAGCATTCTGGCATTGATGAGGAAGCAGATATGTCAATCCCGTGACTGTGCTGTCAGGCAGAACTGTAATTACAAGCAATGTATGTAAATAAATAAATAAATAAATAGATAAATCTTGTATTTGTATAGTATTTCAAATGAAAACAGGGACATTAGGACGAGATGCTAAAACTCGGAGAGTCCATTTTGTGTGAAATTATTTTCATTGTTTTTTTTTTTTGTTGTTTTCTTTAATAAAATAATTTGTTTTAAAATGTAAGCATTGTTGAAGTTAAAGCATATCATTTCTCCCTCCATACTATCCATAGTGTATATGAGGATTACGTAGCAAAAATGGCCTTGTTTTGAATTTTTTTTTTGGTTGTGTTGTCACTACAGTGAACACATTTACATATATAAATCTGTAATAGAGCTACTGAAGCAGAACAGTCGGGGAGGACGGCTAAACGTCGTGCAGTTCGCGGCTGTCTGAAAGCATGTATGAAAGCTGAAATGCATCATCGAAGGGCTTAGGCATCATTAAGTGTGCCTGATGTTTTTTTCAGATATCCCTGATTATCTTCAGAAAAATGAGATCTTGGCATTATTAGTTTCAGAATTTTTTTGGCAAAAAATTTTATAAAATCTTTTATAAACCTTTTATCTACATAGTATGTGTGGGAAGTTTAACATCAACATATTGCTTTGAAGGTCATAAGAGTTTTACGTTCCACCCTCTGGGATAGGAAAATGCTATTGCAAGCTACATGTGGGAGAACATTTCTAAACGTGGGTTGTGCTGCGCTCTTCCTCCTCTGAGCGCATAAATCTCACGACTGTGAGTGCACACATTCAGATACAACTCTAAGCTGTGTCCCAAACTGCACACTCAGTGGTATGCCTAAATAGTAATGACACTAATGGAGTGGTGACATACTATTTATTACAGGAATATGCAGTTTGGAATGCAATGCAAGTATTAGTGACTCATGATTGCTCAGCATTACAGAAGTAAAATAACTTATTTGTGCACATGAATGTGACTCACAGTTACTGAACACCAAACAAAAGAGCGAAACCTCCCAACAAACGTGACTCCCATCAGCCAGTTAGCTTTTACTGTGTCTGCCTGATCAAGCAGCCTGATCAAGGTGTGATCACTCTTCAAGATCATAAACAGCACATCAGTTGTTCTCTCACTGCCTCTCATTCCTGACTGGCTGCTGGTTCTGCTTCTCGCCATGTAGTCTGACTATTTTCATGCCTAAAGTTGGGGCATGATGACGTTAGACGTATCTGAGCTGCCATATAATGCATCCATACAAATTTTCCAAACCCAAAAGCTCCGCTCTGACACACCGCTGACTGTGAGTTACTATTACAGAATTGGCAGGGCGACTCACAGCAGTTCAGGAATATATTATAATGTTTTCCTCCTTGACACTATAAAACATCAGAGAACTGCGAATAGAACCTTATTTTTCCAGGATCTTAGCAAATCCTCAACCTGTATGTAGCTCATATCATTCTAAGGTTTTACCTGTTCATCCCCCCCCAAAAAAATCACTATCAATAAACACTGTTTACGAGGCAGCTCTATCTGAGGTATGCATACGCTACTGGTGACGTGGTAGCTAGATGGTTAGGTACCACTTTACTAATATATATGATAATACAACATGGTCGCATTCTTACGAAAAATGTATGACAATCCTCAAAACTCAATCTGTATGATAAGTTATGAAAACTAGGGTTAGGGGTGGTGTTAGTGTTTCTACTTTTCGTTTTTATTTTCCTGTCACTTCAGCCACTTTACCCTCACTTTTTTAGCCGTTGTACGAATTTTTCATGAGCTATTTCCATAGTCACTATGCTCAGTTTGCCTAATTATGTCTAGATTTTAACTTTTAACTTTCAGCTAGCTAAGAATCCTAGAGATAGATAAACAGTTACTGTTTATTGTAACTGCTTATTTTCAAGGTCACCAATACAATTCTACATGTTTCAGGAAAATGACCAAAATAAAATAGAATAAAATAAAATAAAGCATTCATTAAAACTAAGTTTAAAATAACAGCATGATTATGTGCTAAATTAAATTAAATTAAAGGTTTTTTTTAAGAATTGAGTGATAATCTTTTACTATCTTAATTATATTTAAGCAATATCGCACAAGCAAGAGTGCAGTAATACTGAATACTGGTACAGCTGTGATTTGGCCACAAGCACAAACCTGCAGGCCGAGTGCTGCAGGTAATCACAGCCATGCCGATATTCAGTATAACCACATGACTGAGTGTGATATTGCTTTTATACAACAGCTTTATAAACAAGAAACTGATATCAAGGAAGTGACATTTCAGACACAATATGGCCAAATGTTTTTTCTTTGCTAAACAGATCCCTAAGAAGCTACACCCACTTTATAGAACGTCGACTAGCTGACTAGCAAGCTCACATTGATTTGTACATTCCCAATAAAGCTGCTTCCAGTGAAACTGGCGTCCCTTCTTCCTTTTCATCTTCATCTGACGAGCTTTCATATTTCAAGTCAGAAGTTAGAGTCCTGAAAAATATCGATTGCCATGTCTGCTGACGATGTCACTAACTCTACTGTAGTAACCATTTCGAACTATAAAGTGGAATTTTATGTGGCGAACACAGACGAGTGGTGTGATACGCACAGCGAACCGTCCCAGTGCGGTTATACGAAATATAGGCACTATTGGAATGCCTCTCGACCAATCAAATTAATGGATTGGAACTAACTGTTGTGTGATGAGGGATAATGCTGACCTTTGATGCATATAAAGAAAAGAATGCTGTCACTTTCCTTGGGTTTGTATACAAGATTAAAATCATACAATGTAGATGTAAGTGTTTATTCAGTTTATGGAAACTGAATCCAGTTGAAGTAGACGCCTCTGGCATTTACACAGCCTATATTAGGGACATGTTGCCATCCTGCCAGGGCCACATGCCAGATCACATGACCCTTCAGCACATCACTAGAGCCTCCATTAGGCAGTAGGCTTCATATTGTCATGACATTAAAGCCATATTAAAGTTAATTAGCCTGGCTTTTAGATTTTGAAATAATGACTGCTGAAAAAGTTGATGAGTTGTTACGACGACCAATTAGAATATCTAATGTAGTTTAGTGTTGGGATTGTGTGAGTGGGGTGTAAACCTCGGAGGACGGCGTTCATGTGGACATGTCACATCACCCACTGGAACTTTGGTTGCCATAGATACTACATCATGTTCTAGAGTTTCAGTGCATTACTTTGGAACTTTAGTTGCCATGGAAGCAGCGGCTCAGATGCTGATGGAGTTTGGAGTTTGGCGGATTCAGTCATTCATGAAAATGTCAGGCAGAGAGCCAAATCCAATCAATTCCTCATGTTCTTTTATTGACTTATTTTTCATGCCATGGAGAGCAGCAGAATATCTCAGAAAAAAAGCTTCCACTGTGTGTTTTTCTGCCATCGATGACACGAATCAGTGCCTATGCTAAATCGTTTTAATAAAAAATATATATAATACAAATTTCAATCTGTATTTATTGTGCCCACTAGTTTGAAAAATTGTCACTTTTACCTGATTTTCACATTTTTACTGTCATGCACAGAATATAATGGTATGAAGTTCAGTGCTGCTTTAATGGGAAAGATGGGAAACCAGAAAACTACTTAACACTAATTTAAACATATATTTAGGAATCTCTGTACATTAGATCATTTATCCCCCTACAGTTTTTTCCACATAGATTTTTCCTTGCAGTGCATTTTGGGCTTTCAGTGTTTTTATTAGAAGGCTTTTAATGCACATTTTAAAAAAAACTAAAATTAGAAAATTAGGCATTTTAACACTCTCGGATTTTAGTTTTGGAGCTGTAATAATTACTGCTTTATTTTATCATGCCAGAAACAATACAAATATTTGTTGAGCTAATATTATTTTCGTAGCAGCCGAATGATGGCAATGTTGTTCATTTAGATGTTCAGAAACGGGGCGGGGGGGAAACACATCCGGTTCATGTAAAACATCATGGCGGCGCTCTCGGATATAAGTATACCGCGGCATTGATTTTTCCTACCCGTTTTCCGACTAGTCCCGCCTCCTGAGCTGTGATTGGCTCATAATTCATACACCGCGTGAACGGAGACGTTCCCTTTAAATTTATATGGCCAATAAACTATATTTGGGAATGAATATGATTTCACAGAGTAATTTCTCAAATAAGCTGATCAATTTCAGCCTAAACGTTATAAAATCCTTTTTTAATCCAGTGTGAGGATTTTGTGCCATGATCTCAAACATCCTGCTGTATGTGTTTTAATTGTTTTGATATATAAACATTTATTTTCCAGAAAATTCTCCCCACATTACCACAGAAGTAAAATAATAAAGTAAAATAAGGTAAGATATGCTACTAAATGTGTTCACAGATATATTTAAATTCTTACTGAAGTCAAGGCTGGCAATTTCTGTGCACTCCAGACTGAAAATTTGTCTCACTTGTTTGTTTGTTTGTTTGTTTGTTTGTATTTTAGTTCTGCATATATACAAAGAGACTCTGAACAGATATTTCTCATATCTTAAATGTGAATGTGATTTACAGCTTACAATAAAAAATTTCATCTATTATCTGATTACACTATTAGAATCAGATTAGCATAAGTTTATTTTCCCTGAAGCTAAATATTCCTTGCATGCATTATAATTCAGCAGCATGTGCCCATATTTCCATTGTTAAAAGCGCTATACAAATAAAATTGAATTGAATTGAATATTTGCATCTTTTATGAATAATGTAAAATTTTATAGTAAAATTGTTTAATTGCTTCCAAAAGATGAAAAAAATACTAGAACTTTTAAAGGTGTTAAAACTCTTAACAGATAAAGCAAATGTGTATGAGCACTTGGATTTTGTTTACACATGCTGAGAAAGAAAGAAAGAAAGAAAGAAAGAAAGAAAGAAAGAAAGAAAGAAAGAAAGAAAGAAAGAAAAGAAAAGAAAAGAAAAGAAAAGAAAAGTGGGGACTACAGCACTCTGTCAATTATTATTATTATTATTATTATTATTATTATTATTACTGTTGTTGTTATTTTATTTTATTTTATTTTATAATGATGGTTATCAACTACTATTATAGTTGCTGTAGTTATATTATTTAGTTAATACAGTTCAAAACCTTAATAACTGACCACTTACACTGGCAGGAAGTTGTTGACTTTAAAGGAAAAAAAAGTATAAACAATGTAAATTTAAATCTAACTAATTTTAATATAGATGGGAAAATGCTGTTTAACTGTATATCACTGATTGATAAAATGGTAATAAAATAAAATGGTACATATCTGGCTCATGTGCAAATGTAATTGAATCATAAAGTTACTAAATAATAAATAATAATTAATAAAATAAATGACCAGGAATAATGACTGACAAATAATACGAAAATAAATAAATAAATAAATACATTTCTGCTGTGATCATAAGGAAATGGTTGTTGTTGTTGCTGTTTTTGTTTGTTCGATTGTCTGAAAGGTAGAAACCTCTGAGAGGCCATGCTGTTTTCACATCCCTTCTTCAGCTTTATTGCCCTCTCTGACCGGGTGCGCGCGGAGGGGGCGGAGTCTCGGTGACTTCACTAGAACTCCCAGTCAATCCTAGCGCAGGAGGCGGGGTGAGTCGGAATACGGGTGGGGGAAACACTGCCGGTGTGCTAGCAGATGAGAACATGACCGACTCTGCGAATGGACCGACAGCAGAACCGGCGCACGCGCTCAGGCGGCCTCAGTTCGGTACCCGCTTTCTCACAGACCCGCGGGAAGTGTTTCAGCACAACGCCTGGTACGTGAAAGACCGTGTGTGAGGAATGTCACTGGCTGCCGTGAGCACACTTACAGTGCTGTAGCTCTCATTTTACACACGTTTCCTTGTTATTAACCTTTATAAATATGCCTGGTGCTTGGGTGTGTTTTAAACGTAATCATTTCCGACATTTTTTTTTTTTTTTTTTTTAAACTTTAAAATTAGATTATGCGCTCAATTATGTATCAATTCCTCGTTCAGATATCTACGTTCAAAAATGCGCACTACCCTACAGCACTAAAGAGTAAGCAAGTTCCCATAGTTAGTATAAGCAGCGTGCTACTTTTTTTACACACTGTTTAGTGCCGTAGTACGCTGTTTAGTGCCGTAGTACGCTGTTTAGTGCCGTAGTACGCTGTTAATGCTGTAGTAAACTGTTTAGAGCTGTAGTACGCTGTTAATGCTGTAGTAAACTGTTTAGAGCTGTAGTACGCTGTTTAGAGCTGTAGTACGCTGTTAATGCTGTAGTAAACTGTTTAGAGCTGTAGTACGCTGTTTAGAGCTGTAGTACGCTGTTAATGCTGTAGTAAACTGTTTAGAGCTGTAGTACGCTGTTTAGAGCTGTAGTATGCTGTTTAGAGCCGTAGTACGCTGTTTAGTGCCGTAGTATGCTGTTTAGAGCCGTAGTACGCTGTTTAGAGCCGTAGTA
>CM040987.1:7420275-7444493 GCA_022985145.1 Pangasius djambal
GTGGCATCCTATGACAGTTCCACGCTGGAATTCACTGAGCTCCTGAGAGCGGCCCATTCTTTCACAAATGTTTGTAAAAACAGTCTGCATGCCTAAGTGCTTGATTTTATACACCTGTGGCCAGGCCAAGTGATTAGGACACCTGATTCTGATCATTTGGATGGGTGACCGAATACTTTTGGTAATATAGTGTATGATCGATTTATTCAAACATCTTTCTCTCTCCTATAAGAAAAAAACACCCCCTCCCACCGGTTGGACGCAATTTCTGAATACTCTATTGGAACCGAACGTCCCTTTATCTTCGGTAAATAACCTGCACGCTCGCGAACAATACCGTTCCCTGAAGGAGGGTACCGTTACTGGTTTAAAATCACATCCTAAAAGCACCTCTGCATCGTTATCCCCGCGCTGGATCACACCCTCGGCACCTCTCACCTCTAAGAAGTTCAGGAGCGATAAACGAATCGTTCTGTCCCCTTGATGGATCGAGTATTCGCAATAATAATAAATGTCTGAGACAATTATTTCGTCAATAAAGAGTTTAATTAATCGAATCATTATGCGTACAGTCTTTCAACAACCCTGCCCCCCGCAGTAACCGCTTTTATTTTTGACCCCACATTTTTTCACAAAGTCATACACCATAAGATCGTTTTTTATCAAGTCCTCCTCGTCGTACAAAGACAATACTTGGTCAAAAGATAAGCCTCTGGCTCGGTGGTAAAGATAATAGACGCAGTGATGACCGCATACGGTAGACATAGACTGTTGTAACTGAGCGCTTTGGTACTTGATGTTTTCGGAGCATTTTTCCAAAAATTGCAGGATGCTCGAAGGGTAATGCACAAAGTCCGGGGGAAATCTGTAGGAGTCAAAAAATGTGGCTTCACCCTCCTTTTCCAGGGTTAATGCTAACCAATGCTCGTCGGGCATGTGGGCAGGGTGTGTGTTGACCACGAAGTAGGCGGGAAGTCTAAAGGACGGATTCAGAGACGGTAGGTGGTCGGAAGCCCACACACCACGAAATACGTTCCTCAGAAGATGCTGCAAAAGACTCTCTAGCTGAAGATTATCCATGTTTAGTAATAATCCACCAACACCTGTCTTTTAGAGTCAATCTCTAGAATAGAATTGTAACAAGCGTAGATGATAAGAGTAGTGGTATTCGGTAAAGGCACTCTGAATCTCATCTCCAGTCTCAAATTACCGCTCGATACGACCGACAATGCATCGTTGTCGTCGGCTGGGTTGAGATTAAAAACGAACAGGGCGTATCCTTCGTTAAATTCACTGTGGTTAATACTCAGAGGTAAATCTTTCAGATGTCTCCTGGTAGCCATGAACAACTCTGTTGTAAAACTCTCTGACGGATTGTCTGTTGTTGAATTGGGGCTGGAAAGCCTTGGCGGGGATCTGTCTACCATCCTGACAGAGAGCTGGGTATTCTACGTCATTATGTACAAAGTTAAATGGGGACAGGTCTCTTCTCCCCGTGAACGCTTCGTGGTGCACCATACCTAAAACCACGTATTTAGGAGTGGCTCTGAGAAATAGATTCTCCTGGTTACATATCCTAGAGTTTGCTGGAATAGAATAGGTTTTCACGATGACACGTGAGAGGGGATAGAGAGCGTTGGCTTTCATCGGGGCTGCCGCGTGCCCTAACCGCACGGCAGGGGCTACGGTCACTTTTTTCACAAAGAGAGATGCTCCCAGCACGTTCAGTCGGAATCCTGAGTCGCGCGCTCCCATGAGACAGAACGCATCGCCAGCATGTGTCAGTTTGACCCTCAGGTCGACCGAGTTCAGCAAAAGTCTCTCGCAGAAAAATATGTCCCCGTGGAGAGGGCCAAGCAGGTGCACTTCTCTAGAATTAGCTCTGAATTCGGCTCTCTTGTTTAATCCTCTGTTAGGACCGTTGGCGATCACTACAGAGTCCATGGCTCCCGCAGTGTCTTTGTAAAAAAGACCGGCGGTGAATTGACTCCCGAGGGTATCTGGTGAAAAGTTGAGCAGAGTCTCAATCATGGCACGGTAGGGATGTGTGGCGCTTGTTTGAGAGATTAGACGATCCCCCAGAATGACGTCGCATTGACTGAATATTGTATTCAGAAGGTAATTGATGAGCCCTACCGCGGCCGCGTCGGCCAGGTCCGTACCATCGGCGTTGGTGATTTTCACGCGGAGATGCAACATGGTGTCATTCAGATCCAGATACTTTTCCCCATCTCCGGGGATGAAAAACTCGATGGGGCCCGTGTCCGTGATGGTCCGTGATGGAAAATACATCTATGACCGTTAATAAATAATTGTACCCATCGTTATAATCCGATAAAGCCTGCATATCACACTGGTCGGCCTGAAATTGGTTCAAGGGACGCGGGGCAAAAACTCTATTTCTAGTAAAATGTATTCTGGCTGGTTTGTGTAGAGTATAAGCGTCCTGCTCCGATAAAAATTCTTTAACCCTTTCCACAGACGGGGGCTTCCCCTTTTCGTCTCTCACGGCCCTTTGCAGTCTTTCTACCCCTCCGAAGCTACCGGGGTCGGCCGGATCGTAATACGCTTTTTTCATCACACGCTTCTCGGACATGGCCGAACCGAAATGAGAGAGAAAAAGGCGAGGATTGAGATTCAAATCCTTTTAATACACACAGAGAGAAGCGAGATTCTTTATTCAGACTCTTGTACTAAAGCGGGTTTATGGTTCAGCTAGCCACTAGATGGCAGTAGATAGTTGTAAGGGGATTTTCATGTTCGCAGGGAGTGAGGAGCGAGTGGCCGCATGCGACAGAAAAAAAAAAGCAATGTTGTTAGCTTGGGCAACTTATTTTCATGTCTTCAGGTATTGTTAATAAAGACATAAGATACAGAACTGTTGGCTCCGCGTTACTACAACTTTTTTTATACACACAGAGAAAGACATGATTCTTTTATTCAGACTTTTTATTCAACTTTTTTTTATACACGCAGAGAATGGCATGATTCTTTATTTAGACTCTTGTAGTAAAGCGGGTTTATGGTTCACCTACCCACTAGATGGCAGTAGGTAGTTGTAAGGGGATTTTCATGTTCGCAGGGAGTGAGGAGCGAGCAGGCGCATGCGACAGAAAAAAGGCAATGTTGTTGTTAGCTTGGGCAGCTTATTTTCATGTCTTCAGGTATTGTTAATAAAAACATAAGATACAGAACTGTTGGTTTGGCGTTACTACAACTTTTTATTCAACTTTTTATACACACAGAGAAAGGCGTGATTCTTTATTCAGACTTTTTATTCAACTTTTTTTATACACACAGAGAAAGGTGTGATTCTTTATTCAGACTTTTTATTCAACTTTTTTTATACACACAGAGAATGACGAGATTCTTTATTCAGACTTTTTCCAGTATTGTCCCGTTTTCAAAAAACACACTCAACAAAAAGCGTATATAAGAGGTAGCAGCAAAAACACACTGAATAATTGAATATATAATAGTATAGAATAAAATCAAACACACGCGTGCAAAAACTATATACATATACGTGTCAGCGATAAAATCAAACTACAAGCGTATATAAGAGGTAGCAGCACAGCAAAAAACACACTGAATAATTGAATATATAATAGTATAGAATAAAATCAAACACACACGTGCAAAAACTATATACATATACGTGTCAGCGATAATATCAAACTACAAGCGTATATAAGAGGTACCAGCACAGCAAAAAACACACTGAATAATTGAATATATAATAGTATAGAATAAAATATAAGAGGTAGCGGTAAAAAACACACTGAATAAATGCATATATGATGGCATGGAATAAAATCAAGTTAAACAGGAATATCGGCACTCAGCGACTAGGTTTTGGAAACGCTCTATTCTCTCCTCGTCAGGTTTGATATCATCGTACATTCGGTAGATGCGCTCGTAGATTGATCCTCCTGATCTATACCCCAGCAAAAGAATCTCTGTCGCCGTCCTAATTTCGTCGCTCTCGTGCTTCTCGTAAAATCCGTAGCTGTCCATATATTTCTCAACGGCTCCGATGAACAGCGGATTCCACAGCTTCCGCACCACTCCGTGAAAGTCAGTGTGATAGACGTCGTCGGCCGGGTCGAGCAAGCATGTGTGTTGTCTCTGGCTAGGATGACTGATCTGACAGCCGTTGCATTTGGATTCGGCGTACAATGTCAGAGCCTTGTTGAGTAAATGAAGCACCGCTGATTCCAGACATTTGAAAAACTCGATCCTACACAGCCAGACTGAGAGCGGTGCGTCAGGGTCGTTGTTGAACACCCGCAGCGAGTCATCCGATCCGCAGGGTGTGTTCTCTTTCGAAGGAGTATCCTGAACGTCCATCTCCGCAGGATCCTCGCCAGCGTCCCCCGAGACGACAATCTCCTTGTGCCCCACGACGACAGGTTCCTCAAAGCGAGGGGGTGAAAGCTGTTGCGAGAACTCAGGGCTCGGGGGTGGGGTCGGCGGCAAAGGAACGGCGTAACTCTCCTCCGGAGATGAAGGATGGTCGGACATACCATCCTCTTCTTCTAACCCCCTCAACACGAGCTGGGTAGGCCTGATTCTCTTGAGCATGCGTTCGCAGCAGTTATCCATATTTCTCTTTCTCACTCTCTCTTTCGCTCTTTTCCTCTCTCGGTCGAGTCCTCTTTTATACCATAAAACGAAGTAGAGTCCGTATAGTATAGTCAATCTCACCTATCTTTTCCCTCCACGTTACAAGCGGCACGTCCAACACTGTATGAAAAACACCGCAGTCCGAGCTGAAAAGATCCAGGACAAAGTACTCTCTGGGTTTTTTACATACCCCTTCTCTCTCGATACAGTGACTAGCCCTGTAGAACCAGTGCCCTGTGCCTGAGGCTCTACTCATCCAGATAGCCATAAACCTGACTTTTCGCTCTGAAACCTCTGGGGTGCTGGGAAAAGTCTCCGGGAGAGAGGCCCTCCCATTCCCTCTCCATTTTCCTTCATCCTCCCCAAAATTCTCAAGGACAACCTTCTTTAACACACCCCAGTCGTTAGAGGATAACGAGGCTAGAGGCGTCGAGACCCCCGTTCTCTCTCCACACTTCAGCTGATAAAGCTGCAATTCCCCTATTTCGTATCTAAACACATAACCCCATCATCTGCCCTGTCTTCAGAAATCCTCGCACAGCGGACCCACCGGCGGTGCTTGAGTGCGGCGAAGATACGCGCTGGTTTTCCGCGGGCCGGAAAAAAAGAAGAATCTCATTGGTCGAAAGGGGGGCGGGACTTTCTGCCACGGTGCGCTCTGATTGGATTAAAAAGGGGAGGGACTTCGTGACGTGGCACGCACTGATTGGATGATAGAACTGTCAAAATGCAGTTTGATTAAAAGTGGTTAGTACTATCTCTCAGGTCCAATCCATCACGCTGAGAGTGGGCAGTCTCCATCTTGAATCCTTTTCTCCTCTGGTTCTGGAAGACTCCACTGCTGAGGTCATCTTGGGAAGTCCCTGGCTTATACAACATCAACCAGTGGTGTCATGGAGTACAGGTGACATCTTGCAATGGGGTAAGTCCTGTTTCCCAAGTTGCTTCCCGGATCTCCCCTTGTTCCAACCTCAGCTGATACAACCTCTCCCAGTTAACACTACATCCACTGAGAGTCCTATGGAGAAAGTATCTGTCAACCTTCCATCATGTTACTCCCCCTTTGTAGACATCTTCTGCCCTAAGAAGGCCTCACAGCTGCCACCTCACTGACCATGGGACTGTGCCATTGACCTGGTACCGGGTGAACCAGTGCCCCATGGAAGGATATATCCTTTGTCCATTCCCAAGCAGAAAGTCATTAACATAACATTATCATAACATTATGAAAGAATACATTAATTTAAAGGGGAGTTTTCATGAAAGTAACAGAGCAGGTAGGGGCACACCTATTTTTAAAATATTTATAATTTTTAAATATATTTATAATAATCAAATATGATGAAATACATAAGGAAAGAATCAGAACAAGCATGACACATTAACTGTTAAACGGTTATATGGTTAATAAATTTATTCTATTTCTATTAGAGTTTGGATGAACGTTGGATGGGGGCATTGAAAAAAAAAATGCCATATTACATTATATTGACACTGGAAATATTACCATATTAGAAATTAATTTTCTATATTTAAAATGACTCTTAGCTTATAAAAAAACATATAATTCATTAAAGGAAATAATTATAATTTATAACATATTTTAAATCTAGAGGATTTTAAACATTTTTCATAAGGTATATAAGTTATATAAGCTACAGGGACATAAAAGGCAATGATTTGGGATAATGACGCATGTACATCTTTGCACTTAAATATAACAGAAGGAATAACTTCAATAACAGGTCACTGTTTTAAGTAAATAATCAAAAGTATTCAGTGTCCACTTTATTGGGTATCCTTGTGTAACACA
The DNA here is from genome assembly GCA_022985145.1 of Pangasius djambal. Taxonomy (NCBI): domain Eukaryota; kingdom Metazoa; phylum Chordata; class Actinopteri; order Siluriformes; family Pangasiidae; genus Pangasius; species Pangasius djambal. The sequence continues at coordinate 7,426,715 of CM040987.1, forward strand.
GTGCACTCATTGTTTCAGGTGCAATAGCATTGTTGGGATTTCCTAAGCATTATCGCTTCTGGGTTGAGAAGAAGTGACCAATAAAAATTATCAAGCTAGTAGTGATCCCACTTATAAAGTGCTAGACACAATTTAACACAAATTATGTATGGAAAATATCACATTCTCTGTCATTAATAAAGTGAACACCAAGAGAACGCAGTGCTTAAAAACTGCAGAAACATGCACCGTAAGTAGTATCCCAAGTAATATCTATTTGCAGAGGTCTTATGGTGGTCCCTTTCCATCAGTAGATGGAAAATAATAATCATATTGCCATGTGTAACACAAACATCTGATTCACAGATAAAGAAACCTGCTAGAAACTCGCTCATGTTGCATAAGAAGAATTTAATCATATTGGAGATATTTCGTTACAGACACCACTCTGAAGAAACTAACAGTGTAATAGGGCTACACTGATATTTTTAGCAAGTGTTTGGATCCATGTTAACTATATTGTATAAAAGTTTTTTTTAATAAATTACACTTTCAAAAACTGGTGGGGAACTTTTCCACCTAGGTACTGCTACACCTAGGGATGTACCTATTACATTGCCCACAAAGTGTATATGTATAGTTAGCATTAGTATACAATGCTGATTATATTACATAATATAACATAAGTATGATTTGTGATATGACAAATTAGGACAAACATTCTCAACTAACAGGTCTGCACATTTCAGACTGTTGTTACATGTGAATACAACTCACTAAAATGTTAGAGTTAAACAGAGAGTACAGAGAATTATCAGACATCACAGAAATGCGTTGCCCATTAAATATGTTTAATATTTATGTCCACGAGGCAGGAAACTTTACCTTGGATGTGACGCCAGTCCATCACATGGTTGAACCTTTTTTTTAACCTCAAATAAATGTATTTGGAGTAAATTAAATCACAGTCTATTATGTCAGATTCATCTCTCAGATTTTGCTCATTTTGTTCCATGAGTAATAATAGAACAGTGTAGCATGTTGATTTGCCAAAGCATATTAGATATCAGTTTCTGCAATATGTGTGTTTATTGCACATTAGCTGAGTTCATTGCACTCCGGTTCTGTGATTAGTTAGCTTAAATGAAAATGAGTGAAAGACTTAGATGAATGATTAAAGAGAGAATCGCTCCCTGGTGTCCTTGCCTCAATTTGTGCATTGATTTGTTGAAAAAGTCATATTTTATCAGTTTTCTTTAAATCTAGTACTCACTGTGCTATATAATCTAGCCATGGGGGTCACAGTATAGTGACTTCTGTGCCGGTCCCAAGCCCGGATAAATAGAGAGGGTTGCGTCAGGAAGGGCATCCGGCGTAAAACATTGCCAAATTTAATCATGAAAATCGTCAGTACTCTGAATTTCATACCGGATCGGTCGAGGCCCGGGTTAACAACGACTGCCATCGGCGCCATTGACCATTGGAAATTTGGCTACTGTTGGTCGAAGAAGTAGAGGAGGGAGGAGAGTACGTAGACAGAGAGAGAAGAGGAAAGGTAAGAGTGTAGGACTGAGAATAGGAACTCTGAATGTTGGTACTATGACAGGGAAAGGTAGAGAGCTGGTTGATATGATGGAGAGAAGGAAGGTGGATATACTGTGTGTACAGGAGACCAAGTGGAAGGGTAGCAAGGCTCGTAGTATAGGAGCAGGATTCAAGCTGTTTTTTATGGGGTGGATAGTAAGAGAAATGGGGTAAGTGTGGTCCTGAAGGAGGAGTTTGGGAGGAATGTTCTGGAGGTGAAGAGAATGTCAGACAGGGTGATGAGTCTGATGTTAGAGATTGAAGGGGTGATGTTGAATGTTGTTAGTGGTTATGCCCCACAGGTAGGTTGTGAGTTAGAGGAGAAAGAGAGATTCTGGAGTGAATTAGATGAAGTGATAGAGAGTATTCCCACGGGTGAGAGAGTGGTGATAGGAGCAGATTTTAATGGACATGTTGGTGAGGGAAACACAGGTGATGAGGTGGTGATGGGCAAGTTTAGAGTTAAGGAAAGGAACCTTGAAGGACAGATGGTAGTGGACTTTGCTAAGAGGTTGGACATGGCTGTGGTTAACACTTATTTTCAGAAGAAGGAGGAGCATAGAGTGACCTACAAGAGTGGAGGTAGAAGCACACAGGTAGACTACATCCTATGTAGAAGAGGCAATCTGAAAGAGATTAGTGACTGTAAAGTGGTAGTGGGAGAGAGTATAGCCAGACAGCATAGGATGGTGGTGTGTAGGATGACTTTGATGGTCTGTAAGAAGAAGAGGTCAAAGATAGAGATAGAGAAGAAAACCAAGTGGTGGAAGCTGAAAAAGGAGGAATGTTGTGATGACTTTAGACAGAAGTTGAGGCAGGCTCTGGGTGGTAAGGTAGTGCTGCCAGATGACTAGGAAACTACAGCAGAAGTGATCAGGGTGACAGGAAGAAAGGTGCTGGGTGTGTCATCTGGAAGGAGGAAGGAAGATAAGGAGACTTGGTGGTGGAATGAGGAAGTTCAGGATAGTATCCAGAGGAAGAGGTTAGCCAAGAAGAATTGGGACATGGACAGGACTGAAGAGAATAGACAGGAATATACGGAGTTACAGCAAGAGGGAGGTGTCTAAGGCCAAGCAGGAGGCATATGACGAGTTGTACACTAGGTTAGACACTAGAGAAGGACAGAAGGACTTGTACAGGTTAGCTAGGCAGAGGGACCGAGATGGGAAGGATATGCAGTAAGTTAGAGTTATTAAGGATAGAGATGGAAGGGTGCTCACAAGTGAGGTGAGTGTACAGAGGAGATGGAAGGAGTACTTTGAAGAGCTGATGAATGAGGAAAATGAGAGGGAAAAAAGAATAGAAGAGGTGACCTCTGTGGAACAGAAAGTAGATAAGATTAGAAAGGATGAAGTCAGGAAGGCTTTGAAGAGGATGAAAAGTGGAAAGGCAGTTGGTCCTGACGACATCCCGGTGGAGGTCTGGAAGTGTCTAGGAGAGGCAGCACTGGAATTTTTAACTAGTTTGTTTAACAGAGTTTTAGAGATTGAGAAGAAGGAATGGAGAAGTAATGTATTAGTGCCGATCTTTAAGAATAAGGGTGACGTGCAGAGTTGCAGAAACTGTAGGGGGATAAAGTTGATGAGCCATACAATGAAGCTATGGGAAAGAGTAGTGGAAGCTAGGTTAAGGAAGGTAGTGGAAATTTGTGAGCAGCAGTATGGCTTCATGCCCAGAAAGAGCACAACAGATGCAATTTTTGCTCTGAGAATTTTGATGGAGAAGTATAGGGATGGTCAAAGGGAGTTGCACTGTGTGTTTGTAGACTTGGAGAAAATGTATGACAGGGTGCCAAGAGAAGAGCTGTGGTACTGTATGAGGAAGTCAGGAGTAGCAGAGAAGTATGTCAGAGTGGTGCAGGACATGTATGAGAGGAGCCGGACAGTGGTGAGGTGTGCTGTAGGTCAGACAGAGGAGTTCAAAGTGGAGGTGGGACTGCATCAGGGATCGGCTCTGAGCCCCTTCCTGTTTGCTATGGTGATGGACCAGTTGTCAGAGGAGGTCAGACAGGAGTTTCCTTGCACAATGATGTGAGGTGGCAGTGATCTGTAGTGAGAGCAGGGAGCAGGTGGAGGAAAACCTGGAGAGGTGGAGGTTTGCACTGGAGAGAAGAGGAATGAAAGACAGTCGTAGTAAAACTGAGTACATGTGTGTGAATGAAAGGGAGGGAAGTGGAACAGTAAGATTACAGGGTGAAGAGGTGAAGAAGGTACAGGAGTTTAAGTACTTGGGGTCAACAGTCCAGAGTAATGGAGAGTGTGGGAAAGAGGTAAAGAAGCGAATGCAGGCAGGTTGGAATGGGTGGAGAAAGGTGTCAGGAGTTCTGTGTGATAGAAAAATATCAGCGAGAATCAAGGGGAAGGTGTACGAGACAGTGGTGAGACCGGCCATGCTGTATGGTTTAGAGACAGTGTCACTGAGGAAGAGACAGGAGTCAGAGCTAGAGGTAGCAGAGCTGAAGATGTTGAGGTTCTCTTCGGAAGTGACAAGGTTGGACAGAATTAGGAACGAGTACATCAGGGGGACAGCTCATGTTGGACGTTTGGGGGACAAAGTTAGGAAGGCCAGATTAAGATGGTTTGGACATGTTCAGAGGAGGGAGAGTGAGTATATTGGTAGGAGAATGTTGGACATGGAGCTGCCAGGCAGGAGGCATGAGGAAGGCCAAAGAGGAGGTATATGGAGGTAATAAATGAGAATATGAAACTAGTGGGTGCAAGTGTTGAGGATGCAGAAGATAGGGATATGTGGAGAGAGATGATTCGCTGTGGTGACCCCTGAAGGGAAAAGCTGAAAGAAGAAGAAGAAGAAGAAGAAGAAGAAGAAGAAGAAGAAGACTCACTGTGCTATATAAACACCTGTAAAAAGTTGATCTTCATATTATAGTGAAAGATGGCCATCTATGTTTCACGATTATGCATTTAATACACAAAACATCAAGAACACGTACATGTAAAAGAATTCTTTCCTTTTTTCAGGTTTGCAGTAATTTCAGTTTCCCCGTAGATATCAGCTTAGCAATATGTCCTCTTGTTTTTCTCTGAGGCAGAGAAAAAAAAAAACAGATGGACACACATTGGGAGGTGTAGCCTCTGATGTAGACCTGTACTTCTCAGTCATGCAGGAAAATGCACACAGTCTAAAAAGGAAACCGTATCTTTGTGCAGAGAAAAGAAGGGGATACTGTGTATAGTTTATTACTGTTTCCTTAACTGTATGATACTGTGGGGTCTTAGGCATAGAAGGAATGTCTAATTAACATATTAAGCATGCACAGGAAACCCTCTGAGCTGTCTCTGTGTACATGGTGCATTGAGATGAATAGCTTTAATATCTTGCATTATGATGTCATGGTATCAGTTGTCTTTCTTCATTAGACAAGGTTGTGTTTGTGAGAGAAACCAGCTTTTGGAAAGATGTCTGACCTTTCTGTTGGCCCAGTGCTCCCAGTTTACTATAGATGTGACCCCAGCCAGTTTAGGAACAACGAGAATGGAGCCTCAAAGAGAAAGGCCACTTGGAAAACTGGGTCACAAAGGAAGAGTAGTTTTCCCTTTTTAATACTCTGCAGGATGGGCCTGATCTTTTGCCCTCACTTTACAACAACAAAAACTCACCAGCAACTTGTCTGCTGACCCCAGTTTTCACCCTACCCAGGTTGAGGAAATTCTCCCCCAACCCCCCACATGCTCGACAACATTTTCTCTCTCAGTTATTGTGAAGTTAAAATGTGATTAAAAATTAGAATTTACTATGATGGATTTGAGCACAAAATAGATGCACAAAGTATCCTTTAATTTACAGAGTATTGATATTTATAGAAAATACTATATGCCTCACACTCAGAATTATAGTTGAGGTGACTGATTCTGACCATTTTTAAAAATGTCTTATTACAGGAATTATATTTCTCACTTTACTCAGAATACTTGTGGTCTAATATACTAGTGTAAAGAGATGTTTTCCTTTTCAACTCCCCACATAAAAAGATGTCCAAGACTCTTGTTCTGTCCATAAGGATTTTACTTGCTGACCTTAACTTTAGTTCCATTGACTTTAATAACACTAATTTGCCTGAGCAAGTAAAAATTAAACACAGTATTTCCATCCCAGCTAGGTATCTACCCATGGATGGGTCTCATCAATTAAAAGTAAATATTATACTAGTGACTAGGACATTGAATGCATGAATTATAGATGAGAGCCAGCTTTTGTTTGGTGGACACCGTTAATTTTTAAAGCAAATTTGCAACAAAGTAATTTCTATTTAATCTTTGATTTCCTACAAAGACTCCCTTGCCTTGCTGGAAGTTTATAAGCTTGCAGAACCTTCTCACTGTTCACATAAGATGTAATTTCCGAATGGTAAGGCAAATAAATTGTGAGTTTTTCCGGTTAGTGCTGGTGTACATTTGAGTGTATACTGTTAAAAAATTTCCCCTTCAGCAGTCCTGTTTTTTCCCCTGGTAACCTACAGAACACATATAGAACATTCATGTTCATTTTTTGCATTCCGTTTCTTGTTTAGGACAATTTCTGTTTGACCCAGAAACTGACTGATGGCAGTTTAGGGCAGTTTGATTCTTGCAGTGTATTTTAATGCAATATGTACATTTTTCAATATGAACATTTGCAATATGAATATTCTTACTAAATATTTCATATGTATTATTTATATATTTCATATATTTTATATATGTGAACTACTGAAACACATACAGTCCCAGAATGATTTTTCTGATATGTTTAAAGTATGACACAAATAATGTGAAACATTTTCAACAGTTGCAACCATTTGGCATAACCTGCCTTTAACTTCTGAGGTGGTGAATTTCTACCAACACTTTAAAATACTTTCTGCAACTGATAGGTAGAATAGAATAGAATAGATTTTTATTGTCATTGTTTTGAACAACGAAAGACTGTTTAGCAGCTCACAAGGTTTTGGCATAATAGACAAATACAAATAAAAAAAAATAAAACAGACAAGAAGAGAGGTATTCCAAAAGGTAATATATACAATGGTTAGTGCAAAATATTGTAGTGTACACTGGAGTAAATTAAACAAGAACAACAGTGCAGAATACAGTATACATAGTGTTGTTGTATACTCTGTGAATGTGTATCAGGATATATTAATAATAAACATAAGTGTAACAGTATAAGATTTGTGTAAACAAACGAGGGGTGTTTACAGATTAGTGCAAAAATGCAGTGTGGTGTGTGTAAACATATGAGAGGTGTGTATTAGTGCACTTGTAGACCTGAGACATTGGTTTATTGTTCGATAATGCTTGGGAGCAAAAGGAGGGAAGGAGGAGGATTTATGCATTTGACTGCCTGTGGGAAGAAACTGTTCTTTAATCTGTTAGGTAACTATGTAGGATCTAAATTTTTTTTAAAAAAATTACTAATTAATCACGCAGTAAGTATAGTAGTTCACTATTAACAAAGCAGTAATTACTTCGTCTTACAATTGTCCTGCAGAACTACTAGCTAACTATAGCTTTTTTAACGTTAACATTATTTCCAAATAACTAAGCCTTATTTTTCTCCTGGAGATCTACTCCCTAATACCCCTCAACCTTTTCCAATACGTCAGTGCCAAAAAGGTACATGTCTATATAAATTATTATTGTTCTAACAAACAGGCCTCCTCAGAGGAGCACAGGGTCAGGGTGGTTTTATTTAACAATCAAGGTCTAAAGAAAGAAATTAATAACCTACAAAAGTACATGACTGTAATGTACAGCCGAGGCCAAAATTTTACATACACTTAGGCTATAGATATTCTGCATCTGCAGGTCTGGGGAAATCAAATTATTTCAGCCAAAAAATTTGAGGCATCAGGTAGCCAAATATGTACATCCACCATTAAGTGAGTCCTACATAGCTATGGCCTGAAAGGCTGTTGTGCAAGGGAAGTGCCCCTATTCTAAGACCAGCTTAGAAAAGCCAGATGGTTAGTGCTATGTATGGAGGAAAAAGTGTGAGATTTTAAATGTGAAGAACACCATCCCAACTGTGAAGTATGGGGTGGCAGAATCATGTTGTTGAGTGTTTTGCTGAAAAAGGGACTGGTGCACTTCAGAAAATTGATGGCATCATCTAGAAATATTGAAGCAACACTACAAGACATCAGCCAGAAAATTAAAACTTGGTCACGACTGGGTTTTCCAGCAAAACAATGATTCTATGCCTACCTACAAAGTTGTGATGAAATGGCCTAAAGACAACAAAGTGAAAGAATTGAAATAAAGAGTGGCCACCACAAAGCCTTGACCTGAATTCTACTTGAATATTTGTGGAATGAATTGAAAAAGGAGGCCCACAAACCTGACTGAATTATACCAATTTTGTCAAGAAGAATGAGCGAAAAATTGTGGGAAGCATGTGTAACTCTACCCCAAGTGTTTGATTAACTTTTCAAGCAAATAAAAAGCGATGCTACCAAATACTAACAAAGTGTATGCACACCAGTGTTACTTAACACTAATGTGTGGTAACATGAAATGTGTGGATTTGTAAAAAATTTTATTTGATAGTCTTTAGCCTAGGTGTATGTTTGTAGACGTTTGGCCTCAACTGTAACAATGAGTAACAAATATTCTCTATTACTATAGAAGTGTTGTAAATGATTTACTTTTAAATAACAAAACACCAATACATAACTAATTAGTAATAAAATACTATGTGCAGTTCTGTTCCATGTCATTATAAATACAGAACACAGTATCACTTCAGTCATTAGTAATGTGTTTCACTTTGTTGTTTAAACTCACACTGTAAAACCTTTTGCTGTAAAATAAAAAGTAAAGAACTGGCAGCAGAGTTGCCATTTTGTTATGGTAAAATTTACAGTGTTTTGCTGTTGCCAAAATTTATAGTATAGTACTGTTAATGAAAAATTCAGTATGAACCTGTTCTTTTTAAATTTCACTGTATTTTATAACTAACATATTTAAAATATATCACATTGCTGTTTTCTTTTACAAATTACACTATTTAATTTAGCCGCTGCCATTCAAACACTTCACGTTCCTCGTGCCACTACCGAAAGGACAGTGTCACTTCAGCACCCCCGCTGTTGTGGAGAGCACGGGAGCACATGGCTGCAAGGCGGGGTGGCACAACTATGCATGGCTGGCGTCCAATGAGTGCAGCAGCAGCTCCTCAGCCTCCCGGAGAAACCAGGAAAGTATAAAAGGGCGCGACAGGAGCAGTAAGGTCTGTGAGTTTGGTCTGGGTGGAAATGCTGATCACTTCTTTTTCCCTCTCCCATAAAGACTGCAGACAGCGATGAGGACCACGGTCCCAACCAGCACTGAGCTGAGCACCTTCACCTCCATGGCTGAAGCCTTTGCTCAACGCTGCTCATCCCTGCTTGCCATGCCATTCAATTTCACCACCACCACCTTACCAAGAACTTAAATAAAAGAGCACTTGTTTTTCCACAGTGAGCTCCGTAAGTATTTGGACAGTGACACAATTTTCATAATTTTGCCTTTGTATACTACCAGAATGGATTTGAAATGAAGCAATCAAAAATATGTGTAAATTGTAGACTTTCAGCTTTAATTCAAGAGGTTTAACAAAAATATTGCATTAACCATTTAGGAATTACAGCCATTTTTTGCAGAGTCCCTCCATTTTTACAGGCTCAGAATAATTGGACAAACTAACAATCATAAATATTTGGATTATTTTAATACTTGGATGCAAATCCTTTGCAGTCAATGACTGCCTGAAATCTGGAACCCATAAACATCACCAAATACAGAGTTTCCTCCCTTGAGATGCTTTGCCAGGCATTTACTGCAGCTGCCTTCAGTTGCTGCTTGTTTATGGGTCTTTCTGCCTTCAATTTTGTCTTCAGTAACTGAAAAGCTTGCTCATTTAGGTTGAGGTCATTGGACATTTAAGAACATTTAATTTTTTTGCCCTAAGAAGCTCTTGGGCTGCTTTCACGGTATGATTTGGGTCATTATCCATCTGTACTGTGAAGTGCCGTCCTATCGTTTTTGCAGAATTTGACTGAATCTGAGCAAAAAGTATAGCTCTATATGCTTCAGAATTCATCCTGCTACTTCTATCAGCAGTCACATCATCAATAAACATCAGTGACCAAGTTCCAATGGCAGCCATACATGGCCATGCCAAAACATGCCTCCACATGTTTGACAGATGATGTGGTATGCTTTGGAACATGAGCCCTTCCTTTCCTTCTCCATACTCTTCTCTTCTGATCATTCTGGTACAAGTTAACCTTGCATCAGAACCGGTCAAGCTTTTTTTTTTTTTGAGGTTTTTCTTAGTAAAGTCTAAAGGCCTTTCTGTGCTTGAGGTTTTCATCTTGAGGTAAACCATCTGTATTTATATTCATGAAGGATGCGTCTCTTGATTGCAGACTTAGAGAATGATACCCCTACCTCCCCGAGAGTGTTCTTGATTTGGCAAGATGTTGTGAAGGGGTGTTTCTTCAACAAGAAAGGAATACAGCATTCATCCACTTTACCTGCCTTCCATGGCCTTCCAGGCCTTTTGGTCTTGCTGAGCTCGGCGGTGCATTCCTTCTTTTTAAGAATGTATCAAATTGTTGATTTGGCCACTCCTAAAGTTTCTGTCATCTCTCTGACAGGTCTGCTTTGTTTTTTGTAGCCTACTGATGGCCTCCTTCACTTGCATTGACACCTCTTTGGACTGAATATTGAGAATTCCATGAACTAAACTACCAAATTCAACAATTGGCATAAACGCCAGACCGTTATCTCCTTATTATTTCATAAAATAATGAGGAAATAGGCCACACCTGGCCATAAAATTGCTTATCAGTCAATTGTCCAATTACTTTTGAGCCTGTGAAAATGGCTGTAATTCCTAAATGGTTAATGCAATATTTTTGTTAAACCCCTTGAATTAATGCTGAAAGTCTACACTTCAGTTCAAATCGATTTTGGAGGCAGAATTATGAAAATTTTATCACTGTCCAAATACTTATTGACCTGACTGTATGCGTTTAATTCCATCGTCATTTCCTAGGATCACAGTTATCAGTATTAGACAATAGAGAAAATTCTAGATCAATAGTACAAAACAATTAAGATTCCAAGTAATGACATTCTCATACTGGTGGGCCCTTGTTTGCTGTTTCTCTGTATTCAAATGGACTGTGCACTGAATCAAAAATAATCTGACGTAAAAGGAAGGTGCTTACTGAGGGATTCACGGGTGGCAATACTTCATATGTAATTATAGAGTTCTGCATATGGCTCTGATTTTGGAAAGTGCGCTGTTTTAATTTCAGTGTAACCTCTGCTGATGGGAGAGGCTCTGTGTATAATGCCACCATCAGTTAAAAATGCTTTGCTTTTCTGATTTTCATATTTTCTGTGGGTTTTTACCATTTGATTGTATTGTTTGGGTTTTCCTCTTAGTAAATGCAACATTACTCTTTACTAAGAAGTGGTAGCTGGCTGTGGTGTGTTTGACTCAATACTCTCATATTCATTTATACCATTCATACTCAATTTTTCAAAGCCAAACAGAACATATATTCATGATTGTCTTATTGGTCTGTATTCTGCAAGTGACATTACTGAAATTCCCTGTCTTTGGATGGCCAGAAAAAATACATTTGAAGAGTCTTAAAATATGCTAATGATAGTCTCAGTCTCATTGTTTTAAAGAGTCTTAAGAGTCTTTCATAACTCTACATATTTCATGGTATCATACATTTCTTTTTTTGGCATGTCAATTAGGGTATCCACTTTGTTCACATCAGATGTAATTTTAAAACAATTGATTAGATACATATTTATTTCAGCTTTAATTCACTATATCAGAATTCTAGTGGGTCAAAAGTTTACAGACACCAAGTTGATTGTCTCTTTAAACAGTCTGGAATATCCCTATCTTTAGAGACACTGCCATTTTGCCCTTGATACCATGGGAAAATCAAAGCAACTCAGTCAAGGAACATCTGTACAAACAATTGTATGCAAATATAAAAATCTTGGGACCACACAGACACTGCAACAAAGAGGGACAAATTAACTCCCAGGGATGAGTAAACTTTGGTCCAAAAGATTCAACTGAACCCCAAGACAACAACAAAGGAACTGCTGAAGGACTTGGAGGCATCAGGCACCAAAGTATTTACATCCATCTTTAAAAACCTTGTACATCACTATGGACTTAAAGGCTGTTGTTCAATGCAACACACCAAATTTGGTTGACCTTTGGTTCCTGAGAAACAGCTATTTGGACTTAACCCTGCTGTTACTTATAACCATGCACCAAACATTGCAGATGTCCTTAGAACCTTATACTCAACATGTTTTTAAAGTTTTGTTCAAATCCATATGACCAGTCATGAATTACAGTTATTTGAGTAAACCTGCTTGGCCTCCTTAGAATTGATTCTAAGCCTAATTGATTCTGACCGGTAGTGGCCATATTGTTTACAACTCTCAACATGTTCTTGACAATTATTGTGTTTCACACTCTCCTGAGTAGTTTGATTGGCCCAAAAAGGTATGTCCTAGGTATATTTTGCAAAAATAGGTTTTGCATATTAGTAAAATTTCCATCATGGCGATTTCCATGAAGCCAAGGAATAGGAAATACAAAAGAATTTTGAGAGTAGAGCATACAATTCTCAAGATATGAGCCAAAATGTAAATGCTTGTGCCATTGCACCACCGTTAGGCCAGGGGTGCCCATCTCACCGGCACAGGGTAGGGACACAGGCTACTACCTGTCGACCAAATTTCATGTCTATACGACAGTATGAACTTACAGAAGAAGAATTATAAACAAAAACTGTAGTTTCACAGCACTACATGCTTGGACTCCTAATCAGATTTTCTGTGGGTTACAAAGATAATTCAATATAAATCCTATAAATGTTCAACCACTCCTTCTTGAGATATCACACTAAAGATAATCTCGGATGGATGCAGAGATGGATGCACAGGATGTATGGGCAATCCAAAAACATAGTACCTCTGCAACCTAGTGACAGAGACATAAAAATAATTCATCTAATTTCTGTGTCTGAAATAATAATTACTGACACAGTATGCTCAAATATGTATTAGTCTACTGCTCAAATATGTATTAGATGCATTTTTTTAATCAGTTTTATGGGTTTAAAAGTAAAAACATGTAAAGTGTAGACAGGCAATGCAGTTATAGGACATAAATATAAGTTCGTAATTTACAGAAATTCAACAAGCAATGCATGCATATTTTTTCTACAGAATGTACAGTACTTGTAATACATAATTTTGTATTGATTACGTATCAGTCACACCGCATGATCATTTTAAGACCATGGCCAATTAATATTGATGAAAAAGTGCTAAATTCATGGAGGTCACATGACTCGTTAATGCCGGTGCAGCTTTGAAAAGACGCTCTCCACACCACTCACATTTTTCCAGGTCTTTGAAGGATAACTAAATGCTAAATTACGTGAAATTATCGAAAATGTTGACCCAGACCACACTTGTTCATACTCAAGAGGACACAACCTCTCTTATTAAAAAGAAATTCAGGGAGTCCTCCACCGCTATATCCCGAGCTGAGCTGGATGGCGCCATTTTGGCCAGAGTGAAGCAAGCCTTGAGCAAGCAACAGACTGATTTAGACAGAATTGTTTCTGCCACTGTCAAATCTGCCATAGATCTTAGATGCCGTTCGTAAAGATAGGGATCAGATCAGCGATCTGAAATCTAAATTCGACGACATCACATTAAAGATTGCTGACATGGAAGACCGCAGCAGAAGATCCAATGTGCGGCCTCAGAGAAGGTGTTGAGGGAGATAACTGTATCACCTTTTTAAAGGCTAACCTGCCCAAATGGATACCTTCCATTGCGAACAGAGAAATCAAAATTGAACACGCACATCGCATCTATTCAGACAAGCCGTCTAACCGCCCCTGCAAGGTCATATTCAAACTGTTGGACTACACCGATAGACAGGCCATCCTCAAAGGGGCGAGGGCCGTATACCCGGTCATTTCTTCCCGGATTACAACGCAGACACTGCTAAGAAAAGGAAGGCTTTCACTGAGGTGCGGAAGAAGATGGATACACTCGGAATTCAATCGTTTCTCCTCTACCCCGCCACACTCAAGGTCATCCATGCAAATTTGCCAGACAGAGAATCAACAATTTTAATACCAAGATAAGTACATGAATTAGCAAAAATGGACTGTGGGACTGCCTCTTCAATTGGACTGCTGTGTTGATATGGATTATGGAGCAATCTGTTACTGAGCAGAGATAACTACACAGAGAGCATACTGTATATGATGTTGCAAACCATTTATTTTATTTTTCTTATTTACTATCTTATTTTAATATTTTCTTTGGCCACAAAACAGGTTATGGACATTCTTGGTTACTGAGGTTGGTCCCCCTTTATTTTCTTTTTCTTTAGGCTACTAAATCTCTGAGCATACTGAGGTTTTATATAGAAATTTATTATGTGATTTATTTTTTATTTTTTATATATTTTTTTTTTTTACTCCAAGAAACCCACTTAAAAGATGAAGATGTTCATCGCTTTCAAAATAAACATTATAAGATTTTGGCATGTTCATGTGTGCTTAATAAATCTAAAGGTGTTATAATTCTACATAAGAGATCATTAAATTTCTCTGTGGATACAATGGGAAAAGATGATTGTGGCCGGTTTGTATATGCAGCCATTAGAATTAATCATACCAAAGTCCTCTTAACATCTATATATGCACCGAATGTATGTGACCACCAATTTATGGACAATATTTCTGGAACCTTGATTAATTTCAATGACTATCACATTATTCTAAGTGCAGATTTCAATGCTTGTGTCCACCCTGAGTTAGACCGCTCTTCCACTGACCCCACGGTGGCAACGCCATCTTCAGTAGCTCTTAATAGCTTAATTGCAGAGCTTAATCTTGCAGACCCATGGCATTTTAAAAATGGTAATGCAAAGGCATATACATTTTACTCCACCCGTCACAAGTCATTTTCTAGGATTGATTATATTTTGTTTGATCCCTCTTTGGTCCAACACATCAATACTATTGATATTTTGCCTATTTTGATATCGGATCATTCACCGGTAACTTGTAATATCACTATAGGTATCAAATTCTCTAAAGTCAATAGATGGTGCTTTAATAATACACTATTATACGACACCTTCTTCTTAGATCAACTTAGACAAGAACTAATTATTTTTCTGGAAATTAATTCCCACTGCCATAATCCACAGATGTTGTGAGAAGTTACAAAGTGTTTTTTAAGGGGTAACTGCATTTCATATTCTTCCAGAGTTAAGGCCTCTAGGAATAAACGGTTCAAGGAGCTAGAAAAAAAAGATTCATTATCTAGAACGCCAACTGGCCCAGGCTTTTTCTGACAAGTTTTATCAGGAGCTCTCTTTATTGAAAGCAGAATATACTTCTCTATCTATATCTAAAGCTGAGTTTATTATTCACAGAACAAAGCAAAAATACTATTTTAATGCAGATAGGTCTAGTAGATTGCTTGCATTGAAACTCAAAGAGTGTGAATCCAAAGCCAGCATTGATGTAATTAAAATTAGCTTTGGTGAAATTACTATGGACCCAAAGGTTGTTAATGATGAGTTTAAATTATTTTACTCTATGTTGTATTTGTCTGAGGTTTCCCTTGACAGAGGAAAATGCAGTGATTTTCTCACTGATCTGGATCTCCCCATTTTACCAATATCTGCTCAAGAATCACTAGATGCACCTTTAACACTGGAGGAACTCCACAATACAGCTAAACTGTTGCAGAAAGGTAAATCACCTGGCCCTGATGGAATTCCTCCAGAGTTCTATCTAGCTATCTGGGACATTGTGGGTCCCCTAATTCTGAAGTCCATGAATTATGCCATTGATCACGGTACACTTCATAGAGATCAAAATGTAGCCCTCATTACCCTGTTGCTTAAAAAGGATAAAGATCCATTAAGTTGCTCTAGTTATCGTCCAATATTTTTGATATCAGCAGATGTCAAGATCCTAGCCAAAGCACTGGTTTTACGATTGGAACCATATATTGACAATTTGATCCATTATGACTAGACTGGCTTTCTCAAGGGCCGTCTAGCATCGGATAATATGCGTCGATTGTCACACATTATTGATCATGCGTGCACCAGTAATGTTACCTCTGCCATTTTTTTCTTTGGACGCTCTCAAAGCATTTGACAGACTTGAATGGTACTATCTATGGGCTGTTCTGGAGCGATTTGGATTTGGCCCTAAGTTCCTAAATATTATACAACTGTTATATAAATGTCCTTCTGCCTCCATAATGACAGGTTCCTTTTTCACTTCAAAGGGGTTGCCGGCAAGGTTGTCCCTTATCACCACTTTTATTTGCACTTTCACTAGAGCCTCTTGCACAAGCTCTTAGACAAAGCCAAACAATAACACCTATAACTATCATTAACTCCCATCATCACATCTCATTGTATGCTGATGATATTATGCTTTATCTTTCAGATTTAAATACCTCCCTACCAGAGGTTTTGCGATTGTTCAATTTCTTTAGCACTATGTGTGGATACAAAATGAATTGGGATAAGTCATCCTTAATGGCACTTAATAGTATCACTAAAGCAACCTCTCTACCTAGTGGCTTTGTCTTTGCTAATTCATGTACTTATCTTGGTATTAAAATTGTTGATTCTCTGTCTGACAAATTTTTTTTAAATCAGTCAGAAAATTAAGCGGGATATACAGAGGTGGGACAACTTAAAAATGTCAATGCAAGCTAGAATCAGTACAGTTAAAATGAACATTTTATCTAGAGTTAACTTTTTATTTTTCATGCTCCCTTGTTTTCCTACCCCTAAATTTTTCAAAGAAATGAATTAATTTCTAAAGTCATGTCATGCCTGCCTCGCCAGGGCCTGCTCACGTCATGCCTGCCTCTCCAGGGCCTGCTCATGTCATGCCTGCTACCCCAGGGCCTGCTCACAAGCCTGCCACGCCTGAGTCCCCGGCCAAGATGGCCGCCACGCCTGAGTCCCCAGCCAAGATGGCCGCCACGCCTGAGCCTCACCACTGTATAGCCGTCACGTCAGAACCCCGTCATGCCAGATTCCCCTAAGAATTTTTTGGGAGTGGGTATAGTACCCAAGCTCCGACGGATGCAGAGCTTGGGCCAGGACTGATGAGACTGATTGCCAGTGTGATGGATCCACCTTTGATGTCAGTGCGAGCGGCTGGCATCCCAGAGGCCTCCCCTGTCCACGAATCTGCCCCAGAATCGGCAGCGTCCGCTGCAGAACCTCCCGAGGTGGCGGCGTCCGCTGCAGAACCTCCCGAGGCGGCGGCGTCCGCTGCAGAACCTCCCGAGGTGGCGGCGTCCGCTGCTGAACCTCCCGAGGTGGCGGCCGTCTCTGAGCTATGGTGGTCGTCTGCTCCGCCGTGGGGATCTTTGCTCTCCTCTGCTCTGCTCTGCTGTGGTGGTCGTCTGCTCCGCCGTGGGAATCTTTGCTCTCCTCTCCTCTGCTCTGCTGTGGTGGTCGTCTGCTCCGCCGTGGGGATCTTCGGACCCATCTGCTCCGCCCTGGTGCCCGTCAGCTCCGTCTGCTCCGCCCTGGTGCCCTTCAGCGCCACCTGCTCCACCCTGGTGCCCTTCAGCTCTGCCCTGGTGCTCTTGGCTTCCTGCTCTGCCTGCTCCATGCTCCTCTGGATCTGACCTGGTGGTCCCCTGGGCCTCCACTGTTCCACAGTCTGCCACTACTCCACGGCCCAGGTCCTCCACTGTTCCACAGTCTGCCACTACTCCATGGTCCTGGTCCTCCATTGCTCCACAGTCTACCACTGCTTCATGACCCATGGTCTTGCCCATTGTCCCACGGTCCATGTCATTTTCCAGATCATGTTCCCCTTCACGGGCCTGGCCCTCCATCCCTCCCCCTGTTCCACTTCCGCTCCACCTCCTTCCTGGATTCATGTTCAGTCCTGTTGAGGAGCGTCTGGAAGCCGCTCCTTAGGGAGGGGGCTATGTCACGATTCCCAGCTGGAGTGCCCATGAACTCCACTAGAGGGCACTCCACCCCGGACTCTTGCTATTGTTTCTGCACTCCATTTCCCATATGTTCCTTGCCCCACATGTGATCTTGTCATGTGTTACCCTTGTCTTTGTGTCATTTTCTCATTGGTTCCTTGGTTTCA
>CM040987.1:7447274-7532028 GCA_022985145.1 Pangasius djambal
TTTTTTTTTTTTTTTTTTTTTTTGGAAATCCAGTGATCCAAGCCTTTTTGTGTACTGCTGCGATTTCTCCAGCACAGCTATTGACCTCGTCAAGGTAAGAGAGACAGTCACTAAACTGCGTTCATTTTCAGACAAACAAACAAATTGGAAGTACAAAGGCTTTTTGTACATTTTTTATTTTAAAAGCAAAAACATTCTTAACATATATATATATATATATATATATATTATATATATATATATACATACACACGCATACATACATACATACATACATACATATATAATTGTTTTTTTTTTTTCATTTTGAAATAAATAAAAAAAACAACAAATAAACGCATTGTACATGAACCAATCAGCCAAGTTTGCTATGTGAAGTTTGCTTCTAATGTAGGTAACAAGTAAGGGAAGTTTAAAGCCTAACATAATTTACATTTCACAATTTACATGTGATGCGTCCTGACATGAAGCACAGAAGCCTGGTTTATATTTGACGGGATGCATGATGTATCTTATGTTCATGTGGAACATTTAAAACCAGCACATCCCAGTCTGTCAGGTTTCCAAGTTGGACTATACAATGTTTTATGCTTTCTGTCTCTCTTAAAACTTTCTGCTGTTCTCGTGATTGTTGTCATGAGCTGCATTCTGAATCGAAAAACCCGAACCTCACATTCAAAAGTATTTACCAATCTCGAAAATCCAGAAGAGTGACATGCAAAACAGAGCTTTTGGAAGATTTGCAGGCAACATGAGAGGTTTGTAATATTGGAGCACTAACTGCAACAGGCAAACAGGTTAGTTTAGAGTGTTAGAACTCAATAACGGTCCAGAATAGTGCCTAAGTATGCAATTAGAGACACAAAGCTGGTTTGCATAGTGGAGGTAGATGGACAGGGAAATTTATCCGTTTTATTGCTGAACTAGTGCTAGTGCAGTGTGTCAGGGTTGTGAAAAGACTAAAATAACATGTATCCTGTTTAATTTAAACGTGGCTTGTCTGAATGTGACTCCCAGAAACATTTCAAAATATTAGCATCCATATTTTTGATCTTTCTAATAGTTATTTGCGGTTGATGGGTTTTTGTATCTATTTTTATCAATCGAATGACGGACTGATTCATTAACTTTGCAGTCTAACCCGGAGTACAACCCATCTCGATGTCACGCCTTCGTCCACGACCTGAGTGATGTCACAGCTGCTTATCCAATGCCAGAGCAGAGCCTCGATGTCATCGTTCTCATATTCGTCCTCTCCGCTCTCCACCCTGAAAAGTGAGTGAGCTGATGTGTAGGGGAGATTAGTTTTATTGCATGTCATCTGTCCCTAGCCTCGAGTGTGCATGTAATCAACTCCAGGAGCACCCTTAATGAAAATGATTGCCTTAAATCAACATTAATTCAGATTTTTCATCCAAACAGCTTAAGAAGCTACCAAAGTTTCCTCTGTCAAAACTCATTCTCTAAGAACCACTTTTTAAGATACTAGGTTAAAGTAAAAATAAAATAAATTATGGTTAAACTGTTGTTCTTGTATGAGTTTGCTTAATTTAATGAAGCGTTAAGAAAAAGTATTAAACTTTCCAATTAATCATAAAGTCCAATTTCATATAAGATGCTAATAGTATCATAATCTTACTATTAATGATTATGAATAAAAAATAAATAAATATTAATTATTTTTAATTAATTATAAGATTATTAATGTCACCTTTTAATTAATTGACCCACCTCCCCTCCCCCCTTCCCTCTGTCAGGATGCAAAGCTCTATCAGCAAGCTGGCCAGTTTGCTCAAACCTGGAGGAGTTCTGTTACTGCGGGATTATGGGCGCTACGACATGGCCCAGCTTCGTTTTAAAAAGGGTCGGAGCTTTAAAAATACCTCCAATGCATGTGTCATTCTGCGCTGTTTTTTTCGTCAGGATGTAGTTCAAGGTTTAAGTTGTGTGTTTTCATATTTTAGGAAGGTGTTTATCCGAAAATTTCTATGTCAGAGGAGACGGAACGCGAGTCTATTTTTTCACTCAAGGTAAAGAGCTTTACACACAAAACAAACACACACACACACACACACACACACACACACTCACTGCTAAGCTGTACATTGGTCCAGCTGCCCAGACAACACTGCAGACATATTCCTAGTACTGTACAATGATTGTGAGTGTGGCTTTGTAGTCCAGCTTAACCTGAAACAAAACAGCCCTGTACCTGCAAGTGCATTTTTATTATTAAATATCCTATTTAAATGTAAGCAAGTTTGTGATATTGAGCATGTTAACTGCTTCGTACAAAAGGTCAGATTTTCCTCATGCCTAATCTCTTCTACTGAAGCATTTGTTCAGACGTCACTCGGATGGATTTAAAATGAATCATAAGGTTTTGCACAATCCTGTGAAGTCCACGCCAGCTCGAGGGCATTAAAGCTAAAAGGAGACATACCAAATAGTCAAACTCTGAAATTCATGTAAATACTTGAAAGCTTCTACTTTTCACTCAAGTCGTTTAATGAAAATTGTTGCATTAAATTAGAGAAGAATGCAAAACAGAAGCATTTTCATTAGTGGTCTCAGACTTTTGGACCCCACTGCATATAGGCAAATATCACATGAATGACTGCAAATTTGGTTTAATATAACAATATGGGCTCAATCCTCATTATTTGCTTATAAAATGATATTTATGCATACACAATTATCTGTGTAAAATATTGTGGTTACATCAGTGGCTCTGAAATTGGAAACTCCCACACAATTGAATGAGTATCACTTAAGTTCGTAGGTCTTACCTAGGTCCTAAGGTCTAAACGATGCACGCAATTTCTGTATTAACTCCTCACTATATGCATAACTGAACTCTGAATATGGCCTGTAGAGAAATGCAACCACTTTGTTGTTGTTGGCTGTGATATATGAACTCAGTAGGTACACTTTTTTTTATGCACAAGCTATTTTCAACCCTGTTGTTTTATATGGACACAGCTGATCTGAGACTAATGCAAAATGATGCTATCCTGATCATGTTAATAGGTGGCGCATCCATTACAGCTTCCACAATCTTGTTTGTAATGTCTTTGTCAGTGGCTGCCTTTTTTTTTTTTTTTCAAAATTAATTGCTGCCATATTACTTGAGTATGTTAGAAAGTAAGGGTGCCATCATTTAAAATGATATGTGTAAGTTGATAGTGTTACCTGAAACGACAGTTTGAAACCTGCATCCTATGAAACATGGTAACTTGCACTTCCTACTCGCTTTTACTCCTTTGTCTGTTTCTTTTCCTTCCCCCTGTTTTTACAGAAGAGCTACATGATCTGTTCTGTGGAGCCGGGCTGGAGAAGGTGCAGAATTTAGTGGACAGGAGGCTGCAGGTGAACAGAGGGAAACAGCTGACCATGTACAGAGTCTGGGTGCAGTGTAAATACCGCAAAAACACGAAGCCACTGCAACCTGCAGCACGGGACTGAGACAAGAAAGCAAGGAAATCCACAGAACTGGATCAGACGCTGAGCGGAGAACTGGACCTCTGATGATTGGAAAATTAGAACCATAAAAACTGAATATGACAAGCTTTTGTGGTTGGAAGGCAACGGGTACTGTCAGTGGCAGTAGAAGAAAAGTGGATGGGGAACTTTAAATCCTATCATTCCTTACTGCCCATGTGAACATGCTTTTAACATGCTTTTAAATGCTTTTAAACATTTATATTGTAAAAATAAAATATGGCATGGTTTTCATAAATACCAGTTTTGTCTTTTGTCTTTATTTTAGTCTAATTTGAAAAATTGAAGTGTCTATGGAGATTTAAAAAAAAAATGGAATAGGACAAACTATTGCATGTTAATGTTCATATTTAAAAGCCCAAATGTTGCTGGTGTGAGATCCTGGGTTGTTGCTGAAACTTTTCCCCACACTCGAACTCTGCTGGAGCACTTCTGAACCACATGAGTGTTCCATCTACTCTCCTGGAGGCTCGGAGACTGCATAAATAATTATCAGGTCCCAGTTAAACTCCTGTTGTTTTGAAATTAGCTACACATTTGCATGACTGCATGAAATCAAACTTTTTCTGGATTGTTATTTTGGTAGTCCATCTTCTCATATGCATTCAAATTCATGTAGGTATTGACGATTCTTGACAGCACAGATGTAACATTTATGGAACATGTTTGGGTGAGGGAGTGTGGCACCAAACCATGCCGGAAGAATGCTCCCGACATCCTAACAGAGGCATCAGTTTTGTCTTAAATTTGTCACTCGTCTTTACAGTGCAGTAGGACACTGATGATTAAAAAAAATAACTTGTGAGAAATGTTCTTACACACGTTGAGCCTCTACACTGGCATAAAAGATGGTCTCATGCTTACACCTACAGTAAGTTGGTACGAAAAGATTAAAGTGAGAGTTAGAGAGCAGGCGAACCTTTCCTTACAACTTCATCTGTATGTTATATATAACACTATGTTATATATGTTATTACTATATTGTAAAGAGTTCAGATAGGCTGTTTTTTGGTCAAATATGGGAAATGTACACACATTGCCAGGTCTCCAGGTCCAGTGAGTCTACACCCACTGTAGCCTCATATTCCTCAAATTCCTCTCGGCAGATAGTAGTAAAACCCGATGTGGTCTTCTGCTGTTGTAGCCAATCCACCTACAAGCTCAACAAGTTGTGCATTTTGTTATGCTTTTCTGCTCAACATGCTTGTAAAGAGTTGTGTTTTTTTTACTCCACACATCCTATCAGACTGAACCACTCTGGCCATCCACTTCTGACCCCTCATCAACAAGGCGATTCTGTCACTCACTTGATATTTTTTTCCCACCTTCTTCTGTGTCAACTCTGGAGACTGTTGTGCATGAAAATCCTAGAAGATAAGCAGTTTCTGAAATACTCAAACTTTACAGTTTGGATTGTTGTCTCTTACTGCAGGATATACCCACATTTAGACAGAATTCTAAATATCTTCATCCAGAATTCTTGCATTTTAGGATAAATTATATAACTAGGATGCTTTATTGTGTATAATTGTGGCTTTGTCTGCTCTTCCTACAACTATCTGGACTGAATTGTGCATCACTTGGATAAAAGGAATATTTTTAAAATGAAATGCTACACAACATGCTATCTACAACTATCTGAACTTTCACATTATGTGCCATTTTTTCCAGTTCCTCTGAGTAGACAGATCCTGGGGTGGCTCAAATCCCGTCAAGGCCTTTGTCAGAGTTGATATCATCACACTTCAACCAGCCCATTTGTGAAGAGCAGGAGAGAAACAACTACAGCTTTACAACTTTGAGCAATCTATAGATTAGTTAGTTGGCGTTTGGTGTCATCATGGTTTCATAGACATTCATAGATTTTAACATGGCTTATTAAAAACCGATGTGTCTCATCTATAAGTCAACAAGTTGATGTCTTATTTATAGTGATGAATTAATTACTAATGAATTAATCACTAAATGTTAAAGGTAAAAGGTGTTGTCACCATGACTTGTGTACACAAGGAATTTTATGTAAATTGCCCTCACAAATTACAATTGAAAATCCCTGTTTTAGAGAAGTTTTAAAGGTGCATGAATGGCTCTTTTCACATTTCCAGGTGAAAGATGCATACTAAAGGTACAATAGATGTACCCTTGATGATACCTCCTCAACAAGGAAAAGTACAGTTTGGTACCTTTATTTCTGAGAGTGTAAGGTCAATCTAAGCCTTTTATTTAAATATTGACAATTAATTGAAGTGTCTTTTATAGAAAAACAAACATTTAACGGAACGTATGGAATGTAGAAATGGGGCGTGGCCGAATGCCCGAAAATCTTGCACAATCTCACGAGAAAATATGAGATTTTACCGATTATTGTTTACATTGCGAAAGATGAGAACCGAACCGAATCGATCCGGATTTAACTGATTCCTCTTTGACCAGCTTCACTTCTCATCCACGTCGTGTTTGTTCTGCGGAGATGTGCACACGGAACTTGATTTTAGGCGCAGTTTTGATTATTTGAGGCGTTGAGCCCGGTTCGGTGCTGCTGACCCGCAGTAGGCATCGGAAACAAACATCCGAGAAGAGGATCGAGATTTAAATCGCTCGGAGCGGAGCCATGTTCGATGCGCTTTGACCGTCACTCGGTGGAAATCGGTGTGTAGGCAGCATGCCATTGCTTTGTAAGAAGAAAGGAGTGTAGAGAGCCTGATCAGTTGATAGACTGTCTTTAAACAGGCCGAAAGGAAAGGCTGACCATATCGAGGCCTCGTGTCGGGAGGTACCGCAGCCTCCGCTTGACGCTCGGAGTCGGAGCCGAACACCACGCGCCTAGCGCCGGATCCTGAGCGCTGGCGAGACTCGGGGATTCGAGGCCTTGTTCGGGAATGTCTGGCTAACTGAGGACGAGGTCTGTAGTGACAAAGAGGGGGAGAGCAGTCACAAATTAAACCAAAAAATATACATCACAAGTCGAAACCAACGACAGCTCAGGTAAAACCGTGATTCTGTGCTGCTTAATAATTCTTTGCCAACTGTCAAAACTTGTGAGGAATCTAATTAGCTCGTTAACTGTGCTGGATTTAATAGCAGAAAAGTGCAAACAATGTCTTGATGATGGTGCCAAACCCCATGGGTCAGGTCAGGTTAGCTCCAGCTAACACGCTACTTAAGTGTTTAACAAAATTCATTTTAAGTAAACGCAACATTTCTTTTATATTTAGATATATTTTCACTCAAAGGTATTGTTTATTTTTAAATGCATAATACGTTACATGAAGGCTTCTCTGAAGTAACAGTTTGTCTGCTAGCTTTAGCTAACTAGCTTGCATGGTGTTTAGCTAGATAACGTCTGTTTTGATTATTTCGAAAATATCTAAGGGAGAGAAACAAGGTAAGTGTTTTTATTAGGTTGGGTGATGCTTTAATATGCGTTTTGTATTTTACATTCCGGTTAAATGAGCTAGAAGTAACTTTGTTGCATCCTTAATGATTGCATAGTTCGGTTGCTAGCCTTGTGGCTTGATTGATTAACCTGTGTATGTTCGCTAGCTCCTTGTATAGCTGCTTAGCTTTTGGCTGATATCTTTTTCTTTTTTTTCCTCCCCGGACCTGCTGCTGACCTGATGAAGTTATTCAGGTCCGGTTCAGGTAACCTGGCCTTGTAGATCAGTGTTATAGTTTGGGGAATGATGTGCTGAGTCTCGGGGTCTAATTGTTTTTTTTTTTTTTAGTAGATCATACAGCACAGATTTAACGTGTATGTTCTGTGAGTACGTGTCATGTAGAGTCGTGTGACTCCTGATTTGCATTGCTGTAAGACTCAGCAGGCCTGTGGGACGTTTTCATGGCCGTGGATTAGTGAAAAAGCAATCAGAGAGACTCATCAAGTCTAGGAAAGGTCTCGAAAATACATGCATCAGTGGCCCATGACTCAACATGTCACACAGACATTACTGTGGTATCAAACCTCCCAGCATCACTATGGCTACGTAATGAGATGCAAACCATCCCCTCTTTCTGGGTCTGTGTCTCTCTCTCTCTCTCACTGTCTCTCTCTCTTTTCGCAGTCATGATGGAGGAACTGCACAGCTTGGATCCTCGGAGGCAGGAGCTGCTCGAGGCTCGATTCACTGGGGTCGGAGTCGCCAAGGTCTGCCATGATCTGTCAGATCCCCTTCCGTCATTATCCTCTCTTTTGCTTTCTTTCCCCTTCCCATTTATGCGAATACAAATCACTTCCGTCTACAGCAACCTCAGATCACTCGTCCTAATCTCTTCATATGCAGTCACTTTGAGATTTGATCTCTTGACGTTTCATCTGACCGTTTCTAAAACATAAAGATAATCGAAGATGCTGATAATTGTGAAGTGAAGTGACATGTAGCCAAATATGGTGACCCATACTTGGAATTTGTGCTCTGCATTTAACCCATCCAAGTGCACACACACAGTAGAGAACACACACGCCGTCTTGCTCAAGGGTCTCACCTCAGTCGTGGTATTGAGGGTGGAAGAGAGCGCTGGTCATTCACTACCCCCACCTACAATCCCTGCCGGACCTGAGTCTCGAACCCACGACCTTCAGGTTCACCTTCGGGTTATAAGTCAGAGACTCTAACCATTAGGCCACGACTGCCCTTTCAAAGACTTTCAGGTTAGTGCAATGTCCATAGGATACATCAGGTGTATCTAATTACAAACAGCGCTAATGTTAATTCTGCAGTGAACTCTAAAACGAACACATTGTTACTGATTCTTGAACATCTCCAATCACCAGACACACACAGAAGTGATGCTAAGCATCAAGACTGATTTGGTCTGAAAAGACTCTCATGATTGTGTGTGTGTTGTTGATTGACCCAACACAGAGCCCAAAATCATCGCGTTTCTTAAGTTTGTATTACTTATAAGCAAAAGCTTGCCGACAGTCGTTCGATTACTCTGAGAACGTCAAAATCAGGTATTGAACAATACTCGAAATCGACACACACAGAAAAGGTAGGAGAGGTGCACAGCAGCATGTTATCCAAAATAAGACACCGTTCCTGATGAAAACCCATTGATGTGTGTTGCTTGTTTGTCGTAAGGTGTTTGAGCAATTTTAGCTGAAATGTACATATTTTGTTCTGTAGCCTCATAAATCTGTGCACACACTGACGGTTTGCCCTTTTAGATATTTATTGCTGAATTGTACTGCTCTAGAGCTGGACTGACAACCGCCATTTCATTTATCCTGATTCTTCTTTAATATGTATGTACGTATGTGGGGGGAAAAAAAAGCCAAATCCAGATCGTCTCCCGATTGGTTGAAGTGCACAGTACATCCCGTCCAAACTTGGACAGTTGACAAAGCGTTAAAGATTAAGTAATTACCTGTTACTGTAGGTAATACTGGAGTAGGTCAGTGTTATAAAATTACAGAGGTCCACGACAATTTATTGTGACATGTCGTCAGAGTGCCCAAAACAAAATCTGTGGGATTCACTTGGGATTGCTTCATTTTGAGGCACCAGGTGTAACGTTAAGTCGGTAGTCATTGTGACATTTTTTTTTAAAGATATTTGGCATGTGGCAAAAACCACATCTCCCAATGATGATTAAACTGTGACACATTGTGCAGAGGCAGCGGAAACATTTCACTAGAAACATGAGTCTGTTTCTCGCTGTACGTCAGGTGTGTCAGGGCAGATTGTCCTGTCTTATTGTGATTGTGAATAATGCATTTTTTTTTCCACTGAGGCTGAAGTGGTCTGAGAGAGATATGAGTTGTTGTTTTTTATATATATATATATTTATATATATATATATATATTTATATATATATATAAAGACTTCCTCTGCACCCCACCCCCATCCCGTTGTCTCTCTGTGCAACCTTGAAGGCTGTTGGCATTGCGGTCCTCTGGCCTGATGGGATGGAAAAATGTCAGGGGGTAATGAATAGCAGCGTTTGGTTGATCCAAAGGCCGTCTTGGTGTCGCAGCGGAGCCGTGCACTCGTAAACAGGATGTTCATTTCATGGCAGCTCTCATGTCTTAACATTTGAAGCTCTGTACTCGTTTATTCATTTGCTGTTTCTCTTCTCTCCGTAGGGTTCTGGGCACAACGAGTCATCCAATCATAGCCTGTGTAGCGTAGGCTCTCTGAGTGACAAAGAGCTTGAGGTTGGTTACACACAAACACACACACACACACACACACACACCAATCTGTGCAAGTATTTTAGCTGAATGCACCCAGAAGTGATAAATCACTACCTAAATTCAGCTTCCTAATGTTGGTCCAGGATCATACGGATATTTTTCCTGCCAAGTCCTGTGGTCGCTTAATATAGCTTCTCCCACAGCGCTGATTGGTCAGAAAGTGCTGATTTTTCTCTAACAGCAGCTCCAAGTGGTAGTGGTGGCTGCAAGACAAATCACAAGTTTATATTAAGACATTCATTCTAAAATGTTATTGTCAAACTCTTAATTCACAGGGACTCCACAATAATATAAGCCCAGTAATAAATGGATTTAAAAATATATAATATACAACATATAATCATTGGTGTGGTGAAGCTTGGAAACATTAATATAAAATGTTTGGAAGGAGTCACCAGTGTGATCGCTTCGTAACAGGAGAGTCTACGGGACTTTGAGGGTCCTCGGGATTGTGACAAGCTGCATTTTTTTTTTTGTTTTTTGGTCTTATTAAATATGAACTGCAATGCACAAAGAATATTGCTTTTTATTAGTGATATGCAGAAGCTGTTCCATAGTGAAAAGCAACCATCACCACATTGCTCTTACGTCGCTTAGTCTCTTTAATGGGGGAAAAAATAAGCAGGGGTTTACTTTTTAAAGAATTCCTTGCTGTCTTCTTGTTATACATGAATGTAATTTTCTGTTGCATTGCATTTTTACTTGAATCAGCATAATGCAGTCATGCCTCAGTGAAATGCAAACACAGTCCAGTCACAGCCTGGAGCCGTAGTCAGGGCGTGGTTTGGGGAGAATGAGGAGAATTTCTTGGTTCACTGGTTCCTTCATTCCTACTACGCTGATGCCTTAATCGTCAAGCTTTTCGTAATTACCACTAAAACATGCTGAAAGTGTCAATAAGGCTGAAATACTTGCAGCACACAGCACGAATGAAGTTAGCACATTTCACCGGTGTGAAAAGTATTTTCTTTTTTTCTGTGGGAGAGGATGAGAGGATCTTCTCCATGGTGGGGTATTGTTGATGGTATGTGTATACAGAGTCACAGTAGAACTGTACTGATTTGTTTAGTCTTGGAGAGCCTGTTGTTGTCTAGTCTGCAGGTTGTGAGAAAACACACTTCCCAGCGTCAAGGAAACATCTAGAACAAGATGAATTGTGGAATGAAGTGAAGTTATAAATTCCTGTTTTGTCTTCTCTCTCTCTCTCTCTCTCACACACACACACACACACACACACACACACACACACACACACACACACACACACAGACACCTGAGAAGAAGCCGAATGACCAGAGAACACGTAAGAGGAAAGGAGACCCCTTTGACAGCCAAGGTAGCTGCTTTTGAAATTCTTGACTGTTACACTTTCACTTGCTTTTATACTTGATCCTTCAAGGTTTTTTTTTTTTCTTTTCCTCTTCATCTCTAGATGTTAGGCAGGATTTATGTAATAGTTAGAATCAGAATAGCATCACCTAACGATATATCAAGATTGAGGAATCAGTAATAGATCATCTAATCGAGGTTTTGATAATTAGAAAATTTTTAATTTTATTTTTTTGTATCTTTTCTCCCCACCCTCCAGCCAAAGCAGGAGGCCGAGGACACAAAATCAGTGATTATTTTGAGGTGAGTTCTAAGAGGTTGAATGTGTATATGTAATGATTCGTAACAGGAAAGGATTATCAGTATTATTTAAGTGAAGTGTTCAGTTCATACATCTTAATCAATTGTGCCGTTAGTTCTGCCGTCATTTGTGCAAGCTTTTAAAACCGTAAAAGTCATACTCATGTTGGGAAGCATTTTCAACAGGGAAGTGCATCATTTCTTATTAGTTCTTATAGCTAATCTTGGTACAAAGGTTGTGTTTTTTTTGTGTGTGTGTGTGTGAGTTTGTCTTGTTGCTGCTTTGAAGTGAGTTTTAGATTGTTTGTTTCTTTTTGCTGAGGGTGGCATAAGCGCACATGCGTACCCTCTTAATTAACTTAATTAACTTAATTCCCACAAGGCCACTGAGCTATAAATGTGACTTAAAAGCCACATAAAGGCTTTTGGGAAATTTGGTGACATCTTGTTCTTTATATAACAGTGCTGAATTCCCAAATATAGTATGGTTGGAGGATTTTTATATAATTTTACATTCTTTTTCATCATTCACGTTTTAATGGTGCTCAAAGTATGGCTCATGATAATTAGGTTTACTAACAAAATGCCAGCAATACGATATTGCCAGATTAAACAGACCTTCTGAGCATGGAGTGTCACAGCCTTTTAACCCGCAAAAGAGGTTATTTAAGAAGATAAAAAATAAAACATGACAAAAACAAGATTTTACCAACATTTCTATACTGTCCTCTAGATTGGGTAGCTTGATTTTTTTATTTATTTATTTTTTTTAAAACATGCAACCAGTAAACATAAAACTGTCTTCATCTCTGTTTCAGACACTGTTGTAAAGATGTATTAATCAAACCCCAAACTCATCTACCTTCCTGCTTTAGGACTCCATTTAGTATCATGAGCAAATAGCATAGTGACACACTGTAGTCTGCTTCTTATGGACTCCAAGCTGACTTCTGCTTTTGTGTGAGAACTAGCTAGGAAAAAGGTGTTTGTGAAGTCCATGAAATAAACAGTGTGTAGAAATAGACCTAAACAGTCTGTGACAAATGCCCTTGAGAATGAAATGCGTTTTGACAGCTTGAACAGCAAGCATTAGCCTGAGAACTGCTATGTGCATTAGCCTGAGAACTGCTATGCAAGGTTAGAGAGTACCTCAGGATGAGACCGGTATGACGGCTGCACCTAGGTTGTATTTGCAAGTGATCCAGCAATCCTATGTAGCTGCACAAAGATGGCTGCCAGTGAGAACAACAGCAACCTGTAAACAACAACATATGGCATCACTCCTCGAGTGAATACCTACGGAGTCGTTTGGTTTGAGCATTGCGGATAAAAACGCGTTACAATAAGATGAGGGCTGTTTTCTGTTAACCACACAGATTTTACACTAATCTCTCACCCTTTATGCTAACCATTCTCTCCCTGTGTGTCTAGTTTGCGGGGGGTAGTGGTACTGGCACTAGTCCGGCGCGTGGTATTCCTCCTGTGGTGCGCTCCTCCCCGCAGCACTCTCTCTCCAACCCTCCTGCTGCAGTGAGTCTCCTGCTCTCACTCTCTCCTTTCTTCATTTCTCTTTTCTTCTGCACTCCTGTTGCCACTCCATCATGTTTCTCTGCTTCTCTGGCTGCATTCCTCGTCCATTCACCCAGCTGTCAGATCAAATATTTGCTCAGAATTAAGCCTTTGATGGCCCAGCATGTTATGTACTTTAGGATGGTGTACATAAAGTCATGTAATTCGGTGAATGAATGAAGATGGGTATGAAGGTTTTATGTTTTGTGATTGACAGGTGCAGCAAGGAAGTCCGTCCTCTATCAATTCCAATACTGACCACTCCCACTCATCGTGCACCCTCAAACCAGCTTTCACACACACGCAGCACAGGGCAACACAGGTACCATAGATTCACACACACACGCACCTCATGATGCGTGTTATAAATAAAGGTGATAATGCAATACATGCTAGGAGGCACTTCTGCAAGTTTTTGTTCGTTCTCCCTCAGTCGGACATGACTCTGGAGAAGCTGGCTGCGCTGGAGAGCAGTAAGAGTTCAGACCTCGAGAAAAAAGAGGGACGCATCGATGATTTGCTCAGGGTAAGCATTGTAGAAGCAGCACACGTTTGGGTGGCATAGGAATCTAGGGTAATTTCAGCCTTCACAGATGCGAAAATATATTTTTTCCCTACATTTAGTCCAAAACACAGACAAACCCAAGGGTGGTTGAATAACTTCAGTGTTGTCCTGAGCAGACATTTCTGGGATTTTACATGCAACTACACATTTTCATTACTCCGAGTCCCTAAGAAGGAAATAAGTTAATCAGAGTAAAGGACGCAATCTTACAGGCTGATTAAATCAGCTATTATAATATCAATTACAGTCGATATAAAGCCCAGAAATCTGTTGTCTTGTGGTAATTTATAGCCATCTGGATGTGAGAGTTTCACAGAGGAGACACGCATGCATTTCATTATAAATGCAGCCTTGAGGAACTAATACCTTGCTACCGTAGACCTACTCGGACAGTATGTGTTTCAGAAAAGCATATCTAAAACCTCCCAACATTCATGGCTCGTTT
The DNA here is from genome assembly GCA_022985145.1 of Pangasius djambal. NCBI lineage: Eukaryota > Metazoa > Chordata > Actinopteri > Siluriformes > Pangasiidae > Pangasius > Pangasius djambal. The sequence goes on from CM040987.1 coordinate 7,461,181, forward strand.
GAAAGTAAATTCAGAGCGAATTGAGCCTTCTGTGGCATGTCTGTTCCTGTGTCTTTCACGCAAACCCGGTCTGTACCTTTGGGCTATATACCATATAGTTTTGAACAGCAGCCATTTTCAGACACCTTTGGAGCCAGGTTTCCTTAATCGTTCCTGTACATTTATCATTGTGTACATCTGTACAGTCAACCAATTCTTGTTTATCCTCAACATTTTTCTCACAATAAATAAAAATTGCATGGCATGGCACATGCAGGAACGTGAATTTGCAGTGTGTGTGTGTGTGTTTGTGTTGCAGGTGAACTGTGATCTGCGCAGACAGATCGATGAGCAGCAGAGAATGTTGGAGCGCTGTAAGGAGCGCCTCAATAAGTGTGTGACTATGAGCAAGAAGCTGCTCATTGAGAAGGTATGGACACCTGGCACCTATGTGTGGGTGAAGTTGATCTAATGTGAAGGCGTGTTACGTGAGTGCATGTGTGTGTTCAGTCGAAGCAGGAGAAGATGGCGTGCAGGGACAAGAGCATGCAGGACCGTCTCCGACTGGGCCATTTCACTACAGTGCGACACGGCGCATCCTTCACAGAGCAGTGGACCGATGGATATGCCTTTCAGAATTTAATCAAGTAAGATCTAGACCAGTAAGAAGTAGTGATCCATATTTTCAGTTTCCTAACTCGGAAACTGATTCATGAACAGGAATGAAATGTGGATCATTAGATTAGTATATAGGATATAATCTCAAAGTATTCGAGAGTCAAGAGACAACTATAATCCACATATCTAGCATTGCCTTGTGCTATGGAATCCCAAATGTCATTAATATCTAATAATTAAAAAATATAACTGAGACAATACAAAAAATCTGTATAAAAATGAATATATGTTTATAACATATATAAACTTATTTGTATTTATTTTATCGATTGTTTGAAGTTTTATTCCCCCCCCCCCTTTTTTTTTAAACTCCCTGTATAATGAATTTTTGTATTCCGTTACATTTTTGTGTCATTAGATTAATTTTTTTGCGAGAGTCTAAATTATACTTTAGTTTGATTTTATAGATCAGCTTTTGCTTACTGTTAACTGACTAGTGACTAAGTGTTTTTGGCTGAATCATTAAATATCTTCTTCGTCAGTGAGTGAGTGCACTATATTGGATATTAAGTAATTTGCTTTATTATATATGGTGCATTATTTATTCAGAACGGCGCCATTTGGGATTTGGCTTGCAGAGTTTCGTGAAGTGACTGAACACCGGAGATTAAATTTATGAGAGATTGATTAAATTCATTTTTGTCTTGCACCAGCTGTATTTATTTTCACAAGCTATAGAATGCACCACCATTGATGTTGAAAACACTTTCTTCTAACTTTAAAGACATGGTTTCTACTGAAAGAACAATTGGATGTATGTATGTACGTGCCGTAAATTTATCTAACAGGGCATTACTGACTAAAATTATTGCACGTATGATAACTCCTATAAGTAGCCTCAGATAAGACATGGAATGTGGCACACATTTCAAAGCCCAGGCAAGAGAAACACTATTCTTAGGATTGAGCATTGAGTGCTGCAGTCATCATAGCAGTTTTTTCCCTTTTTTTTTTTTTTTTTTTTTTTTTTTTTTTTTTTTTTTTTTTTTTTTTTTTTTTTTTTTTTTTTTTTTTTTTTACAAATAACTGTTAGTTGAGTTTCTGTTTTTCTCGTGTGCAGGCAGCAGGAGCGGGTAAACTCTCAGAGAGAGGACATTGAGAGACAGAGGAAGCTCCTGGCTAAGAAAAAGCCACCCAGTGCAGCCCAGACTCCGCCGCCCAACCTAGAACCCAATAAACGCAAGAACAAGAGCAATGGAGCAGAGAACGAGATGTGAGTACAGAGAAAGCAAGAGGGGACAAAGCTCTGCATACAGATATATTTTTCCAAATGTTTTACATTTGTTATTTTCTGTGCTGATAGGTTATCGCTAGCAGAATATCACGAGCAAGAAGAAATTTTCAAATTGAGACTTGGTCACTTAAAGAAGGTACAGAGCATGCACAAGTCAACCAGACGTTTGCTTTCTCTGTTTTATCATGCTTAATCCGTTGTAACCGACTTGGCTTTCTGTGTTTGGTGTATTTATTATGATGATCCGTGTTGAGTCTCAAAAACTGTTTGTGCTGCGTAGGAGGAAGCCGAGATCCAAGTTGAATTGGAGAGGCTGGAACGAGTGCGTAATCTTCACATCCGAGAGCTTAAGAGAATACACAATGAAGATAACTCCCAGTAGGTCTCCTCCTCTCTGCTGTTTTACTGCTTCAGTCTTCAGTTTGATAATGTTCCACTGTTTACTAGAAACATGCTTATAATAGATGTCTGAGCTGTTGCGGAATTCTGTCAAACATTTAAAAAATGCGACCAGTTACTGTGAATCAAAAACTACAGCCTTTACGCTCAAGCAGTAAAGTCTTAGTAACGCTGCTAGATAGTTTAATCCAACTTTTTAACACTGGAGCAATAAAGTCAGTCCAGTTACTTCCGGTTTCCCTGACGTTTTACTGAGCATGCGCCGTCAGACCCACAAAACTTCATTAGTAACGGCTAACCAGATCTTCGTTTAGAAATACGTTTGACTAAAGAGTTCAAAAATTCACTTTTAGTGTTTACTGACTCTCTGAACAACTGCCCTTAAACACAGTGAGTTGTGAGTAAACAGGTTTTATGTTCTTTTCTGAGTACAGGGAAGAATGTCAGAAATCTTGTCTCTGCTAATCTCTCATTTGCTACAGATGTAGTAGGTGGAGTACAGGTTTTTTTTTTTTTTTTTTGGGGGGGGGGGGGGGGGGGGGGGGATGCTAGAACATTCCTTTAACATCATCGTATTTGTTTTGTTTGCATTTGTCAGGTTCAAAGATCACCCCACACTGAATGACCGCTACCTGCTCCTGCACCTGCTGGGCCGAGGTGGCTTTAGTGAAGTCTACAAGGTAGGAGAGCTACCGTGTCATTACATTACATCAGCTACCACTTTTGGCCTAGTCACTTTGGGCTGGGCAGCACACTGGAGCTTCCACTTGCCTCGTAGGCTAGCTAATGCATTTATCATTTGTTCACCACTAAAGAAAATTAAGTTTATTTTAAATATTGTATAAATGCACAAAGTGGGTCTCTGCATTGAAGCTTCATTATAATAGCATGTGCATTGAGCGTGATTATTGGTTTGCGTTAGACTGTATACTGGAGAGTAGTCTTTCTCTTTTTAATCTTTTTTTTTTTTTTTCCTTCTCCCTCTCTTCCAGGCCTTTGACTTGACAGAACAGCGGTACGTGGCTGTGAAAATTCATCAGCTCAATAAGAATTGGAGAGACGAGAAGAAGGAAAACTACCACAAGTAGGACATTTATCATCATTGAAGTTTTTTTTTTTTTTTTTTTTTTTTTTTTTTTTTTTTTTTTTTTTTTTTTTTTTTTTTTTTTTTTTTTTTTTTTTTTTTTTTTTTTTTTTTTTTTTTTTTTTTTTTTTTTTTTTTTTAAAGTAAAAACTAGATATCACGCCTTATATGTTCCTCAAAGGGACATTTAATCTAAATGTAGTCAACCAGCTAACACTTGTTGAGTGTCAGACGTTTTTGCTTTAGAGCAGTGTTTCTCAGTCTTGGACCAGGAGTACACCTGGCCTCCACGTATGGTGTTTTCCCTGCTTGCAACTGATTCAGATCCTGATCCCGTGATTCAGCTAATTACCAAGACTACACTAGGTTAACCTGGGTGAGTTAGAGGAGGAAAAACAGCAAACATGTATATGCAGGACCAGGATTGAGAAACACTGCACTGGCCGTCAGTACAAACTGTTTTTGATTAATTATTAATTATGCTGCATGGATGATGCCGTCTTCTTTGAATCAGCAAAACAATGAGGTGGAAATATTAGAAAAAAAGTACACTGAAACGCAAAACTGTCCTCTAACTAGGCAGCTAGCACAACTCACGGTTACTTCGCAGTTATCAAATCGAGGTGTGTAAATGAAGATCTCATCTTTGCATCATGCAAGGAGAGAACATTGTGTCTCATAGCTACTTGCTGCTGCTTTTTTTTTTTTTTTTTTTTTTTTTTTTTTTTTTTTTTTTTTTTTTTTTTTTTTTTTTTTTTTTTTTTTTTTTTTTTTTTTTTTTTTTTTTTGGAGGGAGCAAGACATCAGAGACCTTACCTAGAGTGGAAAAGACTATACATCCACAGAGTCGCTTTATGTGATTTGAACTTAATAAGCTGTTTCGCTTCTAGAGACGCAAACTGAAATCAAACTGAAGATGAAAACGATTCCTGCTTCAGGTTGGCTACTGCAGGTTGTAGCTATGCGACTTGCCTTGATCCTCTTGATAGCTGTATCATATTGTCATAAACAATTATGAGTACAGGCAGTATGCTTTCCTTACTTGTCAGGTGCATTAGCAAAAACATCTCTCTGCTGACATTAAACATGTTTTTGCTGATTGAACTTATGGAACTTGTGGAAAATTGTGTTTTTTTTTTTTTTTTGTTGTTTTTTTTTTTTGCTTAACTATTCCTTTAAAGCTAGGAGAGGTTAAATATCAGTGTTCGTGATTGGCTTGTCAGGCGTGTGACGTCATGTGGTCATATATAGTGAAGAAACATGCACTGCTTGAGTTTTTAATCCTGTATGACACGAGGTAAATGCTGTTACATGCTTTTGTTCCAGACACGCCTGCCGAGAGTATCGCATCCATAAGGAACTGGATCATCCCAGAATAGTCAAGCTCTACGACTATTTCTCTCTGGACACCGACTCGTAAGAGACACGTTAACTGCCCACACGTAGACCAAACTGGTTGTGACTGCAAGAGCTGATTTTAAATGCATGCAGTAAAATGAAATTTCCATTACTGTGAGCATCACCTGTAAAGCTGTTGGATCCATTGGAACAGAAACAGTATTGTGTGTGTGTGTGTGTGTGTAGGTTCTGCACAGTGCTGGAGTATTGTGAAGGCAATGATCTAGATTTCTATCTGAAGCAACACAAGCTAATGTCTGAGAAAGAGGGCCGGTCCATCATCATGCAGGTTGTCAACGCCCTGAAATACCTGAACGAGATCCGCCCACCAATTATCCATTATGATCTTAAACCAGGTAAGACAAAAGAGGCACTACAGTTACAGTTTAAGGCCTTAAACTAGGTGACAACAGGTGTTCCTGCTGATGAGGCTAAAATAATCATTATCAGTGAGGTCCTGGAACATTATCCTGGACGTAAGAGAAAATATACTGCTCTATTTTAACTGTTGGTGCTTTGTTTGAACATCCAGTCGTAGACCCGTCTTTTGTAGTTCCGACAGATGAATGCAGTATATGCACATGTTTCAGAGTGAGTGGGTGATGATAAGGTGGTGTGATGCAGCCTGACACAAAACGGAGTTCCTGTTCCCACCCCAAAGTTGTTTTGCTGTAATAGCACTTCCTGAAGTGTCTTGCTTGTCATATTTTTTTGCACACATGACAAGTACATGTAATACATTTTATCCATTTATAGCTGCATCTAATGATGTGGCATGTCCACAAAACAAGTTAGTTTCTGTTATCACTTATCTTATAGTAGTTGTAAATAGTTGTTCTCTTACTCGACAAATAAACCAGCTTGTCATGTTAGAACTAAACAAGAACGTGCAAAGTGCCTCTTCAAACCTCGTGTGTGTCTGTGTGTGTCTGTGTCTCTGTGTGTGTCTGTGTGTCTGTGTGTCTGAAAACTTACTGTTACAAAGTGCTGACATTAGAGACTCCATTAGAGTCTTCCATACAAGTCTAATCAACATCTTACAGAAAGCTTCACCATATCAGTGATGTTTCTTCTATGTTAAATAACTTTTTTTTTTTTTTTCCTCATTTGTATCATATAAGTCTTAAATTATGTGGAGTTTAAATACATTAATATAATCATGTGACTTGAATTATGGGTGGCACTGTTGTCAGAGCTGCTGTTATAGAATATTAACCAACACCATTTGATCAGTCAATATTCTAGGCTTGCTATTTTATTCTGTTATCAAAGTAATTAATTTAAGTTATAATTTTGATAAGGGGTTAATAAGGGGTAGTTAGTGTGGTTGTGGGTGTCGACAGATGTGAATCATTCTTAAACAACATTCCATGTACAACAGCTGTCATGTATCCAAGTCATGGTGTATGTCCTTGAAAAGTCCTGGACAGTAATTTCCTCAACAGAGCTAGTCTGTAGCTTCAGTCATTACTTAGTCAGTAGAACTGAATTAACAGAGCCAGGTGTGTATGAATTAAACTGTAAAAAGACAACTATGAGGTGTGGTTTTGCGGTCATGTCTATTATATATGAATGCCTAATGGATTTATGAATATACCAGGCCCACCAACAAGCACTGCAACCTGTAGATGGCGGCAGAACACACATCGCTGGCTTCTTAATGTTTTCCTACAGGGAAACAGACTCGCTTAAAATGGAGCCCGCTGTCGCCATAGCTAAAACAGTTTATTGATTTGGCAGACTTGTCGTAAATAATCACCGTGCTTCTACCTGGCTGACCTTTTGTCCTGATTCTCATGGTTGCATCTAGGTAACATCCTGCTGGTGAATGGCACAGCATGTGGGGAGATAAAAATCACAGACTTCGGTTTGTCCAAGATCATGGACGATGACAACTACGGCGTAGACGGCATGGAGCTTACATCGCAAGGAGCTGGGACTTACTGGTATGCTTGCGTGTTTGCTTGGGTCACCGCAAGAATATGTTCAGTGCATAATTAAGTAAGATTGCTATAATGGTGAATTTCTGGCTCTAACACACACAATTCTAGTTAAGATCATTCACTCATTCATTCCCTCTCCCTTTTGTAGGTACCTGCCCCCAGAATGCTTTGTAGTAGGGAAAGAGCCACCCAAGATCTCCAACAAAGTGGATGTGTGGTCAGTTGGAGTGATCTTCTACCAGTGCCTCTATGGGAAAAAGGTAACACGCATTCACATTAGAGGGGATCTTTTCACTCCTCAAAACAGTACAAGGAAATAAAACGGATTTATTTTCTTTTTGACAAAAATAGCTTTTTGGTGAAAATTTGGTGTCTGTGTGCTAGCCTTCCCCCCAAAAGCAACATTTTTGCCCCTAAAGCTCACTACAATTTACCCATATATTAGTATAATCTGAGTTTTTCCGGATTTTTCTTTTTTTCCCTTTTCATCTTCTTGTAGGTTTTTTTTTTTTTTGTTGGTTAATCGTGTCCATTTCACGAATAATAACTCTTTGGCTTGCTTTTATTTTATTTTTTTTAGTTAATTAGATAAAAATAAAGGGAAAAAAGATCAAGCAACACCGTAGCCATACAGACTTTTACATGTGCTAATAATATGATTATTAACGTTATTCAGATGGCACTATGATTTTTTTTTTTTATTATTATTTATTTATTTTTTTAAATGGTTTCAATTTGATGAAGATTTTATCCCAGTAATCATGTTTGTTCTCTTGTCTATTCTAGCCGTTTGGTCATAATCAGTCGCAGCAGGATATCCTACAGGAGAACACTATTCTCAAAGCCACAGAGGTGCAGTTTCCTCCCAAACCTGGAGTTTCACCTGAAGCTAAGGTACAGCTCTCGTTCTCTCCCTTTTTTTTTTTTTGCTGTGCCTTTTTTTAAACTCCTATCACTAATAAGTGATCCATGGTTTTAGTTCTGAATACAGACAGTTTAATTTAATGTAATTAACCAAGTTTTTATATCCATGGCCACGGTTGCAGGCCTTCATTCGTCGGTGTTTGGTGTACCGCAAGGAGGACCGTATTGATGTCCATCAGCTGGCCAGTGACCCCTTCTTGCTCCCTCACATCCGCAAATCTGTGGCCACCACAGGAAACTCCAGCACGGCCGTCGCCTCCACCTCCAGCTCATCCAATAGCAGCGCCTCAAACTGAGAGCCCCGCCCATCCATACCTGTCTGATTGGATCAGAGAGAGCCGGGCTTTGTATTTGCCGTACTTGGCTCTGCAGCGCCCAAGGTGGAGGATCTGCCTCTAAGTATACAGAGAGGGAAAAAGAGAGCAGGAGGAAGGGGAAAGAGAGATGGATGGAAAGCTGGAGCAATGTTCATCCCTCTGTACCCCTCTTCCTCTCCCCAGCATCGCAAATCTTGTATGGGGAGGGGAGGTTTTTTTTTTTTTTAAAAAAAAAAAAAAAAAAAAGGCATCCTTATTGTAAGAGAGAGAGAAAATTCCTGAGGCCATGTCATGCTACAAGTAATAGTGGATTGAATGAAGGACAGATGTGCAAGTGCTTGGACAGATAAAATGGACTGATATGTGCCCTGCACCCAACAACACACACATTATATACACACACACACACACACACACACACACACACTCGCACATGCACACATACAGGCATATTCATAAAGAAAGTTATCTTCAGTTTCTTTGAAGGCAAATAGCTAATGATGTGGGAGAACCCCCTCACTCCTACTACAGTGTCTTCTGTGTAAGATATTGCAATTGAGTTTCTTTTCCTTCCCAGTGCCCACTTCCTGTTCTACACCCTCCATCTAGGGAATTTTGCTAGTGAGCAAATCAATATCAATAGCCCACATTTCAATCACCCATATCAAAACCACCATCATTCAAACAAATAACCAGTGCTAAAACGAAAACAGTTTTCTTTTTGCCGGTCGGGAATTGTAATGGCGAAGTCTTACTGCGCTGTTTTTTTTTTATTTAAAACCTTTTTTTTTTGTCTTATTTGTCCCGCCCGCCCTCGCCACTTGTGTCGGTCAGTCTCACTTTCTTCCACCCCCTCCTTCTCTGTGACCAAAGCGGAGCTCTGCCAGCAGGTGGTGCTGTTTAACTTGAGATTTCTTTTTCTAATGATTATTTTAAAAATGTTTTTGATGTGAAGACATTTTTTTTTTAGAAAAGCTATTGTCGTAGATGGTTTAGTGTTACTAACGGAAGGCCCCAAGTATGTTCTATTTTCTGTTATAATTGGAAAAATTAACACTTTTTTTTTTTTTTTTTTTTTTAAATCTGAGATTTAAGGTAGAATTTTAAATTTTTTTATTATTATTTTTTTTCTTTTTCCATGATTTTAACGTTTCTCTCATGCACATACATACACATGCGCATACACTCGCACCCACACGCTCATATTTATTTAGGTCTGTTTAAATAGCTGATTCCTGGTCCTGATTGTCTACTGTGTGGGGAAGAGGACTTTTTGGAGGGAGGGGGGGATAGTAAATGACGGGTACAGGGCGGAAATGGCAATGATCATTAAATACTGTTGGTTAAAATTTTCTGCCTAGTGTGAGCTTGATTTTATTTTGATTGATTACTTTTTTTTTTAGGATCAACACAATTTTCATCCTGTGGCTGCGAGAAGAGACCTGGAATCATTCTGTACAGAAGGAACGAAATGTTAACCAGGGTGAAGTAGAGTGGGAACCATCCCAAAGCTAATTATTTTCCAATAACAGCATTTTCCAAAGTATTATTCCTATTCTACCGCAGCAAGTTGTCACCGATTTTCAATTTTAATTTACTAAGGAACAACACTTACTTTTTTCCATTTATAGTTTTTGAAGTTGATAGATAGATAGATAGATAGATAGATAGATAGATAGATAGATAATAAACCCCAGCTGCTTGTGTTAAAAAGAAACTGGGAAGCACAATGTCCTCTGTCCTGAGGACTCTGCTGTGGTGGAATCATTTGAATTACAGCCAGAACTACTGTCAGAGCTGCTGTTATGGAAAACTGATAGATAATATCTGACCAATCCGATTAGAGAATTCGGCAGTGCTGTGATGTCAGAATAAGTGTATTGAATTGCAATGACCCTCCCCTTAAAACCATTCCAGAAAAATATCCCCCACTGCATAATAGAGCTGTTGTGGGTTTTTTTTTTTTTTTTTTTTTCCCCTTTCGTTTTACATCAGTGGAAAATGGAGATTAGGAAAAAAAAGTTAACCTTTAATTGCTTAAATATCCTCTTTGCATTTTGTTACTATTGCAGTGTCTCTCTTGTGTGGAGCATAAATCTAGTGATTGTAACACAATCGTTTATTCTCCTGTGTTCTTCAAAATTCATTTATTTGGATTTGGATCTCCAACATGGTCTCTTAAAACTGGCTTTTACAATAACGAGCATTTCTAGCTTGCTGTTTCTGCACTGTAAACTCGAGTTGGCTTTCCCTTTGTTCTGAGATTCAACAAATGGTGACAGTCCCATAAAGTCTGTATGTTAATTACCTTAAAACAGGATGTGTGTAATGAACATGTCCAGGAGGTGTTAATTGGGATTCACTGCATGCTCAAACTAAAGCACAACTTTCTTAGAGAATAAGAAACTTTAATTATTATTTTTTTTTAATTTAGAGAAAGAGCTCACATAATGAGGAAGGTGTATATAATAACGATGTATTTTAATTGTATTAAACTCACTTGGATTTTTCATGAGTTGTACCAGTATTGTATCCTGAATATTCTTTTACCCACAAGCTGTAGTGAAACTTGTAGTGAAATGCAAAGCAGCTCGTTAACATGCAAATCAGTGCTTGACAACCTGTGTTCCTCCTTTCCAGTTATGCAAAAGATGATTTCTGGATGAAAAATAGTGGTTTTGCGTGCAGTTTTGTCATACTCTGTGGAAGGCACTGGATTTAGACTCGTATAAGAGGCCAACTTGCAACTCAGACTTTCTGAAGTGGTTTGTGCAATTGGACAGAGATTGGTAGTAATTGCATATTTATACTTTTTTTTTTTTGCTTTGTTTTTATGTGCAATCATTATCAACAGACAGCCCCAAACCTCAAGAAATGATGCATGAAACAACTAAGTCTAAGTTAGTGCAACTTTTTTTGGACATCAGTGCAAGCTCTCCTTCCCTCCCTCAGACACTCATGTTCCTGCTCGGATATCAGCATGTCTGGCAGACATCTCATCATGGATGACAGCTCGTCAGCTGAAAGTTAAGCCCACCAAAACTGAACTGCTGTTCATCCCAGGTGATTCATCCCCGTCTCAGGATCTTGCAATCTCCCTAGACAATTCTCTGATCTTGCCTCCGCTTACTGCACGCAACCTTGGGGTATCCATGGACAATCAACTGTCCTTTTCCTCTCACATTGCTAATCTGACACGCTCATGTCGATTTCTCCTTTATAACATCTGAAGAATTCATCCATTTCTTTCCACACAGGCCACACAGGTGCTTGTTCAGTCCCTTGTCATTTCAAGACTGGACTAATGCAACTCACTCCTGGCAGGTCTGCCTCTGAGCGCCATTCGTCCTCTGCAACTGATTCAAAATGCAGCTGCACGATTGGTTTTCAACCTTCCTAAATTTTCCCGCACCACCCCATTGCTGCGCTCCCTCCACTGGCTTCCTGTAGCTGCCCGCATCAGATTTAAAACACTGATGCTCGCCTACAAAGCCAAATACAGACCAGCACCCACTTATCTCAAAGTTCTTATCACACCTCGCGTGGCACCACGCTCCCTCCGATCCTCTAGCACTGCTCGACTGGTCCCACCATCTCTCAGGGCACAAGGAAGACATGCATCAAGACTCTTCTCTGTTCTGGCAACAAGGTGGTGGAATGAACTTCCCTTAGATATCCGAACAGCTGAGTCACTGGCAGTCTTCAAACGACATCTAAAGACCTACCTCTTCATAAAGTACTTAAGTTAGCACTTACACACACACACACACACCAAAAAAAAAAAAGAAAAAACCTCTGAACAGAGTTTTGGGCTGATGGTATTCCTAGTTTGTGACCTAGTGAGCCAGTATCAGAATGTATTTTTGATAGACTTCAAAACACTATTGTAAGTCGCTCTGGATAAGGGCGTGTGCCAAATATAATTGTAAATGTAAAATGTAAGCTCATTGATCTCTCCTTGGCACTTGGAGGATGGGAAGTGGGGATGACAAGTGATGAAGCCCTTCATGCAAGTGGGAAAATGTCTTCACAATTATACTGAACATATTTATGGCCAAGTCACCCTGACTTACTCACTTTTAGTCACTGCTTTATCCTGGTCAGGGTCACAATGGATCCAGAGCCTATCCTGGGCCTGAATACTGGCCATTACATTTATGGCATTTGGCAGATGCCGTTTTCCAGACTTACAATTATCTCATTTATACAACGGAGCAGTTGAGGGTTAAGGTCAAGGGCTCAGTAGTGGCAGCATGGCAGTGTTGGGATTTGAACTCTCAACCTTCTGCTCAGGAGGCCAATGTCTTAACCACTGAGCTACCACTTCCCTGGTGGAACATACCCTGAAGGGGACACCAGTCCAACACAGGGCACAATGCACTCACGTTCACACCCTCATTCATACCTGTGGGCAATTTATCTTAGTCAGTCAACCTACTGGCATGCTTTTGGGAGGTGGGAGAAAACCTGTGTGGACATAAGGAGGACAAATGGTGTTGTTAGAGCATATGATAGAGTATTCTGGCATGTACATCACTTCTTCCTGTCCATATAAGTTTATCTGATCTGTATGTTCACATCTACATCCCACATGGTGCTGGTGGTTTAAATGTACAGCCTTGAGCTTGCAAGTACACACACACTCACCTTTTCCTCAAATTGAGAAGCTTATGCATGGCTAAAGGAAATTAGAAGAGTAGAATTAGACTTCAAGAGCACTTGTGTACAAAGTTAATATCTAAGGTTAAGGTCTGTACTCTGGAGGTTCAAACCGCACACACAGTTTCACACAGCTTTGTTACTGACATCTCAAGGATTATGATAATTCGTGCTCAACCAAAACGTCTACTCCAGGACAAGCAGAACATTTTCATTCTGTTTACTCCAGCTTAAATCAGTTGTTTGCATGATTTGTGGCTCATTATGTCCTTGGAGTAGAAGTCTATATACGATATGGTTAACTGGATGGGAAAAGTGATTACATTTATCACTGAGTTGTTTTACACAATGCTGTGTTAAATGTGAAATTGCAGTCTGGCTAAGGAAGTAAATGGTGAGTAAATAAAACCGTAGAATACAGGGCAGAAACTATTTTACGCCTCACTCATGTGCCTTTGTAAATGGAGTTAAAGGGTTCAGTGGATGCTAAACATGAAGGTTTAGTAGCTTATCTATTGAGTGAGCCACTACCTGATAATTTTATTCCTATCATGATGTTAAAAAGTTCAAAAAAGATTTTCTTTGCGATGGCGCAGTTAATCTATTTAATTCCAAAGTTTTCTCAGTATTTTCAATATTTTTGACCACAGTTGTGATCACTGGGAAACTACAGAGTCAAAAGTTGCATCATATGATTTACACCCTTGGTTCTAGTGATCACAACTTTTACTTAAAGTAAAAATATTATGAATAAATTAGTGTAATGGGGTAATTTGGGGGGAGCATGGTGGCTTAGGGGTAGCACATTTGCCTTGCACTTCCAGGGTTGCGAGGTTTGATTCCTGCCTCCGCCCTGTGTGCATGGAGTTTGCATATTCTCCCCATGCTTCAGGAGTTTCTTCCCCCAGTCCAAAGACATGTAGGCTGACCAGCATCTCTAAATTGTCGTGAGTGTGTGCAGTTGTGCCCCTTTTGGCTCCCTGCAACTCTGTGTAGGGTAAGCAGAACAGAAAATGGATTAATGGAATTTATTCATAATTTTATATATATATATATATAGTGTGTGTGTGTGTGTGTATAATCAGTAACATAATTTGAAGATGTGCCAAATATGGTAGTTGTATCTGTATAATTACATTTTATTTATTTCCTTTCATGTATTATATACAGTTAGATTATATTATTTGGTTACTTTTGCAGGAAGTAAAATTCTCCCCAGGAAGTAAAATCCTTCTCAGGTGTCTGTTTGTAGTTGAATGCTTCTGGCCATGTAATTAGCTGGTCTAACATTTAAAATGTTCATGTAAAACCAAGGACCTATAATTTCTTTTAAACCTTTAATTTAGTGTAGAACACGACTTAGAACTTCAGTACACACACACACACACACATACACACATATATACATACATTTGCTTAGTTATATTAATACATAGAGTAACAGAAAAGTGTGGAAATTCAGAAGGTGTGAGTGCGCGCGCGCTTTTGGTGGTGATGCAATTCTTCAGAAATTCCAAATACACATTTATTTTACTTTTTGTGGTTGTATGTTGGTCTGGTTCTTTGAAAATCGCATTTGCTGATTTCTCCCAGCTCTTTGGCTCGTGCTTTCCCCGGCTGTGTTCACTCAGTGCTGGTGACGTGGGCAGTGTGGGCTGTAATGCAGCCTGCAGCTGCTCTGTGCTGGGAATGGACTACAGCTTTACACACTCGGCGCAGCTTTGACTCATCTCTCAGTCGCGCAGGTCCTCGTATTTTGGGGAGTGAAAAAGCAATAGGATTCGATCAGACGGTTCGAGTCAGCCACTGACTCCTTATCAAAAGCTGTATACAAATTTGCAGTATTTCTGGCTGCCGCTCTAAGCTCTAAGTGAATCAACTCGTGATTCTAAAGAGTCGAATCAATAAAATGATTCATAATGCCCATCATTATGCTGCCCAAGGGCTTCTGTCGTAACATACATAGAAAAAAAATCCTGAATATGGTACAGTGTTTGAGCCATCACTCTGTAAATTAATGAGCAGGTTTCTATAAACTTTTCATTCACTTCTTATCATTTAAAAACTACATCCTGGTTGTTGAGTTTGTTTCTCTAATTGCATGCTTCACTCGGCTCGGGCGCGCGCGTGTGGAAGCTATCTGAGAGCGTGCGATGTTGCCAGATTGGTCTCAATGCCTTTCTGTCGATTTCACAATTCACACACGATAGATTCAGTGGATACACTTTTCATCCTAAAAGATCAGGCTAAACTACGTATTTTATTGAGTTAAAGATGCAGATTTGGGCTACTGCACTTCGCTATTCCCATTCATGATCCCCTGGGAAATTTTATTTTCCTCTTGGAGGTGGAAAATGTATGATCACTATCCATATGGACAGCATGGATCCAGGTATGCAGTGTTTTTTCTGAGGAGCATGAAGATGTGATGCTGATTAGATCACTATATACATTTTTGGTATATTTTTGGTGTAATCTGGCATAAATAAAACCAATTTTTACTTGTAATTGCTTGTCCATGCTGCATTTTACACCATAGCCTAAATAATGGTATATTAGAATAATTTCTAATAATGTTTGAAAAAGAAAAGTTCATATTGCCTATGCTTACATGCACATCAATATTCCAGTATTACTGAGAATTTGGCATTATTCTAATTAGTAGTGAGTCATGCGTGTAAACGCCACAATCTGATTGCCTGATTCAGATTAAGACAATATTCTGATTCCCCAGTTTCCCACCTGTGCACGTAAACACCTTATTCAGAAAATCCACTGAAAGTAGATATATGCGCATGCTCAGTCTGCAAGGAATTGTGGGTGCTAACAGATGCTTATCTGTAGGCTAGGTATTTAGGAAAGGTAACTCAGGCATACTTACTACACCCATGTATACAGGGATATTCCGATGCCTGTATGCATATATAAACATCGTAATCGGAATATGGTTGCAACCTGAATACAGACCATAAACAGAATTTGATGTGCATGTAAACATAGCCAATGAGTACAATGTTTTCTTAGGTTACATGTACATTGTGGTCTGTGTGTGAGATTAAAAAAAATGATTGTGGTTAGGAATAATTATGATTAGTAAATGGAAACACTAGAAATAACACAGGGTTGGACATCCACATAATTTCATAATTTGTTAGGATAGGCTCCATCATGCAGTAAGACAACATGTACTGCAAAAAGACAAGCTTTTTTTTTTTTCACTTTTAGTTCCATGGTTCAACTCCAGGGTCCCCAAGTCAAGCCTGTGCTCAGGTTACTGTTGTGTGGGTTTCCTCAGGGTTCTCTGGTTTCCTCCCACTGTCCAAAAAACATGCAGATAGGTTGATTGGCTAAGCCATATTGCCCGTAGGTGTGATTGAATGTATGAATGTGTGTGTGCATGGTGCTCTGTGATGGACTGGCATCTGATTCAGGGTGAATTCTCTCACCTTGCACCCCTGACCAGGATAAAGTGGTTACTGAAAATTAAAGAATGAATGAATGAATGCTATTGATATAATATGTGATGATAAGATGTTAACACTTGTTATGGATACACTGAATGAATGAATGAATGAATGAATGAAAGTTATTGATATGTGAAGATGATAAGATGTTAACACTTGTCATGGATACACTGAATGAATGAATGAAAGAAAGAAAGAAAGTAAGTAAGTTATTGATATGTGAAGATGATAAAATGTTAACACTTGTCACAGTTACACTGAATGAATTATTGAATGAATGAATGAATGAATGAATGAATGAATGAATGAATGCTATTGATATGTGAAGATGATAAAATGTTAACACTTGTCACAGTTACACGGAATGAATGGATGCATGAATGAATGTCATTGATATAATACATGAAAAAGATAAGATGTTAACATTGTCACAGTTACAATGAATGAATGAATGATATTGAAATAAAACGTGAAGATAAGATGTTAACACTTGTCACAGTTACACTGAATGAATGAATGAATGAATGAATGAATGTCATTGATATAACATGTGAAGATGATGTTAACACTTGTCGCAGATACACTGAATGAATGAATGAATTAATTAATTAATGTTATTGATATGTGAAGATAAGAGGTTAACATTTGTCGCGGATGCACTGAATGAATGAATGAATGAATGAGTGAATGTTATTGATATAACATGTGAAGATGATGTTAACACTTGTTGCAGATTCACTGAATGAATGAATGAATGAATGAGTGAGTGAATGAATGAGTGAATGTTATTGATATGTGAATATGACAAGAGGTTAACATTTGTCACAGCTACAATGAATGAATGAATGAATGAATGAATGTTATTGATATAATATGTGAAGATGATAAGATGTTAACACTCGTCACAGTTACACACTAGACCGTTGTAACCTGGACGGTGCTTTGTTTCGGGGATCATGTACCAATCTGGCAACCCTCATAGCGGCACAGCGGTTCAGTCTCATTCAGCTCGAGCACAAACTGCACTTCAAACCCAACACACACACACTCACACACATACACGCGCACGCGCGCGCACGCACACGCTAGCTCGCACACCATCTCGGTCCACTTCTCCAGCTCTGCAGGAGGAAACTTCTCTTTCGCTCTCCCTTCTCTTTTTTTTCCGCGATAACAGCGGGCATGCATGATCAGGAGAAGACCAAGAGCGCACGCAAGGATGTGCTCCACGTTTGCAGATGCACTTTATATTTATTTCTTTTATTCCTGGACGTGAAGATTGCGCTCACAGGTGAGGAACTATTGTTTTAAAGAAATCAGCAAGCACGCTTTTCTTCCTTTAATAATCACAGAGCATGGAGATGCACTGCAAACCGGGATGTATTAGCTACTTTTAGCTTTAAAGTTGAAGATAACTTGTATCTGGCTTTACCGATGCAAAGGAATGCCACTAAAAGTCCAAAAGTTTGAGTGGAACCAGATGTGGCAGGAAGGGGGATATAGGGGGAGGGGACTTCTCGCTTTTTAGGGTTTAAACTGCATCCGACACCTCATACTGTGTCTCAAAACAGGAACTTGTTCCAAAATAATTGGATATGTGTAGTAGGCTATGTTTTGTAGGACATAGCCCTGGTTTAGTTTAGCTAGACAGAAACACACACACACACACACACACACACACACACACACACACACACACACACACTGTTGTGTTGTATTTGGATTCAGTGTCAAAAACATCGTTTTATTTAATTTCTATTTTTTAAATAATGCCATATACAAGAACCATACAATGAAAAATATTCAATCAAATGTAAGAAAAAACAAAACAAAGAAATAGTAACAGGTGCCAGAGTACAATACAATACAATGAAACAAATTGGGAAATGAAACAAAGAGGAAAGAGGTGCCACTTATGCAACAATATCATATTTGCTTACAGTGTTATAAGCTCTAATCGCCTTTTTTGTGTCTAAAGCATCATTTACTTCGCACATGCAGCTTTTTTCAGCTGTGACTTAAACTTCCGGTTGTCTGTGATGGTTTCCAGTCACTCAAGGATCTGAGATGTTGCGTTTGAAATACTGCTTTGACTTGCTGTTCATAAACTTCTGGTTAATGGCTCGAAATAACCAGCTTTAGACGGCAAAGCATTGCCTTTCTGTCCTAGTTCTTATAGTCTGACTTTTAGAGTTTAGTTATCTCTGTGAGATAACTGATATACCAGATGTAGTTAAACACCAAATGCTCACATTTGGTCACTCTGGGGGAGTTTGTAAAGCTTCTGTGTAGAATCCCTTCAGAAAAAGTTTCAAGAGGACCCCTTAAGGAAATCTTAGAACTGTAAATCATACAAAGAACCTATAAGGAAAGCTTTGTTTTTTTCTGAAAAGTGATTTAAAAGACATAAGAAAAGACATCTTTGCCAGATGTTGGGAATGGGAATTCTGGATTTAAGGCAGTCAAACTAAATATACCAAATCAGGACATAGGACATAACCAGTTCAATGATCACCTGGCCTTCTTTAGAATTAATCAATAATGACAGACCAATTTATGGACCAGTTTATGTCAGATCATAATGGACTTGCATGGACATCTCTGGTCAGTCAGAGCTCACTTGGTAGCCATATGTTAGACATATATTGCATGCTCAGAAAAAAATCTAAATCTAGAAATCTAACATGCTCTCTGGTTCGTACCTCTCCGGGAAACCTTAAACCTTAGGAAGCCAGTAACTCTTAACTAGCCCAAGAACCATTGGGGAACCTGTTTGAGTCTAAGAATATAAGCTATTATATGCCATATTATATAGTCTTTTGGGCTTTGGGTGTTTTTCAGATGTTTGCATGAACAGCTGATGCCTTTCATAAACATGGCATAATCTGTCTTCTACATGGAGCCATGAAACAATTTGCCTTATAATCAGATTGCCAAAATCTGACCTTTAAAAATGTATACAGAATATGGAATGTGTATTTTTTTTTTCAATCAGCAGTGATACTGAATTTAGAATTTTGTGCACGTTAGCAGGTGCCATTAAGTTCAAATAGTCACTTACTATTAAACTCCAAGAACAAGCAGTTTGCTTTATACATAATAGATAAGCATGGGTGGTAGGTATAAATCGACTAGCAGGGCTAAGCCCTCCTGTCTTTCACATATAAAAAGACATTATAATAATGATTTATTTTTTTAGCACGCACATCAACCTGTTTGCTGTTAACAAATGTCTTAAAACTGAACTTTTGTGGAACCACACACACAGCACCACCAGTGTTCAGAAGAAAAATACACAGGATGCTATGAAGCCGCGAGGCTTGGGCTGATTCTTTCTAGCCTAGAGCATAGATGGAAGCATTATGCAGATGACAGTCCTGTCAGGTGATTACACAGATTGAAACATGTAGATTCTGTGTGCTTTGGGGCTGAGTTTTCACACAATTATAGTCTTTTTATTGTCTAATTATAGTACAAAATACACAAAACCATGGATGACAGAACCATACAAAGTTACATGTTACAACAACACAAAGTTACAACACCACAAAGTTACATCTTTTCTGTACGGCATGTTTGGTTTTCAGAGAAAACACAGCATGAAACACTAAAAAATTTGAAATCATGAATGCAGCTGCATTTTAGCGTGTGATACTTTGCCCCACATCTTTCTGCGCCATATCTCTTGTTTAATATTATGGCCAGATGTTACTTTAGATAAGCAAATGCAGTCAATAGTTATTCTTAGGTGTATTTAAAGACCTCTATTTTAAAGAGAAATAGTTAATTCTAGATCAAAACTTTATCTTGGGCTAATATTAATAGGAATTTTCATAATGTAGGATAACATGGTAAACTTTATGAGGAATAGGATGACATCATTGGTTTGACACACTGTTTCCTACCAAAAACTAATTTACAGATGACTTCAGTGTAATATTAGAATTTGGCTCATGCGTCTGGTTTAGGTTACAAGCCTCATGAGCAAGTGGAATCTGAGGACAGCAAGGGCTGTTGTTGTATTTACATGTTGTGCGCTCTTGGTCGGTGGAAACGGTGACCTGAGGCCATGTTCTCATCCAGAAGCTGCCTGCATCAGTGCTCACATTAGCCCTATTCACTCACACAAGCAATATGGCCAGAACTGATCCTTGATCAG
This sequence comes from Pangasius djambal, assembly GCA_022985145.1. Classification (NCBI taxonomy): domain Eukaryota; kingdom Metazoa; phylum Chordata; class Actinopteri; order Siluriformes; family Pangasiidae; genus Pangasius; species Pangasius djambal. The sequence goes on from CM040987.1 coordinate 7,481,419, forward strand.
CGTTTGTTCACTGGAGAAACAAACAGCAGCCGGAATTTCCTGTGTGTTACTTTTGGTGTTTACAGAACGAAATGTTCATCTATGTAAAACCCTGACTTTTTCTTTATCCTCTCTCCCTCACTGCTTCTCCTTCTTTTTTCTTTCTTTCTTTCTGTGCCTCAATTCTCAGTTCTCAGCACCCCCAACCCCACACATCTGTCATAATAAAACCTTCAGCTGGTAGGTCTGAAGCACAACATGGGAAGACCGCAGTATAAGGGAAGGCAGAGTTTACACTCCTACACTGAGCTGCTGGTCCTCATACATATGCAACAAATGTTTGTTCAGCTCATTCCTTCAAAGTGGATTCCTCTTGTATTTTATGTAGTTATCACAATATTCAGTTTTATTAATCACTTTTATGCAGGTTTTTCATCTAGGCAGTCTACAGCCCTCATTAATATTTAAATGCGGTTCAAAGTAATTAAAGTTCGAATGCAATTTTACAGAAATTTGACAGTCTTTGTGAATAGTGTTTATTGTTCCTCAGAGATATTTGGTATTATGGTCATTTTTCAGTTATAAAACATTCATGCATAAGCCTACATAAGTCTGATTATAACATTTTCTGCATTGTTGCAGAATTGTACAAGAGAGAATTGAGGCAAATTGACGAATTGATCTTTTTTCCCATTTCTAGTACACTCAGGTCAGCTTTGAGGTTCATTTACTAGGTTGCATTTACTAGGATGCATACAAGTGTAGGGTCAGTCGTGGCCATCCAAATGGGAAAAACCCATAAATGCATGTCCAAAAATGGTGTTAATTACTGATAAGAACTTTATAATATGTATGGCATGTATAATATTGTAATATTTCCATATTCCCTTTCTGAAATAGTGCAGCTCTCATATTTACATACATCAATACAGTGAGACAGCGAATTGTCCTTCAGGTTTCTCTAACTATTGTTCCTATATTTATATAAGGTATTTTCTGACCTTCATGGGTCCCTGAAGGACTAGTGGTTAGGCCACGGCACTCTCACTGCCACAGCCCAGGTTCGATTCCCGGCCAGGGTACTGCACACAACAGTGCACTCCCAGTGCCGGTCCCAAGCCCGGATAAAATTGGGGAGGGTTGTATCAAGAAGGGCATCTGGCATAATAACTGTTCCAAATCAAATATGCGGACCAGTGATCCGCTGTGGCAACCCTAATGGGAGCAGCCGAAAGAAAAGGAAGAAGAACAACAACAACAACATTTTCTGACCTTCGTAGTTGTGTATGCATGATGAAACATACAGCTTGACGCCTTTCTCCAAATGAAATTTAATTTGATCAGTCAGACGAAATCTCATATCTAGAAATCTGCTCTTAACCTTATTGGAGACCAGGCACAAATATGGCTCGGATCTGATCCAAAAAGTCTTATGCAGGTGATCTTTCTTGTTCAAATCAGATATGAACAAAAATGTTTGATTTGAGCTGCTTGTCTGAAAAATGTCCTAGTCACACGTGCAGTCTTTTTCCTGTTGATATCTGAATGCACGAGGACCAAAGAAACAGTGGGCAGGCTAAAATCTGAATAAATTAGTTAGAAAACATTATATAATTGTTTGCCTACATATTCTACATCCTTCAGCAGTTTGGCATACTGGTTTCTACTGCTTTCCCTTTAAGAATTTGCATTAATTGCAAGTGAAGGCCTTTGGATTAAAAGCAAAGTATAAATACATCATTGTTTTAACAATATTTTGCCCAGCAAAACAGCCACTCCTGTTTAAAACATACCAGTTTGTCTCTGAACCATGATAGAGGTTGTGTTATGTCTGAGGACAAAGTAACAACCTGTGAACAGCCATAACAGTTGTGGGTATTGTGCTACTAGAACATGGATCTAAACACCTCCTGTGGGCTAGTTTTCACTCTGTGTTCAAATGTACTACAATGAATCCAAGTTTAAATGTTAGCACTTTCTGACTTCTGTTTAAAATGAAATTAGGACGAATCGACAGTCTTTCTCCTAATCAGTGACTTCACACCGGCTGTAGTTTCACCCACGCATAGGCGTCATTGAAGCCAAAAGCAGCATTGTGTAACCAGTCTCTCTCTGAGGACAGTCATATGGCCATCCAGCCAGGCTGCACTAGGTCCTGGGTCACTAACTTTCAGTCAGCATGCTGAACTATAGGGGGCCTACGTGGCAGCAACAGTGTAAAACCTGTAACTGTTACAAGAGGCCCTTATGGTTCAAGGAGTGTCTTTAAAATACCTTAAGTTAAGCCTTTAAACTCCAAAGAGCTGTCGACGGGTCCAGATGTACATTCCTCATTCTTGTAGTTACTCCCTTTTTCTATTAATTTCCCTGTAGTTACTGAATAGCATGCTTTAAGACTAATACCTGAATAAAAAGCTGTGATTGTAAGGGGTTAAGCTGTAGTGTTTTATCCTTTTTTAATGTGTAACTGCAGGCAACTAAGTGCCAAAAAAACAGCAGCAATGTTTAAAAACAGTTATAACAAGGAAAGCAACCACGAAAAGGAGGTAATATGAATAAAATGGATGAAAGAATAGAATTTAATGTCTACCAGAACAATGGATGTATACTTTGTTGGTGTTGTCAGTGTCATATTCAACTGTTTAATTTGCAGACTCCTTTATCTTACTTAAAATTAAACTGAAAATTCAGCCTATAGTGCTGATCTAATAAGTAAAGGACTAAATGATGGGTCAAAAATAATCAGTGTAATAGCAAAATAATCAATGATGGGGTGGTGTGATGCGGCCCGATGCGAAGCAGTGTTACTGCTACCACCCGAAAGTACATTATTTCCCAGTAGAAGCATGTAAAAATGTTTATAGTTTATTTTATTTTTTTTTTTAATCCATTTATAGTTATGTTAATGTTGTGGAATGTCTGAACTTGTCTTATAAAGGAGCTATAAACAGTTGTTTTCTTCACTCTCGGAAGTTAGTAAGACAAAAAAGCATGTCATGTTGCTGAGAAGCCGCAAACTCCTCCATCCCGAAGATTTTCCCATGTCACAAATCTTAATACATCTCAAAATCACAAAATAGCTCTGACACTGGAGACTCCTTCCATAAATGCTAAATAAATGTCTCCTCTCAGAAAACGTCACCATATCAACAATTTTTATAGAGTTTATTTGGAGCAGCCATCATACTGTCACGGCAGTAAGCGGATGCAATTGCAAGGAGAGGTTATTAAACAGTTCACAGGTAAACAAATCCAAATCGAGAGGCAGAATCATAGTCAATAAACAGGCAATGGATCAGGCGATTGCGAACAGTAAAATCGGGGCAAAACCAAAGGACAGGAACATGAATGATAACAGGATCAAAAACCAGAACAGCGACATACAATAGACGGCTTGGTAAAGTCAGGTAGGAGCACACTGAGTGATACTTCGCAGTGAGAGAGTGAGACTGAAGTCCTTAAATACTGTGAGTAGTGATTGTGTACAGGTGTATGTGATTAGAAGTCAGGTGAGTGCGAACGTGCCAAAGTCCTTGCGTGTTGGGATGTGTAGTCTTCGTCGGTCTTGAAGGTAGGCCGAGGTGTGAACTGGGAAACTGAGTTCTCTGTGGGTGCAGGGATTGACCTGACACATACATACAAGCTTCTGTTTATGTTGTTATTATTAAAATGATACAGTATTTTCAAAGCAAAACAAAACAAAAAACCTGATTTGCCATGCAGTCAGGAAGTTATTAGAAAATATTATAAAAATATTGTAGAAAATTAACACTTGCATCTATTTTGTGGTATAAGGTGAATTACTATGGGCTAATAATGAAGCCAGGATTGCATATAGCTGATCATTACAATGTATTCCAGAAGTTCTGTTGCTGGTTCGTAAATATGTAAAAAAAAATATGTAAACTACACAGTTCATGCACTCTGGCCATGAGGCAATATCTCAGAGCAAAAGCATATGTAGATTTTTGTGCGGTGATTTAATCGTATAATTATTTCCCTTTCTTTTGGAATGGCTGTTTTTTCCAAACCATGTAGGAACAGCCCTGATTCAGCATGAAAGAATTAGGATGTTCTGAAGTGAAACACAAAAAAAAAAGGCCTGCTCCCTTCATCCATCTGTGTGTAATTGCTTAGTGTCTGCAGTATAAAAAAAATCCTTTGAACGTCACGAGGCTGCTAAGTATCTTCCAGTCTCCCCTTTATAAATATGAAGTCCATCTCACTGTGATGCAAGTGTCACGGTGGTCTCCTGTGTCACATGACAATTTCAGTGTCAAGTGGAAGAAATTAAGTTCAGTAGGACAAAACTGGAGTTCAGGAATGAAAAAACAAACGGAAGGAGGACTAACTCTGGAGTCATTACCTCACAGAAACTAGTTCTTCACTTCTTCCTAGTTTGGAAAAGTACACGTTTTCTCATTTGCTTTACTTTTTTCCCTCCTACTTTAAGTTTGTAAAGGAGTGCAGGATTTTCCAAAGGCTTGCTACTGCCAGCACTTTGTCCTAGTTAGACCACATTTACAGCAGCGTAATGATCAGATACTGGCTTTTGCTCAAAGTCAACAACTGGAACAATGCAGAGTGAGAAGAGGAGGGCACTAAATATATCTGATTAGTATCCACATACAGAGACGAACAGTATGACCCAACATTTTGGTAACACGCACATCAGTCATGTAGTCGTGGCAGCTGGTGGTTCACTTGGGCCATTGTGTGCTTTACGGTGAGCAGACCACAATCTGACTAGACGATTTATACCCAGTTTGCTGAGCAAGGCAGGAGATATTAGTAGCATGCTGTGGGTTGTCTTTTTGGCTGTCCTCATCACTCAGCCTCTGTTTCCAGTTTGTGGGTGTTTAGAGTTTTACAGTTCTACAATAATCATCATCAGTAGCTGTGGGTGTAGCTCATTATGATGAAGTGTGTTGAAGGTACGGGTGGGTGGTGGGGCAAAAATATCACAAAATGTTTTTTTTGCACAACACTATACACCTGGTTTGGACAATCTACGACAATAGATGCACGTTTTAAAGATCAGTAGAATGCTTGGTTTTAGTAATATCTTTTATTAAATGTCTATGAAGATACGTTGTATAACATGGAAGAGAAGGACAAATTAAACATATGCCACAAAAAATATTTTTAACATTTTTAAACAACCAGTCAGCTACTTTATTTCTGTAATGAGTAATGCTATAAAACACTAAAAATACATGTAATATTTTCAGAATTGTGACTTAATTTATCACAATAACAATATTATATTGTCATATTGTCTATTTGTAGGTGTATGTGTTGGTATGTTCAGCCATGTGTCAATATTAACACATCAGTCTGTCATGTTATGATATTGTATTGTATTATGTTATTTATAATATCTTCTTTAATATATGCTAATTATATATACCTATTTTATTGGGCAACTATTTTCCCTAAAACCATATAATAAGTATATAAAGTAATAAGAATATGCTTATTGGATATGCTTATATGGGCATGCTGTTATAGAAAAATAATCATCAATGGTGTCGTGTGTTTTGAAGCACAGTTACTGATACCACCCTGAAGTTTATTATTTTCCTATAACACTGTGCCTGAAGTGTTTTACTCCTCTTATACCACAACAATTACCAATGTTAACCACTGATGCTCAAGAAGGCATCACACTACATTAAGAGCCAGGGGGATGCGAACTTTTGACCAGGATGATTGGTGTAAATTGTTATTATTTTGTTTAAAGATCTTTTTTTTATTATTTAGTACTGCCCTTCAGCAGCAACGTAAGATATTTGCATGTTTCCCAGAAGACAAAATAATAACAATTTACATCGATCATCCTGTTCAAAAGTTACCTTCTTGAGAATCAATGAATGTTTGCACCTTTTGTAATAGTTGTGTACGAGTCCCACAGTTGCCCTAAGTGTGAAAGGATGGATCTCAACATCATATAGCCGCTATTGGAAGGGGGTCAAATATGCAGAAGATGCTGGAAAAGCAAAGAATGTGCAGGACCTGGAGGATTTTTCTGAAGAACAGTGGGCAGTTTAACTGCTCAGGGCAAACAAGGGACTCAAGAACAACTATCACAAAACATAAAAACAGTATTAAGAATCAAACATATGTAAACTTTTGAACTGGTTCATTTGTGTAAATTCAGTTATTATTGTGTCTGGTGGACTATTCATGGCAGTACTAAATAAAAAACAAAATGTAATTTTTATGATCTCTCTTATTTTTTAAAATTATTAACATTTTGCAGATTTTGCAAGGCGTATGTAAACTTATGACCCTGACTGTATATAGGTCAAACAAAAAATTAGCATACTGTTTTCACATCGGTGTATATAGTTATGGTTGCTAGGATGATGTGCAGAGCTATTCAGATGTAAGAACTACTCAGTAATCACATGCAGGAAGCCAGACTCTTATGCTCTTAGTTTCACTGTAGTTACTGAATAATTCATGGTAGTTATTGACTACTGTATTTATTTACGACTGCATTCATTATCACAAAACTGAGATCAGCCCTGGGATCAGCACATGACTAAAATATAAGTGTCTTTGGGTTGAACACTGGTGTATTTAACTCAAGAATCTATTCCAGCAGTTACTATTCTGTGCCTTGTGTACATAAATGATATGTATTCAGACTGTAGCCACTGAAAAACATCTTTGTATTGTAAGATTTTTCTGTAGAGTACTGTCAGTTAAACAGTCCCTCTGTCTTCTCTCTCTCTCTCTCTCCCTCTCTCTCTCTCTCTCTCTCTCTCTCTCTCTCTCTTGGGTCAGTAACAGAGCCCCTGTTTGGTTTTGGGTTGGTGCCCCTCACTCCATCCCCTATTTTTGCCGCTCATTCCCTTTTTTCCTCACTTGGCCTCAGTTTGGAATAACAGCTGTGTTTTTGCTGCTTCTCTAACTGTCTCTCTTTCTTCTTTTTTGGCTTTTTTTTTCCATTCAACATTATTTTTCTTCTTTATCCTATATCCAACATTTCTACCCCTCTGTCATTGGCTTTCTTGTATTTTCTGTACTCCTTGTGTCACATTCACAGGAGGAAATAGGAGAAGGAAAGAGTAAAACTAAAGCAAGATGGAGGGATGAGGAAAAAAAATACACTATCTTTTTTGAGAGGCTGTTGGGTTTGGCTCACAACATTCATTTTTCTTTGTGCTCAGTGCAGCTCTGGATATGCAAATTTCCACTTCTACCTCCCTTTCCTTTGCTATTTTTCCTCCTGCCTCCTTCTTCCTTTGTCTTCCGTATAGCTCGTTACTGGTGAATCTCATTAAATCTTCATAGATTTAAGCTGCTGGTGAAAAAATACAGATGTGTACTTTGATATGCAAATGAAACGACTATTCCTAAGATATTTTGCTTATTGTGTGGTTTTCATTATTTAGAATTGTGTAGATTATGTATTTTAGAAGGATGCATCGATACTGAGATTGTTATCTTGTATTGGTCTGATACTGTGCTAATTTACTCATACATATGTAAAAAAAAAAAAAAAAGCTCTGATACCAGCATCAGATATCACATAACACTTTTTGACGTAAGCCTGGTGTATGTTATCGCACTAATAAACAGACGGCAAGAAACGACAGCAACCTGGACGTATTTGACGATTAATGAGGGCAATCAAATCAAAGCAGACTGCAAACTGTGCTCTGTGAAAATATCAAGAGGAGGAACTACAGCATTTTCCTGTCTTAAACATACTAGTCAGCATGAGGAGTTCATTTGTAGCAGAACACAACTGCAACTGCAACACTGCAGCAAACACTGGCTAGGAGAGAAAAAACAAAAAAAATGTACAGGTCTTAGCCAGTATGTTGTTCTTGATAATCAGGGATGCTGATACAATGAAAACAATAAAAGTACTTTACTGTCAGCTGTACAGAAGAACGCTGAAGACATGCGTGAAAAAATCCCACTCTCATCTGCAACCCTAGTCAATCCAACATGATCTAACGTAGCTAGCGATTGTAGTTCATTTAAAATCAGCTCACTAACGTTACAAAGAACGAGCCTAGTACCATATGTGTGTGGACATGTGTGTGCTCATGTGCTTTTCTTGACCACTGTGTAAACCAGGGAAATATAAACAGAGCTAAATAAAATATTCTGTGATGTCCCTGATTCAGTAATACTAAGTAGGTTACTAATTTTGGTATCAGTATTGGTATCAAAGAGTACCAAAAACCATACTCATACACAGTCTGAAAAAAATGGTGTTGATGCGTTCCTGCTTATTTTAATGTGAGTAATGTTACGTGTTCCAAAGCCAAGCTGTCAAGCAAAAGAGCACAAAGGCAGTCTGAGAATGCTGGATAAATGCTGACCGCAAAATCTTCCACTGTAAAAGGCTACATCAGGTTTATGAAAGAAACACGCGCACACACACACACACACACACACACACAGAGGCATACACACATGATGACCTGGAAAATTCATGGCTTTGAATGTGACGTGCGGAAACACTCGTAGTGAATCAGGTCACAATTACTAAAAACATGTTTATACCCAGAGAAAATGGGTATTTGAACCAGAGAGTGTTAAAGTTTGTCAGTACATGCTCATTGTCTTGGCATGTGCTGAGAAATAATTTTCAAAACAAAAAAAACGATTTAGAAAAATCATGTCTTCCAAATCAGATTTTTCCCATTGACTTGCTAGTTTTAGTTTTTAATGATTGTACAGAGGCTGTATCCATTAATATGCATATCGATTGCCTTTCTTTTTCCAGATAATGATTTTCTATATATTGACTTCCTAGTGCACTAATTAATACATCCTATTCCTGTCTCCCTTCTCAGCACATGAGTCCGACTCTGACACATTTGCCTTTTTCCATGAGGGGGTGCGGGGCTGTTTGGCCGTACGAGACCACGCGCTCTACCTCACAACATCCTGTGATGGTGATGCTCAGCTCTGGAAGTGGGTCACCCGGAATCGCCTCTTTAACATAGGCTCCTCCCTCTGCCTGGGTGTCAGAGTGGGAAATGGGAGTGCTTCGAGTGTCTTGCCTCGGCTCAGCGTGTACCGGTGTGACCGCGAGCCCCCACTGGTCCGGTGGTCGTGGAGCTGCAGCAAGTTCCTCGATGATCTCAGTACCTATTTGCCCAATCCAAACCCACCCAGAGATGACCGCAACACCTCAGCTGCTCGGGCCTCACCACCAGCTGGTAGCACACAGTGGAGACTTTATGGTGACGAGCAGGACCTCTGTGCCAAAACATACCGTGGTAAGACATACTCAGCCCTTGCTTGGGTATCAATGAAATAATTTTATCACACTAATTTGAATGAATTTTCATTGGGGCTATGAGGCTAATAAGTACAGTGCCTTCCATTGTACTTTGAACCTTTCTGCATTTTTTTACAATTTGATGTTTTTTTTTTTTTTTTTTACAATTTGATTTACACAATATATCTATCATTTGAATGTGCTTTTTTATTGTTATATAAAGGTTATTTAAACAACAAAGCAGATGTACTGCTGGGTCAGTACTTGGTAGAACTACCAGTCCCTGGTGATGAAAAGCGTCCTCACAACACTGATGCTACCACCACCATGCTTTACTCTGGGTATGGTGTTTTCAGGGTGTTGAGCAGTGCTGGGTTTCAGCCAAACATAGAGCTTTTTGCCATGGCCAAATATTCAAGGGCTTGAATACCAATGTAAGGCACTATGGCTTGCGAGTAACAGCAGTTGCATAGTAGCATAGTTGCACAGTAGCATAGTGAAGACGGCATGTCTAAACCATCAAATTTGCCTTAAATTGTGTTAACTTATGTGATGTCAAATAGACTTGCTTATTTGTTTTCTGGCACTGTATATATATATATACACACAACTGTTATCTGTAAAATATGTGAAAAAGAGTCGTTTTAGCCAATCCTCCTGCCATTCCTAATAGCTAATCCTCTAGTTAACTGCTAATAAACAAGCTCACATTTGTCACAGTTAAACACAAGTGAGATTTCAGTATATCAGTCTTGATCATCAAATTCTTAATGATTCATTTAACAGTAGCCAAACTTGTCAAAAAAAAAAAAACACAATAACAACCACGATTTTATTAATCACTGAAATTAGCGAAAGTAGCTTAGATTTCAGTGTCTGTGTCCGTGACATTGTTGTACACTCAGAAATGTATTTAACAGCAGACAGATAAAACTATAAAACTACATCACTTACTTAGCCAGACAGTGTGTTTTGGGGCAAATGTATAATGACTTACGTATAATAATATAGTTTACAGTTTGCTAAACTAGTTGCTAAGCTTCACTCGCTCTTCTCTTACTCTCACTTTAGTTTCGTAGTTCCCATGCAGGACTAAGAAAGCAAACTTGTCTTGTCTTGTCTGACATGTAAAACATGCCTTGACTCAGCAACTTCATTTGATCTAAATGGAAAATTGTGTAAATGTTCACTTTTGACTGAAATGCTCCATCAAATGAATTTGAGTAGAGGAGTATTAGTAAGACGTAAATAACACATATGAAAACAACAAGAAGCAGAATGTGGTGAGATTGAGGCCATTATAGGCCGGAAGATGATTGATGGGGAGAGAATGTGAGTGCTGTCCTGATGGAGGTCTGGAGCACATCTGGGTCTCTTTAGATCAGGATCTATTTCATGCTGGGAGATTTGAAGCCAAGGGCAAGTCTGGCTGTGTACCAGAGAAGCAGCCATCTAAGAGAATGCATTGTGTTTGTAAATAGCAGAGCAGCCTGGTGTGTAGCAGCTGGTTTGGTTTTAATACTTCTGTATCCAGTGTTCAGTGATTAATCCTCAAGACCCCATGAATTTCAGGGTGGATCATTAAGACTATTGAAAATGCCTGTGTTCTGGTCGCACCCAGGCTGAAAAGTAACAAACTACATGCACTCTAATTTCGGTACTTGAGTACATGGTTCACTGTAACAGTACTTTTTTACTTGAGTTTATATATATATATATACATAAAATATTAAACTTTACTACATTTATTTTTTTATTACTTTCACAGAGTGGAAAGTTTTTTAATGCATTTAACCCCAGAAGTCAATTAAAAGACATTTTTTAAATAATTCCATTGCGAGATCCAATTAAAATATGTTTAGTCCCCAGCAGCAATGAGTGAGCCAGTGGGTTCAGATGAACATCCCTGGTCCAATTTGTAAGGTATCTTCATTTTTAAATGCTTCAAGGAAAACAGTGTGATAATCTGCAAATAATGCAAATCAGGGTGAATTTCAGGGTGAAATACTGTTTTTACAACAAATTAAGTCAGATAAGACTTAATATTTCTACTGAGCAGACTAGATATCATGCGAGAAAAAATGTGTTGATGTTCACGGATAACTGAAACACAATTTTGCATTTGGCAAACAAGCATGCGCATCTCTCACAACAATTGTTTGATAATTTTGAGGTCTAAATGTCAGTGTGCGCAGTTTGGCCCAGATAACAAATCTTAACTTTAATGATAATCATATACTATTTTAGTAGTAGATGCATAGTTATCATTAAGGTCTTTTAGTGCACTGGAGTCTTGTTAAATTAAGCTCAAGTTGGAGCTATGTCCCATTATATTATATTATCCATCTCAGGGAGCTCAGGGTACAAGGCGGGGGACACCCTGGACGGGGTGCCAACCCATCACAGGGCACAATCCCACACACACCCATTCACACACTACGGACAATGTAGAAATGCCAATCAGCCTATAATGCATGTCTTTGGAATGGAGGAAACTGGAGTACCCAGAGTAAACCCCCGAAGCATGGAGAGAACATGCAAACTCCACACATACAGGGCGGAGACAGGATTCGAACCCGCCCCACAGCCGGAGGTGCGAGGCGACTGTGCTAACCACTAAGCCACCGTGCCCCCTTATATTATATTATATTATATTATATTATATTACATTACATTACATTACATTACATTACATTACAGCAGCTTGACACTTGTTTAGCTGCAAGGCAAATCACAGGTATATATTAATTTGCTCATTCTAACATGTTATCATTTTATCCAAATAAATAGATTAAAATGTATATAACACTTGATATGGTGAAGTTTTCTGTGAGGATCCATTTAGTGAGCATTTTTGGAAGGAGTCTTCCATGTCAGAGCCTTGTAACAGTCAGCGGTAAACCCTTTGTTTTTTTTTTTGATAACAGGAACTTGTTTCACAGACTTTCCACAGCATTAACTGTAATTATAAATGAATAAATTGCATTGCATGTCTTTACGTAAAAACATTCATTGTTAGAAAACTGATGTGGTACACTATATGGCCAAAAGTTTGTGGACACCTGACCAACACACCTATATAGTATATAAGAGGAATAAAACACTTTGCTATATGCAGTTATTGGAAAATAATCAAGCCGAACTGTCATTTATTACTTTATTACATCAGCATGCCCCAACCCTAGAGTGATTGAATCTATAGCCTCATGCTTTTAAATTCATAACAATTCTCTTGTTTATATGAAACTAAATGAAATGTGTACACATAGCCCTTGTTAAGGTATAAAATTCTCTTGAATGTGAGAAAGTAGAGTCATCAGGATATAGTACAATGTTCTCAGCTTATTCTCTTTTATGTACACAGGGACATATGGAACAACTTCTGTTATTTTAATAGATCTTTAGTAGATCTGTGCTTTTAGTGCTTTTAGCATTTCATTTGGTACAGTTTCATCACAGCCATGACTATTTCAGAATTACATCTTTCACCACAGCACTTGGTCAAAATTACAGCTGTGTAGCATATAAAATGGAAAAAATAACAAAAGTGCCTGAGAGCTGTTGCTGAGATGAGAGACTGAACTTGGGAAGACAATGTGATTTAATTGCAGACGGTACAAAATTTTAGGGCAGCTGTGTTTCATTGCACTGTTCTCCCTGAATGTCTCGGATTTCTGTCAACTGGCACGAAACTCACAGAAAGACCAAAGTCTTTGCTTCGTTCTGTCCTGCGATTCCTGTCGTCTGGTTCGTGGCGAGGCGGCTGGAATGAATTGGAGTGTTTTCAAACCTGAGAAGGAGATGCCACCGATCTTAGTCACTGGTAGATTTTGCAGGCATGTGTGTGCCTCTGTCTGTGTGTGAAGGCACTGTGAAATTTTGTAATGTCTGCCCCTGTTTTTTAGAAGAAATACTCCAGTGATTTTTCAGCATAATATCCATGATACACATCTGTAGCATATGACTGATTACCACAAACAACACTTCTGACACGTTGAGCTGTACTGAGAAAAACCTCTCCACTCAAACTTCATTTGTAACAAAAGTCCAAAGGCAGTTGTGGAGTGTTTTTTTTTTTTTTTTTTTAATATTCCATGAATTCTTCAGTCAAAGGTGTTTCAACCTGTATAATTTAACATGTACAGTACTGTGCAAAAGTTTTAGGCACCCTATTTTTTTTTTTAGTACAAACTTTGTTATAGATTTGTGTTTTATGACTTCTACATTATTGATTCAGTACAAAAACTTTTTAGATTTCCAAACATTAGTTTTCCAGCACAACATTAAATGTAACAGAAAAATGTTTGTATGTCAGTAAAGAAAGCAGCATTAATTACATAAGAGACCACTTTTCGGACAAAAAACTGTTTTGTATAATGTTTTTTATATTCATAATGAAAGCTGCTGGGTTTTGCTGCAAAAATAAGAAGCAAGTGTGACAGTCAAAGTTTCCAGAAGAACTGTGGCTGCTTCTGCAAGATGCTCAGCAAAACCTACAGCTCATTTCTTTATAAAACTGCACTAATTGTACCTGAGACTACTATATTTTTTTAAAGTGAAGGATCGTCACACCAGATATTGACTTTGTTTCATTTATTACTGTTTACTGCTCTTTGTAGTATTTTTTTTAAATGTAGAAACATTTAATTTCATTATTTTTGAAGGCATCTTTGCCCTACAGCACTTTTGCACGGTACTGTATATACAAAGCCTAATTGTGTATTTGATTGCATATGGAAACCACAAAAACCTATAACATATGAATAATTCGTTTTTTAAAATTCCTTTGTATTGCCCAAGTTTGATAAAACTGAGAAAATGTAGCACAAATGTAGTGCAGTAAAAAGTCCCAAATGTTGGGACCAAAATACAATATTTTTTAAAAATTATTAAGTATGCAGCAGTTTGCACTAAACTGTCCCATCATGCACCGCAGCACAAAAGAGGAGGGTCTTGTCCCATATACCGGATGGGAGAGAGTTCATCTGCCACGGTCTCCATATGTTGCACAGCACACATTATTGGTTAAGTTAGCAAGCTCACGTCAGGTAGCACTGAATACATTTCAGCACTGTTGTTTACAGTAAGTGTATTTTTACTGTTCCTTAAAAGTGGGGTCACTGAGTTTTAAGGCAAAATGCATTTTGTAATATTTGTGATATTTCTCATATTCTTCTCAAATTCTTGCAGTTGTCAATAAAATATCTGAGAATAAATACTATGGAGTCAATGACAGGCCAAGAAGAAAATAAAATGATTTGGACCACCAATATCCAACCAAGCAGCACAAAGAGGCATCTCTACTTACCTGTCAATCATGCTGCAGAAATCTTTAAACTTTAGTTTGTTAGAGTTTTAGCTTTAGCTAGCCTTTGCCAAAGTCACTGACTACATCTTTAATTATAAAATGGTACAATGTACAAATTCTCTCATGTACAAATCCATTTAAAAGTATGTTTAATGTACTAGTCTAGTATTAGGTGATATGTGATTTGGGACACAGCTTGGGAAAAGAAGAGAGAACATGGACCATCGTCTTTAGGACTTTAAAGTGACATGGCACTATTTAGCAGACTTGTGCACATGTACACATGAGTCCTTGGTAAGGGCAAAAAAGCAGTTTGTAATTCTTTCACAATGTAATTATTTATTTACTGGTGTACTCTGTCAGCGTTGTTTACACTGAAAGTGAGTAATAATTTCCACTTGCTGGAAACAGTTGACGTGTATTTGGCCACTCCTGAATGGCTATTCACCAAGAGACACAAGAGATTACAGTCTGGAAAACTAGAAACATTCAGTAGTCCTAGTGCATGCAGGGATTTTTTTTTTTTTGGCAGATTAATTATTCTCCCCTCTTCACAGAAATCTACACCATCCAGGGAAACTCTCACGGACACCCGTGTTACCTGCCTTTCCTATATGATGGCCAGTGGTTCCACAGCTGCACCAGCGTGGGGAGAGAGGACGGCCATCTCTGGTGTGCCACGACACATGACTATGGCAAAGATGAACGCTGGGGATTCTGCCCTGTTAAGAGTGAGTTCACTCTGATTATGCTGTGATATTAATTTTGCAATATGTTACATTAAGCCACAGTACTGTTGAATTCTCGGATCTGATTGGTCAGAAGGTATTGATTACTTTTCTGTAACATCAGCTCTGACAATAGTTCCAGCTGCAAGAAGACAAATCACAAGTTTATATTAATGTTCTCATTCTAATACATTATTGTTTCTATAGTAACAACTCATTCACAGGAACTTCTTTGGCAGATGCTTCAAATAAACCATGGCTAATAATAAACGGATTTTTAAAATGTGCTGTTTAACAAAGATTAAAAATAATCTTTCATACGGAAAAGTCTTCTGTAAGGAGATTCTGTATTTAACATTTAAGGAAGGAATCTCCAGTCTCAGTGATTTTCACAGTCAATAAGTTTTCTGCCATGGGAAAGTCATCAGTACAGAAGACTTTGACCTTTGCAGAGGTGGCCAGATTGGAATGACAGTTTCCAAACAAATCATCTCAAACTGGAATCAATTTAAATGCCATTTGTCTGAAGTGATCTGTTTCTCTAGAAACTTTGTGTATTGCTCTGCAATTTTTTACTACGTCTATTAAACTCCTGGGCAAAAAGAACGGGCCAAACCCAAAATGGCAAAATATTAAGTTTTTAATGGTCCTAACAACAAATCATTGGTCAGGAAATTACCAAAGAATTAAACAAATAGATAAAGGAACTTAGTAGCTTTTCCCTTTCCCTTAGTAGCTTAGCTTTTCCCTTTGATTTCTTTAAATGTTTAAATGTGATTTGTGGCCCTTGATGGGCTGCATCAGGTATGGCAGATAACCAAATAATGACTCATCTTTTATGAAAAAAAAATCATCCCAGAAGATATTTTTGGAAAGTTTTGTACACCCAGACATGTGTTAGTTTGAATTTTACACCAAACCTTTTAATCATTATAATGATTTTACCTTTGTGTACAAGAAGGCCATATAAGTATATTTCACTGTTTCTAGCTTTTCCCCAAACAGTTCTCTACAGCAGAGTAAAAGAGCAAATGGTGGCACAGGAGATCTCAGGAGCGCATTTGTTTAATTCTTGCTCATTTTCTGAGTAATGATTTGTTGTTAAGACCATTAAAAGCTTAATATTTGCCATTTTGGGCTAGGCCCTTTTTTCCCCCAGTGGTACACTGTAGTTACTGGATTTTTTTTCTCATATTAACACAAGGATATTCATTTACAGACAACATTAAAGATGATGCAACTTGTGCGAGCCCTGGTGAAAAAATAGAAGATGTCTGTCATTCTAACCATCGCTTCTGGTTGCAAAAAACAAAAACCTAAGCCAAAACAAATCCAGATCAAACTGTGCATAATTCTTCCTGTATAACACCTGGGCTGTTTTCATTCATATGACTCAGATGTACCTGTAATGTCACCAGCTGGCATTTTAGTACTTTGGCCCAGTGAGGACATGCCTGTTTTGTCTGTCTCTCTGTCTCTAGGTGCGGATTGTGAGACATTCTGGGACACAGACTCTCTGATGGATAACTGCTACCAGTTTAATTTCCAGGCCACTCTGTCATGGGAGGAGGCTCACACCAGCTGCCAACAGCAGGGGGCAGAACTACTGAGCATCACCAAGGTGGAGGAGCAGAGCTACATCAACGGTGAGGGAGAGAAAGAGAGAGAGGGAGGGGGGTTATGATAATGATTATGGAGGCATGGTTCAACCTCAGAAAGCTTTTCAGGAACCTCTGGAACATTTTCATTTCTACTGCAGAAACCAGGGCTGATTTTTGTTCCTGACTGAGTGTATGGACAAAGAAGTACACATTTATATATTCTCCCTATGTCAAATTCCAAATACATATGTTTCATCTGTTTAGAGTCCATGGCGCTAGTCAAAATTGGTAATGTGGAGAACCACTACGAAACAAAACATAACAGCTTTGAATTATCTTCTTTATAGCCATAGACTCACTACACTCTCTAATGCTTAAGCATTAAATGGTAACTGGTGTCACTGGTAGATGCGTGTTTGGACCTTTGTATGCAGCGGATTTTATGTAACTGGACCTTTACAGATTTTACTTGAAATGCCTTGCCTTAAATCTTTAGTTCCTCAAAAAGTTCCTGAACATTGGGGGAAACATGCCTTATGGAAAAAAGTAGGGTGTACAAAGAAAGTCATATGTTAAGGAGTACCTGTTTGCGTCTAAATATCTAAATATATTTTGTGCTGTGTGTGTGTGTGTGTGTGTGTGTGTGTGTGTGTGTTATATTTCTGCAGGTTTCCTCACTGGTTACAGCTCCACTCTGTGGATGGGTCTGAATGATCTGGACCTCAACGGAGGCTGGCAGTGGTCTGACTCCGCTCCTCTCAAATACCTCAACTGGGAGGCAGGTGAGAGGAACCCCGCCCGCAAAGCCACACATGCTCATACACATCTCTAGAGTGGAACAATGGCACGATTCATTTACTAATTACTGGGAATTTATAAGCCAATGCTGACTCACTGTGAGTTCAAAGGATCGGTGTGAAACCCTGCCTTTTTGTTTGCCATCTGAGAGACTGCATGTAATCGTCTGGATCAGGCTGAACTGAATCGAATAATGCTTGTGTGTATGTTGTAGATCAGCCAAACCACGAAGACGATCAGAACTGTGGTGTGATCCGCACCGAGAGCTCAGGGCGCTGGCAGAACAGAGAGTGCTCCATGGCTCTTCCTTACATCTGCAAGAAACGGCCCAATGCCACCCTTGACCCTTTCACCACAGGTGTGTGTTTCTATGGATTTCTTTCAATTTTCTCCCTAATTTAGTCATGCTTCCTCTGAGGCACGTGAAGCCAGCCGACTGCATCTTTTTGAGCTGCTGCTCATGCAACGTCAGTGGGTTGCATAACACACCCGGAGGAAAGCATTGTCTGCTCACGCCCGCATCTATAAGCTCACAGATGAAGGGGATTGGTTAGTGTCGCTGTGATTGATAGGGAAGAGAGTCTATGGCACCCCTCCGTCTACGAGAACATGGCCAATTTTACTCTCTTGGGACTATGCATTTTTCCTTACAGTTTTTCCTCTGCATGCATGCCTGTCTCTATATTCACCCATGTTTATATGTTTTTAGACTCATGGACAGACGATGGACGGTACCAGTGTGATATCGGCTGGCAGAACTTCCAGGCTGGCTGCTACAGGCTGAACTCAGACAAGCTGGACTGGAATTACGCTGAGAAAACCTGCCAGAAGATGGACGCCCACTTAGTCAGCATCCACACACTCCCTGAGCTGGAGTTTATTAATATGCACATGAAAAGAGGTGCAAAACCATACGCACATACTAATGCAAACAATGATTTATCAAATTATTTAGGTGTATAAGCCTATTTCTCTTGGTTTTTCAGATGTAGAAGAGCTGTGGATCGGACTGCACGATACTGCCATGCAGATGAATTTTGAGTGGACAGATCGTACGCCTGTTATCTTCACATTCTGGCACCCATTCGAGCCCAACAACTTCCTGAACACGCAGGAGGACTGCGTCATCATGTGGGGTCCTGTGAGTGCCAATAAGATAGTTACAGATTTACCTGTGATTTTACAAAGCACTGTCACTGAGGAGTCATTCAAAGCATGCTAAATAATCATCTCCTTCAAACGTCTTCACCATATCAACAATTATACACAATTTTAATCTGTTTATGCAGAGCATCCACCACACAGGTCCCATGTGTAGAAAAGTTAACATATGAGATTGAACACATTAATGTAAAGCTTGCAGCTGAACCACTGGTCAAGTCTTGCTAATAGGAGATTAATCCACACCTTCTGACCAATCAAATTGTTGTCTCACAATGTTCTTAGCATTTTGCTTACACAAAGTTCCCAGAAAGACTAAGAAGAGCATAATGGAACTGTTTGTGTTAACATTTCTACAACATTTCGAACATTTCTACAACGTAACGACAGTGTGTAGGAACGTTTCTTAGCATTACATAATACATTCTCAGAACACACAAAAAACTTTGAACATTTTAGGAACCAAAAAGCCTAAAATTGTTTGATGCAAACTTTTCATTTGTGTCAACACTGCATCTTTTTTCAAGCATGTTTTTCCTGAAGTCATAGTTGATGTTGTGGTGATATTAACTCATATTCCTAATTTACTTGTATAAATCTTGGAAAACACTTTGAAGGCAGGTTATAATTAGATACAAGACAAACTCAAACCGTAAGACAAGGAAACAAAGTGAAAGCTAAATAAAATAAAACATTACAGAAAGCTTTTACAATCACACAGAACTATGTTTATAGTGAAATGGCCCAGTATAATAAGAGAGCCCCGTTTCTAAAGTTTATTCAATGTCAGTATACTATGAAGTATTTACCAAATTGTTTAAAAAGTGCTTTATAGAGCAATTGATCATGAACTCGTGAAAAGTTCATAGAAATTTGAACTAGCAAGTGCAGTGTGGTTGTATGTTGCTCAGTTTCATTTGTGTCATCTCACTCAAGTGTCATCGTAAGAAAAGGTATGAATGCTAAACCCAACCAACTAACCTTAACCTTCACCTTCATATCTTTTTATATGACTTGAGTTTCAAATTTGCAGTGTGTGAAACCAAAAAGAGTAGAGGTAAACAAACAGAAGAAATACATACTAAAACATGAATAAATGCATTTTCAGACTCTTTTTAAAGCTGCTATGGGTGTCGATGGTTTACATGTTGTTTTGTAGAGCCTACAACTTTTTCAGTTAATTTTAGTATGTGATTTAAAGGACATATACATAAATATATACATAAAGGACATTTTAATATCTGGGCTGAGCCCAGAGTGAGCTGGTCTGAGGTGAGCCACAAAGCCAGATGTTAGGTCCAGTGCTATATTAGTAGTTGATATTCTCAGACATGCACTCTATTTTCGCTAGTCTAACCAGATTCCTGGATTTCTACTATAGTTCCAATATAGTTCTAACATGCCTGAATATATTATTCTGATGCTACTATAGGTCTTAGTTCTCTGTATCAGGAGTGTTAGATTTGAGGTGGACGTGAACTTTGTAGGGCTGGACATTCCCAGGGTCCGGACTGAGCAGCCATGATCTAGTGTTAGTGTAACATTGCTGATTTTGCTGTATACTCTTAGCATAATGTAATGGACAGGTGTGAGACTTTGAGAGAAGAGTGTTTATTAGGAAAAGTCCAAGAAATGTATTCAAAGTACATGACAGGGGTAAACAAAAATAATGAGAGGCAATACATTCTCATATAAATATCAGTCTGTAATTTCTTTTAGATCACTTAAGCTTTTTAAACTTTCAACTTCTTTAGTTTCGAGTAAACAGTGTAAATTATGTTGGTCTGTTGGTTACTGTGTTGGTCTGCATATAGAAAACAGCATCTTTGTTTGCTCCTTCTTCCTTTATGGCCAATAATATGTACATATTACTATGTAACAGATTAAATCACATACAACGTAACATTTTGGCGTTCTCAAGTATATGCATATCAGCTGGAAATACAATAACCTTAAAGCTCTTACAAGGGCCAAAAACTAGAATAAACACTCAGAAATACTGTATTTAGGAAAACTGGGAACTGTTAAGAATAGAGCAGTAACACTGATCTGTACTTTGCAAAAGGGAAATAATCAGCTGCAGGTAAATAATAAGGTAACAGAGAATGAGAACTGCTGTTACGCTGCTGTTTGCATTATCAGCTTTTAACCAAAAACCACATCCCAGGACTTGCTGTCAGTAGTTCAGAGGTCTAAAGGGACACCATGGGACACCAGTGAGACACCAAATCTCTCAGTTTGACCAACAAACCTGATAAAACCATCTATTATGTTTTAGTGGTGTATGGAAAGCTTACTTCTTTGGTGTGGCCTGACTTCCTCCAGCATGAATTACAATGTCTACTAAGGGCCGAATCAAGATATAGCCAACTTTTAAGTCAGTACTTAGTAAACGATATGGCCCAACCATTATTGCTCCAATCCATAAGCAATAAAAAGAAAAAGGTATTGTTAAAACTCTCTAATTCTCAATCTTGTTGTTTTGCAATACCTGGAACACCATCAAGAAATTATATTGAAACTGAAAATGGAACATTTCACAGTTTAAGTGCTGGTACCTTTTGCAACCAAAAGCTTGAAGGTGCCCAGATAGACATAATACCTCTAGAAGCTGTTGCTTATTATCAGGAGACTTCATCTGTGTGAAAAATGAACAGATCACCTAATAAATGAGTCTTGCTACGGCATAATAAAGCTTTACAAAAAGTAGACCACTTGGGATTAAGAGAAAAGTGCTGAAGGAGGTTAATGCAAAATATGTATGAGACTACAACCCTGTCTGAAGAAGTGTGTCCTAAAGGTATATAAAAGTGTTTTTCAACCTGATCTCTATTTACTGCACTTGCAGTGCATGGGCAATTACCAGGCAGGAAAGCCTGGAAAGCAGTACTGAGAAAAGAACAGAAAACCATTGACCTGAAACTCACTCATAATGGAAGTCTATGGCCAGATTTTAAGATCAGTCAATAAGTATTGACTGAAAAATGTGTGAATACAATATGCTAAAACTGTTACATTCAAACAAGAAAGGTCTTAGAGACAAATGATCTTACCGAAGTTGCTCTTATGGAGTTTTATTTTGTCAGTCTAACACATGATGATGTAAAATCCTTTGAATTATTTGTGCTCTTGTGTTTGATCAATGCTGGCTGAAAATAACCACATATTTTACCTTCCGAAAAAAGTCAGATGTTTCTCTTACAAAACCCTTTCACTGATGAATTCACAGAACCTTTCTACAGAAATACGTTTAACAAAACTTTTTGGACAGATTTAACAAGTGTCCTATTATATTATGCGTACATCTATGATACATTGTTTCCAACATTGAACTTATTGGCATGTTCATGAACTTATGTTCTTGGCTCCCAGAAGTGGAACCGACATGGTCTTTTGCTGTTGTAGCCCATCCGCCTTGAGGTTCAAAGTATTGTGCATTCTGAGATGCTTTACTGTAGCCTTTCTGTCAGCTCAAACCAGTCTGGCCATTCTCCGTTGACCGCTCTCATCAGCAAGGTGTTTCTGAATCACTGAGATCACATTTTTCCCCTTGTTGATGGTTGATGTGAACATTACCCAAAGCAGCTGGCCCGTATCTGCATGATTTTATGCATTGCACTGCTGCCACAAGATTGGCTGATTAGATAATTGCATGAATGAGTAACCGTACAGGTGTTCCTAATAAAATGCTCCATGAGGGTATACTACAGATGCTTTAGATAAAGATATATTAGGTTGAAATATATTGAAATATTCCTTTAAGTTCTTGTGTTTTAGGCTCCTGAGTGGAGCATCAGTGGCTGTGAGTGCACACTGAAGGCAGCTGGCTGCATTACTGTGAGGGACAAATTGCAAAACAGATGACTCTTTTAGAGGCATTAGTCAGTAGTTCAAAGGTCAAAAGCTACTTCTGGGGCACCAAATTTCTTAGTTCGGCCAAAACCATGATGAAAAAGTATATTATATAAACTGTAGTAGGGGTTTTAAAGTGCAGTTAGAACTCTACAGGCGTGTTTGGTGATGCTTGGTAATGCTACATGGCATAGGGGTGTTTACTGTAAATTGTGCAAAAATGTGACATAAACCGTTAACAGAAGTTCTGACTTGTAACTGCTTGTGTAACTCCTTTATTTTGTGTGTGTGTGTGTGTGTGTAGGAAGGCCGCTGGAATGATAGCCCCTGCAATTCCTCTTTACCCTCCATCTGTAAAAAAGCAGCTCAGAAGACAGATGGACCGATCCAAGACCACGGGTGCAGACAGGTACCATGCAGTTCTTTATCTTTCATCAGACACTTTATCGCTCCAATTTTTTGTTCTTTTCATACTGTGGCTGTATTAGTGTAGCCTCTCTCTCTCTCTCTCTCTCTCTCTCTCTCACTCTCTTTTGCTGAAATAAAGGATCTTTTCAGAGCTTCTGCAGCGTCATACTGCTGAAACTCCAGATGTAGTCAGTCAGCACAAATGTGCCAAAGACATATTGTAAATATTGTAGTCAGTCACACACGCACACACACACACACACTCTGCATCCATCTTTCTATCCCACAACCACATGCATTGGTGAGGAGGTCAAACAAACTACACACACACACGATCTCTCTCTCACACACTCACACACAAAGCTGGAAGTATTTTCATACATCTGCTAAACCTATTTCTTTCTCTGACCTCATTCCTCTCTCACATTTCTCTCTCATATCCTTTCTTCTTCCATTCCGTCTACTCTCACCCTTCTGTCTGTACTTCATTTAAATCTTGTCATGTCAAAAACTCTTAGCTCATAAAATAGTTTAATGCTTAATTTTATTAGGCGTTTGTATGAGTGTGTCTTTATCCTCATTCCTTCCTGTTGCCCCTGCGGTTTTGCTGAACTGCAATAAGAGCTTCTAACTAAAAGAGCTCCTGTCAGTAGTTCAGTGGTCAGAGGCTACTTCTGGGCCACCATATCATTCAGTTTGATCTGCATGCATGGCGAAACAGTGTGTTATGTGTTATGACTCCCAGCCACTCCCAATACCTTACTAAATTTACTGCCATTTCTACATTTGACATGTAACTGTAGTATGTTATATGCATAAATAATAAAAACTTGTTTCTTGTCTTTCCAATTCATAGAAATAAGTGGATAAGTAAGACAGACATAGACATAAATTTACATTACATTTACATTAGACATAAAACACATAATTAAAAATGTAATGAAACTACACGACATGACATGTACGTTTGGCCAAATCCAAGAAAAACGTGGCAAGACACTGCAACATTACAAACTCTAGCCCCCACCCCCCCACCCCCCCAAAATAACACACAATTCCCACGTGAGGGCAATTGAGTCATCAGTCACAAGTCCAAGTCATGGGTGTTAAAGTCAAAGGCATCAAATATGTGACTCAAGCCTGACTTGAATCCAAGCCATATGACTCAAGTTCAGAACGGGTGTTAGTTGTGTGTAGAGTATAGTTTTGTGTTGTTCCTACCTATTTGAATTAATTTCGAAATCATACACTGTGAGAGCATCTGCATTAGAAGTTATCCAGGGGTATGAATACACATCCTGTCCATGACAGGCAGCTGGAGGTATTTGTCTTTTAAAGCCTCCTGTCTCTCTATTCCCAACCCTGCATCCCTTTTTTTATCTTTTCTACAGGGATGGAAATGGCACAGTCCAGCCTGTTTCTGGGTTGGAGAGGAGTCTGTAACTTTCAACAGTGCTAGAAGAGTGTGTGCTAACTACAATGCCACATTAGCCATCATCAACAACAGGTAAAGTTTAACCATGAACAATGGCTTCTTAGACAAAATAAACTAAGCAATGAGTACACACTATGGGAATAATGCAATTTCATTATCTGTATCTGTACCTGTATCTTTATACACCGCATTGTGGCGGTGTATAAAGGCAAAATCACAAAAACTCTGTCATTGTCCAAATACTTCCGGACCTAACTGTATTTTCAGATTTAACCTGAAAGTGAATGTGGCCTAAACCAGGAGTGTTTTTTTTTAATGACGCCTATCACTATGCCCCCAGACACTTTGGAAAACTCTAGGGGAAAAAAAACTGGAAATGTCTGAACTGTCAGCATGGTGTGTGAATTCTGGCTCTAGCGGTTCCTCAACCTCAGCTACATCACCCGAGTTCATAATTGGTCTGAACTAAAATAGTTTTTTTAATCCCACTCATGCAGTTATTATTTTTTAATGAATTTAGTTGGTTCTGTTTCCCAAAATTTAAAAAAGGCACTTATTGAGGATAAATGAATGAAGGCTGTAAATGCATATTAATGAACATGGTCTTTCTTTTCTTACACCTTTGACATATTTTTATATATATCATATCCACTTTCTCACACCTGCATGAAAGTAAAAGCCTTTTTCTCACATGCATACCACAATACCCAGTCCTGATACACACCTTTAGTCTCAGCCAGATGCCATGTGAAACTTTCGGGAAAACTTTCAAAAAAAGAAATAATGATCCTCATATTCATAGCTGTTTTTTTGTATCCATTTAGGGTTACATCCTTAGTCGACAGTGACTCACTATTTGGTGTATTGACAGTATAGAGAGACCACTAAATAATATGTGTATGTTCGACTGTAGGTTCGAGCAGGCGTTTGTGAACAGCTTGGTGTTTGGCCGTTCAGATGATCATTTCTGGCTGGGGCTGCATAATGAGAACAGCACCGGCCCTTTCCACTGGCTCACTGGAGAGCAACTGACCTACACCAACTGGAACAGAGACCAGCCAGGTACACACACACACACACACACACAGGAGGTACACACACTCATGGAGACAGAACCTTTCCATTTCCACACCATTTTGCATGTCCAGCCATCACAGATCCATTTCTGTCCAGAAAAATGAGTCACACTGGCACACTGTCTCTTTTCATGCTTCTCAAAATGACAGGCCACATCACTTATTTAAAGGAATACTCTAGAACATCTCAACCTAATTTATATATACAGTATGTTGCATCTGTAGCTTATGTTTGATCATCACTGATATGAATTTCACAATGTTTCACTGTAGTGAGAAAAGATAAAACAACGTGTTTACTTGAAACTCATGTATAATGGAAGTCTAAAGGCAGTTGCTAAATTCTGTAAATAGATAATGTAATATAACACAAATTTCAAAACTACAAGCACTACACACATGAGAAAAATTCCTAATAAAGCTGTTCATGTCTAGTTTTATCCAACACTGGAGCAACAATACAGTAAAAAAAAAAAAAAAAAATCCCGGTTACGTTGGATCCAGGTGGAAACTGAGGCACTTCCGTGTTTACTGATTGTGCATAGCCACAAACTCTTCCCTCAAAAAAGTCCTAGCCTTGCAGGGAGGAATTATAAAGAATTTACAGTTATATTTGAATAAATCATTAAAATGTTAAAAAATTTAGTGTTCAACAACTGCCCTTAGATTCCTGTTCTAAGTGAATTTTTAGTAAATAGCTTTTCCAATCTTTTCTTGGTACACCATCAGAATGTGTCAGAATATTTGAGCATAATAGCGAACCCATGATGCAGGTCACGGCAGAGGTAAGGGTTGAAAAACACTGGTGTATTCCTTTAATATGCCCTTGTTGACTCAAGAACTAGAATGGGTGATGACTGGGATTTTCTCTTACCAGACATATCAGGACAGATTGTCATGGACTTGTTACATGTACTAATGACTCGTCCATCTCTCTCATGGTTCCTGTATTATTTTTTTCACCTCTTTAGCTCCTTTTAAAGGTGGATGTGTAGCCATGGCAACGGGCCATGCTACAGGCCTGTGGGAGGTGAAGGAGTGTGCGAGCACACGCTCCAAGTACATCTGCAGACAGGACAAGGGATCTTCATTTTACCCAATCCCTCCTAAACCCCAGCCCACACCCCCTCTCACAGGGTCCTGCCCCCCTGAGTGGAAGAGCTCCAGCACTTTGCATCAATGCTTCAAGGTGGGTGTGGATTTGTAGATGTGTGTGTATATATATTGTATATATATATATATGTGTATGTGCATTGAGATCTCCTTGGACTTCATATTGGTAGCTCCAGTCGAACAGCTGCCAAATGCCAAACTCAATACCTGATATCAACTCCAGAGCTTTTATCTGCTTCATTTGTCTTGAAGTAACGAGGGAATGGACCGCACCTGGTCAATTAACTTCTTGTCAGTCAATTGTCCAGATAACTTTGAGCCCCTGAAAATGGAGGTACTTTGCTTAAAATGGCTGTAATTCCTAAATGGTAAATGCCATATTTTTGTGGAACCTCTTAAAATAAAGCTGAAAGTCTACACTTCGATTACACACCTTGAGTGTTTTATTTCAAATCCATTGTGGTGGTGTATAAAGGCAAAATCACAAAAACTCTGTCATTGTCCAAATACTTCCGGACCTAACTGTGTATAAACACCGATCAGCCATAACATTATGACCACCTGCCTAATATTGTGTTGGTCCCCCTTTTGCTGACAAAACAGCCCTGACCCATTGAGGCATGGACTCCACTAGATCCCTGAAGGTGTGCTGTGGTATCTGGCACAAAGACGTTAACAGCAGATCATTTAAGTCCTGTAAGTTGTGAGGTGGGGCCTCCATGGATCAGACTTGATGGCCAGCACATCCCACAGATGTTCGATTGGATTGAGATCTGGGGAATTTGGAGGCCAAGTCAATACCTTGAACTCTTTGTCATGTTCCTTGAACCATTCCTGAACAATTTTTACAGTGTGGCAGGGCCGAATGAGGTCACTTCCATTAGGGAATACCATGAAAGGGTGTACTTGGTCTGCAACAATGTTTAGTTAGGTGGTATGTGTCAAAATAGCATTCACATGAATGCCAGGACCCAAAGTTTCCCAACAGAACATTGCCCAGAGCATCACACTGCCTCCACCAGCTTGCTTTCTTCCCATAGTGCATGCTGGTGCCATCTCTTCCCCAGGTAAACAATGCACATGCACCCAGCCTTCCACATGATGTGAAAGAAAATGTGATTTATCGGATCAGGCCACCTTCTTCCACTGCTCCGTGGTCCAGTTCTGATGCTCACCTGTCCATTGTAGACACTTTTGGCAGGGGACATAGATCAGCATGGGCACTCTGACAGGTCTGTGGCTACACAGCCTCATACGCAGCAATCTGCGATGCACTGTGTGTTGTGACACCTTTCTATCATAGCCAGCTTTAACTTTTCAGCAGTTTGTGCTACAATAGCTTTTCTGTGGGATCAGACCAGACGGACTAGCCTTCACTCCTCATGCGCATCAATGAGCCTTGGGCGCCCATGACCCTGTCACTAGTTCACCAGTTGTCCTTCCTTGGACCACTTTTGGTAGGTACTAACCACTACATACCGTGAACACCCCACAAGGCCTGCCGTTTTAAAGATGCTCTGACCCAGGCATCTAGCCATCACAATTTGGCCGTTGTCAAAGTCTCTCTAATCCTTACGCTTGCCCATTTTTCCTGTTTCCAACACATCAACTTCGAGCACCGCCTGGTCACTTGCTGCCTAATATATCTCATCCCTTGACAGGTGCTACTGTAATGAGAAAATCAATATTATTCGCTTCACCTGTCGGTGGTCATAATGTTATGGCTGATCGGTGTATATAAAATATGGCATTTACCATTTAGGAATTACAGCCATTTTAAGCAAAGTACCTCCAAAGCTGAAAGTCTACAGTTTGATCACATCTTGATTGTTTTATTTCAAATCCATTGTGGTGGTGTATGAAGGCAAAATCACAAAAACTCTGTCATTGTCCAAATACTTCTGGACCTAACTTTATATTAACAGCATTTGTAGGTTTTGTAGGTTTGTCACTTGAACTTGATGTTTGTGTGTGTATTCTCACTACTGACCTGTACAGGTCTTTCATGCTGGTGACCTAGAGAAAAAGCTCACATGGATCCAGGCTCATATGTTTTGTCAGAAGCACGGCGCTGAGCTAGTCAGCTTTAGCAGCCCAGATGAGGAGAGCTTTGTGTTTCAGGTCCTCCACGAGACCTTCGGGTGAGTATTTTGTTCACGTGTGTGTCTAGTGCAGGATTGTACACTAGTAGAAATGAGACACTGGTACAAATTTGTCAACTGATCACAGTTGCAACAGTGCGAGTGTGAATTATGTCAGCATTTGGTTGTATGCACAGAGAGGAGGAGGATCATGAGCAACACTGGATCTGGATTGGTATATCACGCCGAATCAGTGACAGCTGGACGTGGAGTGATGGATCAGCTGTAAGTGGGACACCTATCACTCCATTTCTTTTTGTCATTTATATTACAATGCATCACATTATATCACCCACATATCATATAAGCATTATATAAGTATTCACATAAGTAATACCCAAACACAAACACAAATCCTTGTATTATGGTTAGTAAAAATATCTATCCATCTTTTTCTTTATCATATGTGTCCATCAGGTGTCGTATCAGAACTTTGGTAGGGGTCCGTATAGCTCAGCACTGTGTGGAGCAGCTAATGTGGCAGATATGAACTGGGTAAAGGCTGACTGTAATTCTGAACTAGACTGGATCTGCAAAATACCAAAAGGTACTGTTTTTATTAATCACTCTCTTTCTCTTTCACACACACACATAAACACACACTCTCTAAATGTGTCTAAATGTATGTTTTCTTTGATTCAGGGAAAGCTGAGGTAGAGCCTGAGCCAACTGAAGGTCTGTAATTATTCATTCTGTGTATGTTTCTGTATGCTTGTGTGCATGCGTGTTTTATATTATAGATTATAGATGTGTATTTCTCCTTCCAAGACAATACAGTACACATTTTATGTTATAATATTGAATAGAATAGAATAAGTTACTATGCAAATAGTTCAGGTTTATGTGTGAAAGTGTTTTGAGGA
The DNA here is from genome assembly GCA_022985145.1 of Pangasius djambal. NCBI lineage: Eukaryota > Metazoa > Chordata > Actinopteri > Siluriformes > Pangasiidae > Pangasius > Pangasius djambal. The sequence continues at coordinate 7,511,135 of CM040987.1, forward strand.
GTCAAAGACTTCCCAATTGGCCTGACAGACAGAGACAGGTGTCAATGCCACACCTCTTCATTGGGACAAAGGTAGAGAGGCCACACCTGCTTCACTTGGACTGACAGGTATAGAGGCCGTGTCTTCTTCACTGGGACTGACAGGTACATTGGCCACACCTCCCTCAGATGAAACAGCAGATACAGAGACCACACCTCCTTCATTTTGACTGACAGGTACAGAGGCTATGTCTTCTTCACTGGGACTGTCAGGTGCAGAGGCCACACCTCCTTCACTGGAACTGACAAGTACAAAGTTCACACCTCCTTCACTGTAAGTGACAGGAACAGAGGCCACACCTCCTTCACTGTAAGTGACAGGACCAGAGGCCACACCTCCTTCACTGTAAGTGACAGGAACAGAAGCCATACCTCTTTCCCTGGGATTGACAGGTACAAAGGCCACACCTCCTTCACTGGAACTGACAGGTACAAAGGCCACACCTCCTTCACTGGGACTGACAGGTACAAAGGCCACACCTCCTTCACTGGAACTGAGAGATATAGAGACTACGCCTCGTGTGTGTGTGTGTGTGTTTTCTTGTGATACGACAAAGGACATGTGTGAGAGCATTACAGGGAAACTCTTCACAAGCTCATTATAAACGAGGATATGGCAGTTATTGCATTTCACTGAAGATCCAGCAAAATAATCAGAAATAGAAAATGTATGAAATATGTGTGTATGTTTGCGCATGCCTGTGTGTAGATTCTGGTCTGGACTGGGTTGATTTCCAGGAAGCTCAGTATAAGCTGTTTGAGCATCGCTCCACATGGGGGCAGGCCCAGAGGATCTGTTCCTGGTTTGGTGCCTCTCTCGCCTCCATACATTCTGCCAGTGAAAAACAGTTCCTAGCAAGCACTCTGCGCAAGGTACACACACATTCCACAGTCATGAAGGTATACTTACAGGTGTAAACATCTTATAATACACAAAAATTTTAAATGTGCTTAAGTATAGCCTAGAGTTAACATAAAAAATTTCGGCAGTATCCTTTCTCTGTGTAACTTTCTGTTTCTGCATGTGTTTATGTCTATCTTTGTCTTCCACCAGATGTCAAGGATTGACAGTGATCTCTGGTGGATTGGACTACACACGTTTGAGAACGATGGACGATTCCGGTGGTCTGATCACTCTGTGCTCAACTATGTGTCCTGGGGTGTTGGCCAACCTCATCCCCTCACTAGAGACCGCAAGTGTGTCCACATATCTGCATCTAAAGGTTCGACAATGCACATCCTCTTTCCCTCTTTCTTTCCCTCTCTCTCTAAAAATGCTTTTCTCTTTCTGCGTGTATACCCACATACTGTATATGATGGTTAAAGCTTACTCCCTCTCTCTCTCTTTCATTGTTGCTTTCTTTCTCTTTGTCTCTCGCAGGGGAATGGGCAGATAAAAAGTGTCATTTAGATATGCCCTATGTGTGTAAGAGAGTAAATGTCACAGGCACACCTCCTCCCACTCCGGCTCCTCCACTCATACCAGCAGGCTGTCCTGATGGCTGGAGTCCATTCCTGCACAAGGTAAAAAACAAAATAAATACACTACACCTCACTCCTTATGTGTACATCAAGCATTATTAGTATCTTTAAATCAAATTTACCTCTTATCATGATTATATTGCCATGGAGTACCATCCTTGGAAAAACAAAAAATGCCGATCAAAAGTTCAAATCTTGACACAGCCAAACAATAACAAGGAGGTCAGGAGAGCTCATTTGGCTTTGTCTGTGAGAGCGATGGCCTGCTTCCGTTTACCTCAGTCATTTAGGGGGAGGGTAACCAATCACAGGTGTCTGTCTGTTCATGTAAACAATAGAGAAGTTAGTGCTCCCCTCCAAGCGTGTTCATCTACCCTATGACATTGCCTTAGCAGCAGTCCAAAAAAAGTGTAATGGCTGGCATCATCGTCTTGGAGAAAGCACGGTTAGTCTTCACCCTCCCAGACTGGTAGCTATTGTACAGTAGGAGGAGAGAATGGGGGAAAAATGGGAATTGGCAAATGACAAAATTGGGTGAAAAATGGTAGAACCTGAAAATATATACTGTATGTAAGCTGACTCCATTTATTTCTGATAGTGTTATAAGGTGTATGGGAAAGAGGAGGCGAGGCGTGTCACATGGTCTGCTGCCCACATGATGTGCCAAACTCAAGGAGCAACCCTGGCCACAGTGCCCACTCACATTGAGCAAGGTACCAACACACACACACACACACACACACACACACACACAAATCTATTCTATAGATATATTTACTTACATATGTATAAGTATATAATTGCTTAAGCATTCAGATTATTTTAAAACACCATCACACCATGTTGATGTTGACTGTAGCACTGCTCTTTATCCAGCACCTCACCATGTCAGTGTAATATTAGGAGTGCTACATGCAAAATCACACTCTTATATTAAGAGGTCAGATGTTTGGCTTTCCTCTTGTGGTCCAAAGCATGCTTAAGATGTAGAGTTTACTTATATTTCTTGAAGGCTCATGTTGCCTTCTTTTTAATGAGCATGGTTTTGATGGAATCCAAATGTTACTTAGAATATACCCTTGTGGATTCCCCAAAACAGATCTTTCTGTAACAGAGATTATTTACTGCTAGCAATCTATGTGACATTAAGATCTTCCTCTGTTCTGTAGCATTCCTGGTGACTCTGCTGCCCAACTCAAGTTTTCATCTGTGGTTGGGGCTTACCTCAGATTCTCAGGGACACTTTAAGTGGGCGGAGCCTGGTTTACTTAGCTATACAAACTGGGGCCCTGGGGAGCCAGTGAGCAACAGTGGACAAAACAAAAATCCGGTATGAAAAGAAAATGTACAGTCTCATGCACATAGTACCTATAAACTAAAATCTATGAAATAATGATGCCACAATGTATGGTTTTAGTATTTGATCAAGACCTAACAGTACTTGGGGTCAGATGAGCAACACGGTTTATTACTGATTGGTTACTGCGTCACACAACATCCTAGTGTGTTGATAGAGATCTTGTGAAATCTCGTGATTTCTTCTTCATCACTTTCATCAACTGTTAGAGGTTCTAATTATGTAATTAATTATTTTTGCCTTGTCTTGTCAAGCCAAACACTTCTGTGCTGAACTTGTGACTTTTGTCACTGTAACCGTTGCTGGAAAAATGAAACCCCAAGTTCTGTTGCTTCCTGTTTGGACCAGTTCTTATTTTTGAATGTACAGTCCAAATTGCTATCTACCCTTTTGTCATTTGTAGTTTCCTAATTATTTTTTATTACTTTATTTTTCATTATATATGGCCAATTTTCTTCATTTCAACACATGAAATACTTACGATTTCTCTCTTTTGATAACTCCATCTGTTTTCATGTGTGTGTTTTACTAGACTAATTGTGTGGTGCTACTACACATTAGTCCTCACAGAACCACGGGAATGTGGGCATCTCGAGGATGTGAGTCAGAGAAACATGGCTATATCTGCATGAAAAACAAAGGTAACTCTTACACATCTAAGTACAGATTGTATGTGTTCATGTGGGTTTTTTTTTAATTAGATGTAGGGTATGAAATCCTGTGGTTGTGTTGTTTTAATAATCATGATAAATGGGCTACATATGTTTAGGGCTTCAATATGTAAAGAATGTGTGTGTTCATGTGTTTCGTGTCAGACCCTGCTATTCCCCCTGGTGTGGACCCTCTTCCCCCTGTTGCTGAGGGGCAGCTGGAGTTTAAGGGCAAACAGTACCGTGTGTTACAGGCACGGCTAGACTGGGAGGGGGCTCTGCATGTGTGTGAGTCTGTTAATGGCAGTCTGGCCTCGGTACGAGACCCACAGCAGCAAGCATACCTCACACTCCTACTCAATGCCCTCCGCAAGCCTGCCTGGATCGCACTACACAGTGACGGGGTGAGTGTGTGTGTGTGTGTTTGTGTATATGTTCATGTGTGTGTGCTCTTTGGTTTGCAAATGCCATGCTACATGTTTAAATGTCAAACCAAATGTGTAAATGACACTTTGTGTCTCTAGGGCCGTGGATACAGATGGCTGGGAGAGGAGGAAGTTACTTTCAGCAACTGGCGTGATGGACAGCCCAATCTGATGGCTGGTTGTGGTCACATGACCACCAGTGGCCAATGGACTATGTCACCCTGTAATGCCAAATTGGATGCAACCATCTGTGAAATGAATACAGGTATGGTGTGTGTGTGTGTTGTGGTTTTCAAATTGCAAACATACAGTATACTGATAATAATGTAATAATGCCTTCATGTCATGTCAGAATTATGGTAATTACAAGATCCTGGCTTATAAAAATAAGCATTATATAAAAAGCATTCACATCTTCATCAAACTCGTAATTACCAGTTGAAGACTTAATGACATCACACTGTATGACTAAACAACAGCAGCAGCTTCCAAAGTTAATGCAATTAGGAATATTATGTAAGGAGAACATTCTCCATCATCTGTTATCACTGAACATATAATAAATAGTATAGTGCACTTTCTGTCTAAAAGACATTAAAGCATTATATGCATGTCTATAGAAACAACTAATTTCATCAGAAGGGACGACCAGCTCTGAACCATCACTTCGTAATTATTGTAACTCTGATATGACATGATCATACTTTAAAATTAGACCTCATAAAGTTAGTTTAGCACTAAGAACACTGAAGGTGTGATCTTTTATTTTGTGACACCTCGTTCTCTGTCAGAGCGAGCAGTAGATCACAGGTGGCTGTATCGGGGTCACTGCCTTCAGACAGTCAGAGACTGGTCCTGGGTTCCCTTCAGAAACTACTGTTATGCATTTAACCTGAACCAGCTGCGGCTACAGCACGAGGCCGAGCACACTTGCAAGAAGGGTAATGCACACACATATACACACATAACAACCACTCTTAATCACCCTAATTAGCTTCTGGTAGCACACAGCAAAGTTGTCTTACAACTGATATGAGTTGTGACATATGATATGATCTGAGTTATAATCTATAGGATTAACAAGTTTACCTTCCAAGTGCACCTACAGTACCATTAGTAAAGAGATCCTAATTTATAGTCCCAATTAGGATCAGAGAGCACCCAGATAATAAGTCAAATACAGAGATCTGTCTCTTTGATGGAACCCTTATTTAACACTTAGTTAACTATAATGCTCTTGAATTCTCAAATCTGACTGGTCAGAAGGTGTTGATTAATTTTCTATAGCAACAGTACTCTCTGAGAATAGTGTGGCTGCAAGATAAATAACAGGATTATATTCATGCGTTTGTTCTAATATGTTACCATTTCTGTGGTAACAACTAAATCACAGTGACTTGTTTGGTGGATGCTCCATGTAATCTAAGTCTAAGAGTAAGCTGGGAAAAAAAAAATCATAATAATATATTTAATTTATATAGCGCCTTGCCAGAGCTCAAGGACGCTTTACAATAGAGATACAACAATATATAAACAATGAACAGTCAAGGACACACAAAAATGAAAAACACAGTTCAGATAGTACAGTAAATACATAGCAACACATTAAGACCCGGAAGACCTGAGCAAGTGGATCGAATTGTAGGGGAAAAGCAATTCACTAAGATAGCGAGGTGCCAAACAATGAAATGATTTAAGTGTAAGCAGGATTATTTTATATTTAATGCGAAACAAAACCACTGAAGTTCAAAGAGAATTGGAGCGCTCTGTATGTGTAAGAATTCCAGCAGCAGAATTTTGAATATATTGTAACCTAGCAATAGAGTTAGCAGGTAAACCAATGAATGGTTATTTAACAAAGGAAAACATATAATTATTGATATATTTGAAGCTTTAAGTATGGAGAATCTATTTAACATTCATGGTAGGAGTCTCTAGTGTCAGTACTTTGTAATAGTCAGCAGTAAAGCTGTTTCATCTTTTTCTCTTTGTCCTTCCGCCTGTGTCTTTCTCTCAGTGGGAGCGGAGCTACTGTCAGTGGTGGATGAGAGTGAGAATGGTTTTGTATGGGAGCACATTCAGAGCTACCAGGAGCAGGCTCATGGCGCCTGGCTCGGCATGGCCTTCAATCCTAAAGGTAACCTGCATCCATCCATCCATCCATCCATCCATCCATCCATCCATCAGAAGCGATGTATTCCACCTGCACTAACCTGAACCATTACCTGAGAGTAACCAAGACTATTGGTTCAGGCAAAATTTTACTTGGGTTCAAATTTTACATTTAGAATAAATTAACAGCCAATCAGTCATTCAGTGATTTTCTTTTCATATGTATGTTTATAACTCAACCTGTCTTCCTCTTGTTGTGTAAGTAGGAGGCAGCCTGCAGTGGCCAGACAGTTCGGTGGTGGAGTACACTAACTGGGAGCAGCAGGATGGTAATCTGAGCATGCTGTCTGCTAACAGCTGCTTCTGGGTGCAGAGTAACACAGGGCTCTGGAAACCTGGATCCTGCAAGAACCGCACACATGGAGTCATCTGTAAACGGCCACGAGGTAGGGAATTACCTTCTAACACACACTCCGCACAAATATACAAATGAGAGAGGTATAGGATCTCACACAAAGACAGTCTGTTCATGTTATGTGTTATAGCCACCATCTGAGCTGACATCTTTTTACTAGTCAAAGTTCAGAAATATAATTTCAATAAGTATGGAATAAAACACGACAGGGTGTGCTGTTAGGAAAATAATCAAAGACAGGGTGGTGTGATATGGCGAGACATGAAGTGGAGTTAGATTCTTTTCCAATAACAACACATCCAGAAGTGTTTTATTCCTCTTATACCACAGCAACTATTACTTTTTTTTTTTTTTTATTAAAGAATAAAAATTATTTGTTAAAGAATGTCATACATTTGATCTGTTAATGGTTACATTTAATGTTGTGGAACATCCACGAAACAAGTTTACCTGTTATCACTTACGTTAAAACTTTTAGCAACAGTTTTACCTTATTATTATTACCTACAGAAATTATAAGGTATTAGAAGGAGCGCCTTATAATATAAACCTGTGATTTGAATTACGGCCTCTCTAGAGCCTAGCTGCTATAGAAAATTCATCAGCACCTTCTGACCAATCAGATTCAAGAATTCAGCAGCGCTGTGGTATAAACAATAATAATATGGCACGCAAGGTTTAGTTGTTACATTTGTGTGAATTCGAGTTGGACAGGAGGAGCTCCATTTTGTGAAAGTCATTTTCAGAATTAAATTAAAAAACAGACAGTACTGATTTGTAACTTATTGAAATCATGAATTATAATAATAATAATAAGAATAATAATAATAATAGTAATAATAAAAATTTTATTTATAACACACTTTACAATTACTCCAAAATGCTAACAATAATGTTAATAAAATGAAATAAAATAAATGCGGGCACGGAGGCTTAGTGGTAAGCATGTTTGCCTCGCACCTCCAGGTTTGGGGGTTTGAATCCCGCCTCCTGTGTGCACGAAGTTTCCATGTTTTCCAGGGTTGGGGGTGGGGAACCCTTCGGAGGTTTCCCCATCTTCTGCCCCAAGTTCCCTGGGATAGGCTCCAGGCTCCTCTGCGACCCTGTATAGGATAAGTAGTACAGAGGATGGTTGGAAAATAAAGAAAATTTTTAAAATGAGAGAATAAAACAATAAACATGGGTTTTGAGACAGGATTAAAATATGGAGAGTGAATGGGATTGTGTGATAGTTAGAGCGAGGGAGTTCCAGAGAAGGCTCGATCACCAAAGCTGCGAAGGTTAGAGGGGGCCACTGAAAGCAGACCAGATGAAATCTTGTCACTTAAATTATAGCACCTGCTCAGGGAAAAGAAATTCAGCTAGAACAAGGCTGCTTTTTGACCATGTTTTGATTTTGATTTTCTTTTCCTTTTGTTCTCATAGGACTGGAGGCTTCTGTTGTAGCAGGTATGTTGTGCTATGTTTACTCACCTACACCGTGTTATGTCCTACAATCCTACACTAAATCAAGACAATCTTATTCAATGCAGAACTTGAATTCAATGCTTGACAACGACAATAATAATTAGGACATATCTCTCTCTGTCTCTCTGTTTCTGTAGCTGATGTAGATCATCTTCCTGCTCTCGTTCTTATTCTGCTGGCTGTCCTGGTCCTGATTGCCCTCATTGTGGGCGGAGTTTATCTGTATCGCAGGAGGAGCTCTGGCTCTGCCGGATCCTATGAGGGCGCTCGTTACAGTCGCACTAACCTCACCCCATCTGAAGAGGCAGAGAAAAATATCCTGGTGTCGGACATGGAGCTAAATGAGCAAGGGGAATAATGAAGGATGATAGATCGTTATGAATGACTCAGAAAACTGGCCTGCACACACGAGGACTAATGATGAATGATGAACTGACTTCATGTTTTGTTTTGTTTTGAGGGTTTTTTTTTGTGGTGACATTTAGAAAGCTGTGTGGAGCGCAGCAGATGTCAATCAAACGTGAAGGTGGAACTCCACCCCTATTTGGACTGTTGCGTCAATACCTGCACACCAACCAATCAGAATCCACCAGTTTAAAAATCGGCTCACAGAGGCTGATATGCACATAGTGTTCTTTTTATTCTTCACATTAACTCTTTTTGGAAATTCAGTTTATAACCATGTATATGTTCCGTAGTTACCATCTGGTTCATCATATTTTTAGCATTACAAAAAAGACTACCCAAAAAAGAACACACTAGTTCAGATTTCCAGATACACACACACACACACAACCGCACAATCTGTACAAAAGTGTTATACCATAGCAGTATTTTTGCAGACTGTGGACGTGGTTAAATTTTTACTTTATTCGTCTTTTCGATTAGCTCCAGCTAAAAGGAGAATTCATTTTTGAGTCCACAAATCATCTGCCTATGGATTTCCCCCCCTTTTCCCCCTTTCATATTGCTTTTCTCTCACCTCTTTGCTTTCTCTGTTTCTCGTTCTCTCTCTAGCTGAATGTTGGGTGATGTCTGGATGTGATAATCATAGTGATTAGAGATGAAAGGAATTGATAGCATGTGGAGCGTTTGACAATGCAGAGGCGAGACAGAGACATGGAGAGAACATTGGGGGTAGAAATGAGCTGCGTGGCTTAAAGAATGAGAGTAATTTAAAGGTCTTTTCAGCATGGCTGGTGCTAGTTAAAGCTCAACTGTGCTGCTGAGATTAGCTGGTGCTCAGCTCAATATGGTATCTTTTCTTTTTTTTTCGAGTGCTGTTTAGTAAATGAGGTCTTTTGAAAGTTTACAGAAGTGATCAGAGGAATGTGGCACCAACTACAGCTACTAGCTTGCTGACTTTTAAAAAAAAAAAAATCTTTTTTAGTCATGAAATATTGATTCATAAATTCATAGATTCAAGCAATTCTTTATCTTTAAGGCCATTCCTGTTTCTTTTTTGTCTCCGTAACAATCTTAAAGGGTTTCAGATTCTGTGGGGTTGCATTTTTTTTTTCTTTTTTTTTTTTCTCTCTCTCTCTTTTTGGCAAAGACATGGGGTTGAAAAGGTGCTGCGGCCAACTGTGGAATGTCGAGTCAGCAAGTGGATCAGGTCTGGAACCAATTTCAGCTTCTGAGGAATGAGAGAGAGAGAGACAGAGAGACAGTGGAATAGACAGAAAGACAGAGGGAGTTGTCCTGAAGGGAACGAAGGGGCAAAAGAGCCTTTAGGTGAACAGGACTCAGAAGATATGTGCAAGTTCAGGCAGAAAAGTCTCTGCAGTGCCTCAAGTGGACAGTCTGTGTCATTACAGTAAGTGAAGTCTGTGGTTTCACAGAAATAGATCTTTTATGAGCATTTCATGTTATGTATGCATCCACAATAACTGGCCAGTAGTGTGCATAAAGATAAAGAAAATATACAGCTCCTGCCATGGTATTGTTCACTGTTGGAGGTTTGGTCATGATGCAGTCATCCTGAGTCATACTACACTTTCAGAACTTGATAAAAGGCCATTTCCTCAGCAGAGCAACTGCCACGTAGGCGAGTCTCAGTGCGCTTTTTTTTTTTTTTTTTTTTATAGCCTCCCATTCCATAAAATGTTTCAGCATTTTGCAATAATCCTTTCCAGAACTCCCATGCATACATTTTCTCCACTTTTGACCAGGGAACATAGGCTATATGATCGGATATGGACATGATATTTTATTTGCAAAAACTAGTTAAAGTTGCTAAAAAAACAAAACAAAAAAAACTAGTACATCATTTATATGGTTTTATAATTTGTTTGTAGCTAACCACCATTGCTAGTCTTTTATAGCTAGGTTACTAGCTTACAGGGGACTGCTTATGACCAAAACATCCAACCTGAAATGCTAAATCCTGACAGTCTCATTTATTTGTTCTTTTTTATGTTTTGTCATGAGCCAAAATGCTTATAAGCTGGCAATCTGTGGCCTCTAAGCTAGCTGGCTAGTCAACTAGCTGACTGACCCAAGCCTCCAAGACAAAATAAACAATACCTACACTGTGCTGTAAATTAAACCTGGTCAGAATGTGTTGATTCATTTTCTAAAACAGCAGCTGTGACAGCAGTCCGGTTGTAATTCAAATCACAGCATTATATTGATTCATAATGCGTTATCATTTCTATAGTAACAGCTTATTCACAGGGACTTGTGTGGTCGATGCTCCACTTAATCTAAGACTTAACACACAGGTTATAAAAAAGCTGCTGTTATATAACAAATAAAAACAACAGTTTCTGTCATTTTTTCTGCCACTTGTGAAGCAGAGCAAACATTAATGAAAGTGTCAGGGATTTGTAAGAGTAAGTTTTCCACCATGGGAAAGTCTTGAGGACAGAAGAGTTTGCACTTTCTGGTTTCTCAGTAACACAACAAGCAACACAACATTTTTTGTCTTCAAGGAAGAGAAAAATAGAGGCTGGTGAGGGAACAGCTCTTTAAAGCTGCTATAATGTAAGTGATAACAGGAAATAACATCCTTGGGATGTTCAAATACATTAAATATAACTATATTCAGTTAAAAAGAACAACACAACATTCATTAATAAATTTAAAAATGATATTAATCGCAAATTGCTGTGGTATAAGAGGAGTGAAACAAATGATATTATAAGAATATATATATATATATATATATATATATATATATATATATATATATATATATATATATATATATATATATATATATATATATATATATATCAATCCACATCACACCATCGTGTTTTGTTGCTTATCAACAACATTTTTTACACAATTGTATTAACATACTGTTGTTGGTAGCTTATTTTTCCCAGCCTGTGATGAGGCCCCCTGCTGGCTGTGGGGCTCATAACAGCCACTTAGTTCCCTTAGGATTTGGCTGGCCCTGTTGTGATCCATTTGCTTTAATCAGATTGACCACAATTATTTGGTAGTATTGGGATTTAAGCAATTAAAAAATATGTGACACAAATAAGCACATAGCAATTCTGATGGCTCATAACCATATGTGCACTCATTGGCAGTAATGTCACACATGACACAAATGACAAAATGGCATTGTACATGACCACAGAAGAGCTGAGGTTGTGACACAGTTACTGACCCTGTCATGTACTGTTATGACCTTGCAGTAGAGGCTAAAAAATGACTTTAGTTTAATGTGATTCTGAATTGGGATGAACCATTAGCTGACATCAGTGGCTCACTAGTGTTGGGTTTGAGTTGAGGAAATCCAAATGTCGTTTTTTTTTTTTCTTTCTTTCTTTTTGCCAGAAGGAGTAGATGAATTGACTTGATTGTTTGTCAGAACAGTTTTCTGATTCTCCAATATGCACCTGTTGTCTACTTGTTTTGAATCATTTTTTGTTTGTTTCATATGAAATGAATAAAGTACATGTTGGCTATGTGGCAGTCTACAGATTGATGTTCCTGTGATCAGTTGTGCTGACATTCATGCTCTGGGGTGTACAGCTAGTCATGCTGAGTCACTAGTTGTACTTTTAAATTTGAATTCCTATCTAGTGGGATCATAGGAGCCTTCTCAGTATCAAAAAAGCTGTGATCTTTGTGCCTCATGCTATGAAACAACATCACTGCCTGTCATGTACTGGAAAAAGAAACTGGAAAACTTATTTTAAAGAATGACATTTGACCAGACTTTCACGAGCACACTGCGCGTGACTCACCCCTGTGACGACAGGGGAAGTAGGTGATATGTGATGCAGACATCTCTCATCTGTTCAGAGATGGCAGTCTGAATTTCACAGTCCCAGATGGCTTCTTTCAGTCCCTTTGCAAACCAGTGGCCCTTTAAGTTAGAAAAGTGTGAACTATATTGGCTTAAAAGAGTGTCCCTTCTCTGCGACACCACTTATCACTGGCCACCAGAAACCGAACGTGTTTACCTCAGCAGTAATCCTCGCCTCCAGACTCCAATATTATGCCATCCTCATGATGTCACAGGTTTAAAGGCTCATGGATAAGACTGTAATAAATGTTTACTTAGATATACAGCGTGGTCCAAAAGTCAAAGACTCCACTGACATTGTCTTTTTTTTTTCATTTATAACTAGAAATAAATAAAGTTTTAAAGAAATAATTAAAACAAAGAAATGGAAATGTTCAAATATTCAATATTCACGATTCTGTGGGAGGTTTTGGTCACTGTTTAAATTTAAGCAAATCTGTGATATTTGTACCTCCTTTGTACAAAAGGCCAGATATTCCCTGAGATTGATCCCTTCCACTGAAGTATGTGTTCAGACGACACTCCCATGGTTTTGATCTAACGTACTGTCAGGTTTTACACAAACTTGTGGAGTCCATGCAATGCTCGCGTGCAAAATGGAGACATATGAAATACAAAGAAATTTTCAAATTCATGTAAATATTCTATAGAAATTTTACTTTTCACTCAAGTTATTGCTGTCAATGTCATTTGTAAATAAAAACAGGCATTTTCTTTAGTGGTCTCAGACTTTTGATCCCATTGTATGTTGTATTATGAGGCGTTCAGCATAACCTGGATGACTGAAAGCCTTCACAAGCATTGATACACATTTTTTTGTTTGTTTGTTTTCAAATTAGCACTATATTACATCATATACCACTATTAGGCAAATTAGGCTACAGTAGACGAACAGGGTTGAAAGCCCCTTTTAAAAGCTACAGCCAGTGTTCTTAGTAAAATGACCTGATGCTGGATGTTTTAAAACAAAAGGTAATTTTGAATTTAGGTTATTTGAATTTGGTCTTTTGATGAAAACGTAATAGCTTGAATCATATTTTAGTTATTCAGTTATTGTTAGTTTTAGTCTAGATTTAGCTGACAAATAACTGCAGCAATCTTAGTCAGTGAAAACTAAAAATATTTGTCATTTTTACTCAAATTTCCCCAATATATTCTTTTTGAGTTTGCAGCATACTACAGACACTGATTAAAGTTCTGAGTGTGTTCTGTGCTGCCTCTAAAGCAACTGATCTGTGTGTGCTGGATGAGGAAATTGATGAATGCACCTCTGAGGCACTGACTGACATTCACCACAAGGGGGCAGAATATACTTACCAAGTTAACTGCCCTTATTGTTCCTTACACATTGTATTGTAATGGACGAGGGTTTGAAGTTAAATTCCAGTGCTTGACACAATGGCTGCAGCATTATGCCAAATCCATAAAATGGATTTCTAATGTGCGTGTGGCAAACTAGATAGTGTCCTGGCCATGCAACAATTCCTTACTGCAGCGTGTTACCATGAAGTGAGTGTGTGTGTTTATTTGTGTGTCATGTTATTCCCTAATCTCAAAGCAAATCAAACAGAAGTGCTTGTTTCAGCAGTGTACTGCTGTGGCTTTCACTGTGTTCTCTTGCATCTGCACCCAGCCGTGCTCTTTGCGGGTATGTTTGTTCCAAATTGCCATGTTAGCCCTGTCTGACTTCAGATAGAAAGAGAAATGAACAGAGACAAGGAGAGCTTCTTGATAATCTGTGAATGTGTAGACATTTGATGACAGGTTTTGTATGGATCCTGTGAACACACAGCAGTGAGATTAGACTAGATCATGTTTGTTTTATAGTGGCACTCTGCAGGCGTTATGTGTGTGTGTGTGTGTGTGTATGAGTGTGTGTATTGCAGGGTTGAGTGGCTGCTGACTGTGTTCCAGGAGCTTCATTAACAGCCTAATTAAAAAGACAGACACGCACACAGAGTAAAAGAGCAGACAAGTGTCTTAAAGGAATACTCCAACGTTGCTTCATTTGATCTCTATTCATCACTTGTGTGATTACTACAGACAGGACATGTTTGCCTGTAATCATAAAATAATGGAAAACCTAATAACTCAAGACTTACATACAATGGAAATCTAAGGGCAGTTGTGGAATTCTGTTAAATAAATGTTTAACATATTCGACTATAAAATGCAAAACTGTTACACTCTAACAGTAAAGATCTTAGAATGAGATTGAAGGTCCTAATACACTATATACTTAAAACAACAAATACTTTCTGAAGCAAAAAATATGATTGCGTTTATATGGTTTTGGTTTGTCTCATAAACAGAACTCATGAACACAGGATGTTCTGAGACCTCCCCTGTCTATGATTGGTCCAAATATCACAATGTTACTTGAGCCAGTTTTTCAATTTCTGGTTCCTTCGCTATAGCTTACCGCTGTTACAATGCACATCAATATTCCGATATTAATTGGAATTTGGCAATATTCTAATTAGTAGTGAGTCATGCGTGTAAATGCCGCAATCCGATTGCCTGATTCAAATTAAGACAACATTCTGATTCCCCAAATTCCGATTCCCAACCCTGGAATGTGCCTGTTTTAAATGGAAATTTGTTGCATGTAAATACCTTATTCAGAAAATCCACTGAAAGGAGATATATGCGTATGCTCAGTCCGCAAGGAATTGTGGGTGCTAACAGATGCTTATCTGTAGGCTAGGTATTTAGGAATGGCAACTCAGGCATACTTACAACAACTATGTATACAGGAATATTCCGATGCCTGTACGCATATATAAACATCGTATTCGGAATATGGCTGCAACCTGAATACAGACCTTGAACAGAATTTGATGTGCATGTAAACATAGCCAATGTGAACAGCAAACCAATGTGGAGAAATCATTATGTGATAAGCCTCAACATAAGATGGAAAATCTAGGCCTTCTGCCTTTCCCAGGGCTCCTTATTGACCAAAACCTCTCCTTATTGACCTTTGCAAAACAAATGTTTTCATTTCAAATGCAGGCTACATTTAAACATAATATGCTTCAGAAGGTCATGAGTTCAAACCCAAGATGCCACTGTTGGTTCACTGAGCAAGACACTTAACCCTTGACTGCTCATTTGTTTCCTTTCTCAATTGTGAATTGCTTTGGAGAAAAGCATCAGCCAAATGAGCAAATGTTAAATGATAGCAAAATATGCAGTCACCTCGTGGTTACATGTTAGCCGGACTCTAATAATATTGTGATGTGAGGTGAGAACACCATATCAGGTAGATGAAATGTCAAGAGGCCAAAAACAATGTGGTACACGATCATATGCTCCTTTTTTTCCCTTTGTCTGGTATAATGCACTTAACTAGCTAGCTAGCTTGCCATAAATTATTACATTAGCTACCAATTTGTAGCCTATTCATTTGGGTTTCCGGGCAACTAAAGCATGAGGCTGAGCAGTACACTGGAGCTTTTACTTGCCCAGCGGACTAACTAATAAATTTGATTTGTCCACCCTTGTTGTTGTTTAAAATAGATAGTACAGCTACATTCAGGAAGAGAGAAATCCATCCATCCATTTTCTGTACTGCTTATCCTACACAGGGTCGCAGGGAGCCTGGAGCCTATCCCAGGGGACTCGGGGCACAAGGCTGGGGACACCCTGGATGGGGTGCAAACCCATTGCAGGGCACAAACTCACACACCCATTCACACACTACAGACAATTTAGAGATGCCTATCAGCCTACAGCATATGTTTTTGGACTGGGGACGGGGGGGGGAGTACCAGGAGGAAACATGCAAACTCTGCGCATATAGGGCGGAGCTATGATGCTAGCAAAATGAAAAATTCCTAGTAGTTCCATCTCTGAAAGGATGAATTATACACAGTTAGAGCTTGGTTTGACTGAAGAATTCATATCAAAAAAGTTAAATGTAAATGTTAATGCAAAGCATACAAAAAATACAAAATAAAATACTGACATTTCCTGACAAATCTCAACAACTGCCATTTGTATTGCATTATAAGTTAGTTTCAAGTAAATGAGCTTCAGTTCTTTTCTTAGTATAAAAGAATTTGTCTGTGGTTAACACACATATGCTATAGATGCAGAAGATTGAGATTTAGTTGAAAAACACTGGAGTGTTCCTTTAAGGAAGCAATCTTGCTGTCTGTCACTAATTCCATTTCAGCTCTGCTGTTTATGGGAGAAGGGAGAAGACAGTCAATTTTTTGGATCACAATAATCATAGAGAGATGCAACTGTGAGGGAAAGAGAGACTGAAAATGCAAGAGTGGGAATTGACTGAGATAGAATTGAGCGATACTTCAGCCATGTATAAAGCAATCTTGCTGCAAGTGTGAGCTTGCGTGTGATGATAGATGCTCCATTGTTGTCATAAATTGCCTGACCAGGCAGCCACCTCTCACTAAGTGTTTTACAGAGAGAGAGACAGAGAGACAGAGAGAGAGAGAACGTACATGAGGACCACAGTGGAGGACATGATGTAAAAGGGGTTATTTTGTTGTGGAAGACAGAATTAGGAGCTGTAACAATACTTGCTCTTTAGGGAAAAAAAAAGCTGACTAACTCTGTGTGTATGAGGCAGAGTATCGGCGAGCATACCAAAATTTCTAATCCCATAACATTGCATCTTGCCCTACAAAGGTAGCATGTGAAGAAGCAAGTCCTTTGCTAAGAAGCAAGTGTGAGTTTGAAGATGACAATAATGAAAGAACAGACCTTGAAGACCAAGAAGGGAATAATTATTAAATAATACAATGTACAGTCTTGAACTGGAGACTACATATCCCATGAGCCACCAGCACTCTGGTCCTTTGACTCACCACAGCCCCTGCCCATGCCCCTGCCATGGATAAACAAGGTCAGTGAATACACAAATATAACATTGTTTTAAAAGAAAAATACATAAGTTAGACATGGAAATGAACTGTAAGTGAAGTGAAGTGACTTGTGGCCAATTATGGTGACCCATACTCGTAATTTGTGCTCTGCATTTAACCCATCCAAGTGAACACACACAGTAGTGAACACACACCTGGAGGTGTCCAACTCTCTAACCATTAGGCCACGACTGCCCCCAAAAATTATCTACATATCTATCCATTTGGCCACCCTGAACAACATGAGACAATTAAAACTATCCATGTTTATGTCTTACGGAGTGCACGATGTGGATGTCTCCCACCATGAACCCAAAAGTGCTTTATAGTGAGTGTCTGTGAATGTTGGTCCATGTCACAAGCATTGGACATTAGCTGTGTTACACAGAATAACACCAAAATATTGCAAATTTGATTGGGCACAAGCCAATTTTCCCCCTCTTTCATCCAGTTGCTATTTTTGCGGTCAGAACATTAACATGCCTGCATTGACTTTCACGGAGCAGCGCAGCAGGAGTTGAGATTTGAAATCGCAGTGGTATTTTTAAACCTGCTTTTGTCCAAAATTGCATTTACATTATTGCCAATCGTGAAGTCTTAAAAATCCAGTCCCATTTCTTACACCTTGTGACTCGCTCTCTGCTGCTGTGGATCCCACAAAGCTACCCTAAAGATTTATGCTCAACCTTTCTTCAGCGGATCTCACTGCATCTGCTTCTGTAATCATAGAGACTGTGATGCTCACACTGAAAATCCTTTCAACATACGTAGTACTGTTTGACTTTATAGTGTACGGTTGTGGGTATACAAAGTAATGATTTATAATCTCACTATCTGGTGTCACCCCACAGAAGATGGGTTCCCTTTTGAGTCTGGCTCCTCCAAGGAATCTTCCTCATGTTGTTTTACGGAGTTTTCCCTTGACACTGTTGCTCGTTAAGGATCTAAATATAAATCCACATTTAGATTTCTGTAAAGCTGCTTTGTGACATTGTATATTCAGAAAAGCACAACTGATTATTTGGTGTTTTACAAATAATAACAAATGACCTAATTATGGCCCCTAAATCAAACACATTATTATGCAATAAACATCATACAATAAACAGTATATATGGAAAGCCTAACAAAGGCAATTAAATAATAACCTTGAACAATTTATGTGATTACATAGACAAGGACTTATGACATAAGAATACATAATCAGCATTTGTTGCTGTGGTTATTTCCACTAAAATATCAATGTTAATTCTATAAGAGAATTTGAATCTTGTAGCACTCGTTCAGGGAAATGAAATCTGATTTGGTTGGATATAGCAACAGCACCGTATCTGTCTAACCTCACCTACTGATGTGTTTATTCAAACTGACAACTTTTTATAATTACACTGTGCTTCGTGAGGTCATTCCTGTGCTAACAGTAATGAAAATATGAAGTATATATCTGACACACTTTCAGCAACAGTATCTTGTGCCTTCTTTTGGGTCGCATATTGATTAACTCTATCCAATCAGCCAATCATGTGGCATCAAGAGCTTCAGTTAATGTTCACATCAAACTTCAGAACGGGGAAAAAATGTGTGAATCTAAGTGACTTTGACTGTGGCATGATTGTTGGGGCCAGAAGTGATGGTTTGAATATTTCCACACACAACAGTCTCTAGAGTTTGCACAGAATAGTGAGAAAAACTAAATCCAGTAAGCATCAGTTCTGTTGACAGAAACACCTTGATGATGAGAGAGGTCAGAGGAGAATGGCCAGACTGGTTCGAGCTGACAGGAAGGCTACAGCAACTCCAACAACCACCACGCAAACGTGGTGAGCCGAAAAGCATTTTAAAATGCACAACGCATCCAATCTTGAAGCAGATGGGCTACAACAGCAGAAAACTACATCAGGTTCCACACCTGTCAGCCAAGAACAGGAGACAGACAGACAACAGAGTGTTCAGCTAACTTCTGCTCTGTCTCTGCTTGATTGGTCAGGTGGCAAGAGGTTATATTGGGTACAGAACAAAGCTTTTTGGTGTGAAGAAGACAGGCTGGGAGATTGAATGTTAGATGTTGACTTGTTTCAGATGGTGAAGAAAAGCCTAAGCCAGAAGGGTGAATTGTAGCAATCAACAACTGTGAGGTTGCACTTTTCACGTCCTGGCTATTAAACATCCTGCAACACTGGGATAAAACCAAAATCTAACAACACAAACCCTAAACTGCTAAAGACTGTGTTTGTTTTGCCATCTTTCATATTTTAATATGTTGATTATTTAACGTTAATGCATCATATCAGAAGATCATTTAGGGACATTTGAGGAGATACAGCACTCTGATTTTGTGTGTGTGTGTGTGTGTGTGTGTTGTCTGAACAGCTGCTGTCCACCGATGCAATGTTGCAGTTGCCATTCTGAAATCCAGACCAGATGCATACTGTACAATAGACATTAGTGTATCTGTCTCATCTCATCTCGGGGAATTTAGAGCCAACACTACCGTCTGTGTGCACTTGTGCAAGAGGCAGCATGTGTGTTTAATATAGGTGTGAATTTTGACTGATTTCCCTGGTGCCTTGTTGCCTTCTGAGATTTGCTGGCTGACTGGCAGCTGTGTGTGTGTGAGAGAGAGAGAGAGAGAGAGAGAGAGAGAGAGAGAGAGAGTGAGTTTGCCTACATTCACTGACAAGGAAATTAATACTGAAATCAAGATATGGGGTTCTATATTGTGACTGAGCATTTCTGTTTGTTTTCAAAGGGCAGAAAGCCATATTGTAAAGCAGCAGGTTTTTGGCTGATCTGTGACAGTGTCTGCAGTCCTGCTGTGTCAATCACCAGGCACATGACAGCTGATTGGCTACGAGCTGTGACGGACAGGGACAAGGAGAAGGATGTGCTGCCAGACACCCGCTCACACAGCACCTGGTCTTATACTCTTATGTACAGCAGCCAAACATTTGTGTATGTGTGTTTTATGTGTCAGCCTTAGTAACAGATGCTACTGTGCTTCACAGTGCTGCCTCTTATCACACTGCAGTCTGAAAATGAACTGATGATTGCTTTCAACACTAGCTGGAGTGTGAGTGCTACACTTGTTAACTACAGATGCTAAACATGCTCTGTTCTGAGATGAGACTCAGAAGCGACAAGCACTTTTTTTTTTTTTTTTTTTTTTTTAATTCCACTGAAGTCACTGCAGTCACAGTTTGTATGCCTGAAAGCTATACCCTGGTGGTTTTCTACCTATACCGCCTCTCTAGTCTATGTGCGATTATCATGAGAAACAATTTTGACACATTTCACTTTACTGAGAAAAGAATTAAAACCTTTTCATCAAAAGTCACGTACAGTCAGGTCCATAAATATTGGGACATCGACACAATTCTAACATTTTTGGCTCTATACACCACCACAATGGATTTCAAATGAAACGAACAAGATGTGCTTTAACTGCAGACTGTCAGCTTTAATTTGAGGGTAATTTGAGTCACATCATCAATAAATACAAGAGAACCAGTTCCACTGGCAGCCATACATGCCCACGCCATGACATTACCACCAAAAACAGGAAGGCCAGAATAGAGTTTGCCAAACGGCACCTAAAAAAGCCTTCACAGTTCTGGAACAACATCCTATGGACAGATGAGACCAAGATCAACTTGTACCAGAGTGATGGGAAGAGAAGAGTATGCAGAAGGAAAGGAACTGCTCATGATCCTAAGCATACCACCTCATCAGTGAAGCATGGTGGTAGTGGGCATGTATGGCTGCCAGTGGAACTGGTTCTCTTGTATTTAT
>CM040987.1:7532128-7575231 GCA_022985145.1 Pangasius djambal
AAGTATTAAAAAAGTGAAAGTTTGATTTATGATTATTATTCTGTCCCATTACTTTTGGTCCCTTAACAAGTGGGAGGCACATATGCAAACTGCTGTAATTCCTACACCGTTCACCTGATTTGGATGTAAATACCCTCAAATTAAAGCTGACAGTCTGCAGTTAAAGCACATCTTGTTCGTTTCATTTGAAATCCATTGTGGTGGTGTATAGAGCCAAAAATGTTAGAATTGTGTCGATGTCCCAATATTTATGGACCTGACTGTATATAATGGATGTCTAAGGGCAGTTGTTGAATTCCGTCAGTAAACACCTCAGAAAAACACTGAATTTTATAGAATGCTCTAATATATTGTTCAGTTAAATGAAGTTGTAAGCACTAAATCGGTGCAGTTCAACCTTTCAGAGGGTAGAATTTGTGATTATGTATTGCAGACATAGTCATGTAAACAGACGTGCCTCAGTTTCCTCCTAATGATGCATGGAAAACAAAATCTTCAGGAAAGTGTAAACCAAATTATTTAGGTGTAAAACTTCTTACAGTGGCATGCAAATAATAAAAAATTATAACATTAACTTAGTCAGATTAAGTCTGATAGAAACGTATAATTCCAAGCTCTCAGTTTATTGAGGGAGTTTAACACCTGCCCTTAGACCTCTATTATAACTGCATTTTCACAATTTTGATTATTGATTAATAATTTCACATTATTGTCTCATTCTTTTACTGTCATAAACAGGAAACATGCTGAACCTATTGGACGCTTGTCAAAATTACTGTAGATGTGAAATCACACATATGCTACAGATGCAGTAGTTAGAATACAACTTGCAGAATTGCTGGAGTAGGGCTGTAGGACCTGAATCTCAGGACCTGAGTATTTTCTGTATTGACTTGTATTGTCTTGGCATTTACGCTTGGAGTTCTTCTGGGCATTAGACTTTGTTTTGAGAGTTTGTAAAAAGGATGTTTGTGTTGTCTTTGCTTTCTCCATGCACAAAGTTTGACAAAAAGTAATTCCTTCTTCTAGAAAACATAGCATAATCATTAGCGCAATACGCAAATAAAGCCAACAAGTTAAAGTAAAGATTTGGCCTCGAAAAAGGATTGGATGTTTTCAGTCTTGCTTTCATTTGGACTTGTGCTTGCCTTGACCTTGGTCTTGAGTTGGTCTAGTCCTGGGCTTGTATGGTCTTGTCTTGGATTTGATAGTGGCAGTCTTGACTACAGCCCTGTGCTGGAGTATTTGTTTATGGTTCAATTAGCCAAGATATCAAATCAGTAATGACCCCACATTTATCCTTTCATTTAACCCACCTACAACCATGGAGTGATGGTAATGAACATGTACGAATTTGGTTCCCAGTATACAACTAAACTCCACCTTGATGAAACTGTATCTCAGATATGGACCAGTTGGGCCAAAATTGACTTGGCATTATATGTGAAAAACCTTATAATTGGCTGTTTACATGTGGGTCGTTGCCATAACCATCCCTTCATGCCTAAACTACATTTAACCTTAATTATCTGATAGCTAAGAGCTATCATAATTTACGTAATTGGTTAACACAATACAGTGTATGTAATGTTGACGCAGTAACCAGCACCTCTAGTCACTGATGATCTCATACTTATCCACATTTAGTATTGTGGAACTTTAAATGATGCTAATTTATGCACAGGTTTTTGTTATCCTGGAGATAATCAACATAAGCTAAGTTATGTGTTCATTATCTAGGTCCCATTCAAATGGGCATCAATTATTACAATATTTCTATAATATTAATGCAAGCACAACTCTGGACATTAAAAGAAAACTGAAATAAAGAGTGAGTGGAAATACAGCTTACAATAAAGCAAAGTTTTTTCCCCCCACATCTGCTTTACTATAAAAGCTTGCCGAGTATGCTGACCTCCTTGTGACCTTTCTCCCAGGCACCAGACAGAATGTGCAGCATTCGGTTACTGCTGCTGTCTGAGAGAGAACACTGTGTGAAAAATGATACTGTTCTGTGTATAACCTTGTTTGTGTGTAATCTCTCAGTGTGATGAGGTGGTGAGGAACATATTTATCTGAAAACACTTTTCCCACTTACATATGCAATGTTTCAGCATATCCTGATTATGGTGAAAAATCAGCTTATGTAAATAGAGTCAGGAAAGATCTTGATCACTTTCAGACACTCTCATTTTTCTGAACTCTACGGCTTCAGGGCACACACACACACACACACACACACACACACACACACACACACACACACACACACACACACAGGCACTCACCTATCGCTTGAAAGTTTCCTTGGCAACACCAATTTCTAATTTTCCATGAACGAGAAAGCCAGTGCACACGCGAGAGATTTAAACCCGGAGAACATGCACTTCTCCACTGATGTGCTTGTTCTAAAACCAGACGCTTTAAAAGATAAATTATGAAGCACAAATAGTCCTTCTCAACTCTAATTTTGAACCCAGAGTGAAGGTCAGCTTTGCACTTGACCCAAGTGTCACTGACGTTGCCGCAGATGAACACTATGAGCGTGTACTGCATACAGACAACAAGAAGCACAAAATCACTGACATAAAATAGTGGCCATGGTTTTTATGGTAAATGGATCCACACATTTGGATGGAAGTGTAAAACGAGTAACGTTTTTGTTTTTATCAGTGTATGTTCAGTGATCTGTCTGCAGGTGCAAAGTGTGTGCCAGACAAGTCACACACTCTTTCCAGGTAGGTGGGTGAGGAAGGTGTGTGTGTGTGTGTTTGCGTGTGTGAGCGGATGTTGCTTTATCAGTGTGTGGTTTATGGGCTCCTTGAGTTTAACTGGCAGCCAAAAAAGAGGTATAAGGTGTGTGTGTGTGTGTGTTCATGTGTATGCTTAGGGCACAGGATGGAGACACACACATACACACAGAGTAATCCTCTTACTCTCAGTGTGAGCTGTGATGCTCTGTTGGTTGATGGCTGATGCTGCCAACCTCATCTACCCCCTGCCTTCACAAAACCACATGCCACATGTGCAGTAACAATTTTTCAAGAGATAACGGACGGTAATATGTTTATTAAGACAAAATGTCTGCTGCATGGAATGCAACTACTAAATCATTCTGCGTTTGCTTTTGCTCTCTTTTAGCTTTATGGCAAGACACTCTAGGAAGATTGATTGTGGTCACATCAGTCATTTTTCAAATTTTTTATTTATTTATTTAATATGTCTGCACGTAAACTGCAGTAACAAAATGTCAAAGCTCAGCAGTAATATGTTTATTTCACTGTCCACTCATGACCACCACATTATTTAAAAAGTTGTTTGAAAGCAACTTTGGAGAAGGCTGTAGCTCCGCCCACTCTGCAAAATCATGTCATATCATACATCCCTGAAAAGCTTGCTTCCTCGGGTTACCAAGTTTTTTCTTTGTTCAGAAAAAAAAAAATTCAAAATGTTTTGTACATTCTTATCCCCACTTAGAAACTTGCTACAAACGAATTCCTCAAAATGCTGATAATTGTTGCATTTATGATAGATTATATTATGACGTAATTCTTTTTATGACAGTGCATGTGTTTTCTTCGTTAAATGATAATGAATAATAATTCCAACAAACTGTTCTGTAAATGTCTTTCCCTGAAGGGTGCGTTCACAGTGAAATAAACATTTTAGTTCTTGCATCATCCAAATGCTACATTTTTGGTTATATAAAATATGCAAATTTATACAGATTTAATTAAATAAATCCTAATGCAAGGTTCCTATACACACAATATTTGTAAGAATCTGTAGTGTCTTGCCTTAACACAGCATATTTTAAGGTTTCAGCAGGGATGTTACTCACATGACATTCCAAACACTCATAACTTCATTAAATCTTTAACACATTTACTCTACTTCTACATTACACTGAATTTTCATGTGTTTGTGTGCGAGTTCAAAACAGGAAGAGCCAACTAACCTCACTTGGCAAGTTGGCACATCATCACCTTTATGTGACTTAGTACATAGTGACATAGCAAAAATATATTAATGACGCTCATGGTATGTCAAACCACAATCCTGTGTCAAAATCTTAACTTATAAGACTCTGTAAATGTCATTGTTGCATTCTCACACAATCAATGTCGTGCTTTTTGGAAAGCTATGCGCCGTGAAATGATCATAAGCATAATCAATTTAGTTGGTAATCAGCAATCACCAGTCTGCATCTCATCCAAAGTGTACCTTTTACAGAAACAAAACTACAGCATTGTTTTTTGCTGGGTACCGAGCTATTGTACCGGGCCATTTTAAAATGTTTAAATACCTTAATAAACAGGCATCAAAAACAATAGACCTAATCATATATTATTTCCCTTCCAAGGCTAGTGTGAACAGAGATCAGTCGAGTGAAGAGATGACGATGCGGCTTGTCTTTCCCTTTATACTTGATCTCTTGGTGCGGTCATATCCTCACATGGGTTTTCATACCACTGCTATGCAGAGGACACTCAACTCATCCTCTCCTTCCCTCCCTCAGACACTCATGTTCCTGCTCGGATATCAGCATGTCTGGCAGACGTCTCATCATGGATGACAGCTCATCAGCTGAAACTTAATCCCACCAAAACTGAACTGCTGTTCATCCCAGGTGATTCATCCCCGTCTCAGGATCTTGCAATCTCCCTAGACAATTCTCTGATCTTGCCTCCGCTTACTGCACGCAACCTTGGGGTATCCATGGACAATCAACTGTCCTTCTCCTCTCACATTGCTAATCTGACACGCTCATGTCGATTTCTCCTTTATAACATCAGAAGAATTCGTCCATTTCTTTCCACACAGGCCACACAGGTGCTTGTTCAGTCCCTTGTCATTTTAAGACTGGACTAATGCAACTCACTCCTGGCAGGTCTGCCTCTGAGCGCCA
This sequence comes from Pangasius djambal, assembly GCA_022985145.1. Classification (NCBI taxonomy): domain Eukaryota; kingdom Metazoa; phylum Chordata; class Actinopteri; order Siluriformes; family Pangasiidae; genus Pangasius; species Pangasius djambal. The sequence continues at coordinate 7,537,038 of CM040987.1, forward strand.
TTCGACCTCTGCAACTGATTCAAAATGCAGCTGCACGATTGGTTTTCAACCTTCCTAAATTTTCCCGCGCCACCCCATTGCTTCGCTCCCTCCACTGGCTTCCTGTAGCTGCCCGCATCAGATTTAAAACACTGATGCTCGCCTACAAAGCCAAAAACGGACCAGCACCCACTTATCTCAAAGCTCTTATCACACCTCACACGGCACCACGCTCCCTCCGGTCCTCTAGCACTGCTCGACTGGTCCCACCATCTCTCAGGGCACAAGGAAGACATGCATCAAGACTCTTCTCTGTTCTGGCAACAAGGTGGTGGAATGAACTTCCCTTAGATATCCGAACAGCTGAGTCACTGGCAGTCTTCAAACGACGTCTAAAGACTTACTTCTTCATAAAGTACTTAAGTTAGCACTTACACACACACACCAAAAAAAAAACAAAAAAAAAAAACCTCTGAACAGAGTTTTGGGCTGATGGTATTCCTAGTTTGTGACCTAGTGAGCCAGTATCAGAATGTATTTTTGATAGAGTTCAGAGCACTATTGTAAGTTGCTCTGGATAAGGGCGTGTGCCAAATGCCATAAATGTAAATGTAAATGTTTAATTGTGGCGAGTGACTTTTACCTCAGGTGATGAGATAGAGACTGATGTGGATGATGCTGATAAAGTTGTAACTCATTTCCCACTGGCAGTAAAGTTTTTCCATAAAAAGTTTTGGTTATAAATGGAGAGGTAGGTGGTGCGTCTTTCAGTGGAATAGGAACGCAATCTTTAAATTAAAATCTCCCTTTTCTCTTTTGGGAGTAACTAGGCTATCTCAAGATGGATTTAATTCTAATTGAGATACATGCAGAAGAGAAATATATTTCAGTTTTAAAAAACCTGTAGTTTCTAGAACTAGTACACTGCAAAAAATGACAGCAAGTAAAAATGTGTTAAATATAGTCAAAATGATCTTGTATTCCCTATTATAAGATTACAATAAACCAAATATAAGATTATTAAGCCTTTTTCTAGAATTTTTTTTTCTTGTTTCTTGTTCTATTAGCAGATAATTTTGCTTATTTTAAGCATTTATTTCTAAAAAGAAGAAAACATATCTGCCAATAGAACAAGAAAATGTAAAGCTTTAAATGAGTAAAAATGACTAGAAATAGGTTTAATAACCTTATATTTGTTTTATTGTAATCTTATAATAGGAAATATCAGATAGATTTGACTATATTAAAGATATTTTCACTAACTGAAATTTTTGCAGTGTACAGAATGTCGACTTGACCATATGAAACATTTTCCCAGCTGCTACACACATAGATCAGTTTTCATCCTCCGTCATTTATCTGTGATGTACAGAGTGATGACCACAGCCAATCAGAGCATCCTGTTCCTAATTGTGTAGAAGTACAGTAGGTGTATTTTATGAGCTCTGGTGAGGGTGAATCAGTGTGGCCTTTGTCCGACAGGAGGTATTTGGTCTTGTTGATTTTGTGATGATGTACTCTGCAAGGGTTTAAATGTAGAGCTCAATGAGTTAATTGTAAAATAACTGCAAAGAGCTGTTAACGGTCATACTTTTGACCTGCAGTGTACCGTGCATGTGCACTTTACTGCATTGCTGTTCATTAGCTTAAACAAGATGTTGTGTGGAGGAGCCGGAAACCACGGCAACAGCTCAGTTCCGCTGTGACATCACAACGCAAGCGGGAGGCAGTTACTGTGGAAACAGCTGCCCGGTTGACGTTAACCAGCTTTTGTGATTCGTGTGCATGAGCACAGAATGAAACTGCATCACTTTCTCTTGACTTTTTCTCTCCCTCGAGAGTTTATTGTGGACAGGAATATGCAACTAGTGTGAGCTCTGACATGCCTTAAGCAAAAACATGGAGAGGTTTAGGACAGGATGAATAGAAAGTCATGGTGGCTATTTCACTTGTAATGCTCGTGTGGCCTCACAACTTGAAAGGCTTCACCTGCATTGTCCGTTTTAGAGTCTCAAACGAGTCAGTGAGTTAATCTCATTGCATGATTAGGCTCCAGGGCTGCTCCAGCCATCAGTAGTTCTGTGATTACACGTCTATCTCACTTTGTCAGCCAGTTCTCCTCAAATCCGTCATCATGTGGCTTCAAGTGCAGAAATAAAATGATCTTTTTGGCATTCTGACCCAGTGCCATTTTCTGGAGTGCATAATTCTGCACGAGTGAAGCGCTATCACCTGTGACAGCCAATTCCCATTAGAGTTACTGAGGTGAATAACAGAGTTACTGAGGACTATAGTGATTCAAACCTGCGTGAATTAACTCTGCTTATGACATTGTGACATCTGAGAGGGGTACTACTGAAATAAAATACAAGTAGTTTAAATCAAGGATGGAAATAAAAACCTGCTCACACATATAATCCCATAAAATCTCTGTATTCTTGCTTACTTTCAGTGACAAAATAATAAACAACAACAACTTCATGGTCAATAAATAGTCCTCTGTGGCACTCATTAGCACATTTTTACAGCGTAGAAGCATAGAATTGTAATTTCACAACAGATCACAGCTGTGAGAAATCCAGTTTAGAAGGACGAGCTCAGGACACAGCTGTGTTTATTTGTTTCTGTGTTTGCTGCGTTTTTTTTTTCTACATGATGTTGCAGCTTTTGGCTCTGTCCTTCCTGAGTGTAGGGGAGGGTTCGAGGGGTGTGGTGCGGGAGTTGATTGGCAGCAGGGGCTGATGGGATATGCGCTTGAGGGTGCGGCGAGAGGAGCTTCGCTTGAGGCCGGGGATGGGGCGTCTGACAGAGGCAAGAGTGGTGATGTGAAAGACGTCTCGCACGCTGTTTACGCACATGCGTGAGGAACACTCGACGTACGCCACAGCGCCGAGCTCCCGTGCCCGCAGACTGCCCTGAAAGAGAGAGAGAGAGAGAGAGAGAGAGAGAGAAAGAAAGAAATGTGGTTAATGATGGTTCATTTTTGTGTCCATCTGTATCCCATATTACATTTGTGTTGGGTTTCTTACATTGCGTTTTGTTTTGAGATCTGTGTGAAATCTCTATCTGCTTTAGAAAAGGCACCACGAAAAATTAAATGTACACAATTGTTCACATAAACGTAGTCCATTGACCAATACATGTTTGGTGTCCAAAGTTCTGGAAAGCTTCTTTACCTTTCCAGTGGAGCTACAAGGCTAATGTAGCCAACAAGTAGTGGGCTATGTCAATCTTTTCCCTAAACACATGACCAAACCAAATCCAAATATACCCGTTTTAAACTACATTAAGATACACCTTCAGATAAATCATTCTGCAAATGTCTACATTTATAAATTTACAATATCATGCCAAAGTGCTCTATAATCATCATCTGCATAACCCACTTTCCTGACAGAATTAAGGCAATAGTTTAATGCTTGTGAAATGCATTCAAGTCTTTATTGAACTCATAGTTACTGGTTGGAAATGTTCTGAAACTTACTTGGAAACTTAACCGTGTGATGTAAAGTTATAAACAAGCAGCAACAAAAATTAAAAATATGGCAGCAGCTTCAACATTTATATGCAGTTAGGAGTGCATTGTTAGGATTTAACTGTATATGTGCCTATGAAACATTCCCCATAATTATCCATCACTGATTAGATAATAAATAGTGTGGTGTAGTTTAGCAACTGTAGATGTTGCCATAGAAACGACTAATTTCCAAGTCCAAGGATATGAATTACTCAGAGTAGAATCTCCAAGCCTTAATGCTTCGTAATTACCGTAATTCTGGCGTGACCCAAACACACTGGGAGATGGGACCAGGGTGGCAGATAGATACCAAGCGAAAAAAGGTGATTCTGGTCTTCTAAAATGGCAGAATTCTGCTACATGGTGAAGTTGTCCATATTTATAGATTACAGTAACATTGTGTTTAATGTGACATCACTGAAGAATGGGATGAGGTTTGACGCCAATATTAGCCACTCTTTACAGAAAAGATTTTTGAGTGGCAGACTTGTTAACTACATTACCCTTGTAGCACCAATGAAAGACCAAACATGTCTTGGCTTATATTCCTCCCTTAGACCCAGTGTTTCCAGGATAGGCTTGGAACCCACCACAACCCTTATCAGGATATAAGTTATACTACAACAACAACAACAACAACAACTATTATTATTATTCTTGTTGGTGAATGGAAAATGATAGGTCTCAGCTTTTTCCTATCTTCTCCCCAGGAACCTTTTCCCACTTCTCCCTCTCCCCTTCGTCCTCTCTGCTACTGTCTACATTTAAGTGGGAGCGATCTGTGAACTGCACTCTCAGGTTCCTAGTATGAATGACAGTTATAACAAAAATGCTGCTTAGATAAAAATAAACGCTGCCTGGCTTTTTTTTTTCCCTCTTTCATTTCCCACCAGCTACCTACTGCTGTACCTCCCTCCCTCCCTTAATCATGCTCCTGTCCTGTAATTATGAGCTTAGCTCTCTGATTTCTTATTCCTTAGAGGCGCAAAAAAAAAATCATAGAAATAGAAAATTGATAACATATGTTATGGTCATTTATTCTATTTTGTAGGTCAAATTGGATATGAGAGCTAATGCATCGCTGGTTGTGTCATTTGTGTGGTGTGGCTATAGCACTGACCATATAGTAATGAACAAATACAGTATACTGGATCAGCTGTGTCTGTGGGGCAATTCTGGTTGATATAACCTAATTAGTGTGACTTACAGATAATACTGATCACATAATCTGGAGCAGTGAACTGAAAGTTTGGCCGAGGAAGTGTATACTCAACTTAATAAATCATATGCTTCTGCAGTCTACGCCGTGTTACTTTTAATTAATGCCAACACAGTGGTATTAATTTCAAGACACTGTAAATGCTGATTGCATACCAGGGTGTATTTAGGAATTAAAGATAATACTAAAATCTATTTGGTCTATTTCTCCAGCAGCCTTTCTTGCTCTGTTTGCCCCTCTGCATATTTCCCATCAGTCACGTTTATTAGCCTTATTATAACAGGAAGCTCACACATGACTGAAACACAATCCTGCTATAGCTTTTGTGTGTGTGTGTGTGTGTGTGTGTGTGTGTGTGTGTGAGCATGCATCTGAATGTAGCTGTCAGAGCAAGTATGTGTACTGTCACCGCTTATATGCATGGATGGCTGCATGAGAAAACAAATTCCAATCTGTAGATACAGAGTTGACAGTTTTCCTAATGAAACTTTAACCATGTTTTGTCATTGTTTACTATGATGCGTCTGTTATAGTTATACTACTATGCTCACTATGTTGTGCCTCAAGAAACACTACTGGAACTGAAAAAAAACGTACACATTGAAATAATAATGGTTTGTTAAAGCGCGCATTTGCACGTTGCTCATATTCTGCAATATCAATATTGTAAAGGCCAAAATAGACCAGTGATGCAAGTGATCTATTGTATGCAGCTCTACAGAAAATTAACCAGTGTCTTTTCATCATAAAATGGTCAAGAGTATAAGAATTAATGCTACTATGACATTATGCTACCAAAATATACTGTATACTGTATACACTGGCCAAAAGTATGTGGATATCTGACCATGACACTCATTGTTGAACATCCTATTCCAAATGCATGCCATTAAATGGAGCTGGTTCCCTCTTTTGCTGCTATGACAGCCTCCACTCCTCTGGCAAGGCTTTCTGCTAGATTTTAGGATGTTGCTTGGGGATTTGTGGTCATTCAGCCACAAGAGCCTTAGTGAGGTCAGGCACTGATATCAGGCGACGAGGCCTTTGATGCAGTCAGTGTTCCAGTTCATCCCAAAGGTGTTTAGTGGGATTGAGGTCAGGTCTTTTTGCAGGCAACTTGAGTTCTTCCACTCCAACCTTGGCAAACCATGTCTTCATGATCTCACTTTGTGCACAGGGGCATTGTCATGCTGGAACAAGTTTGGGTCCCTTAATTCCAGTGAAGGTACAAAGACATTCTACACAATCGTGTGCCTAGAAATTTATGGCAACAGTTTTGGGGAAGACCCATATATGGGTGTGATGGTCGGGTGTCCATATACTTTTGGCCAGTGTAAAACCACGGGATTGTTAAGGCTAAATGTTTAATAATCAGAGTTATACAACAAGAATGTTGATTTCTCAGTTCTGTGGATTAATTTTTATGGTAGCTCTGACATTTGCTCCAGCTGTAATTTAAGTGCTAAATTTATATTAATATGCTCATTTTAATAAATTATTGTTTCTATAGCAACAGCTCATTCACAGCGACTTGTATGGCAGATACACTACATAATCTTTGCCTAATAATAAATAAATTAAGAAAGCATGTTGTTATTTAACAAAGACAAATGTATAATTGTTAATGGTTACCTTTTCTTTTAGGAGATGTTTATTTTTGCTTTATGGAAGGAGTCTTGAGTGTCAGGTCTTTGTAAAGGTCAGTATGTTTTCAGATACAGGAAAGTCTTCAGGACAGAGGAGTTTGTGCTTTCTGGTATGACAGGCTGTGTTTCTTTGTCTTATTAACTTCAACAGAGATAGAAAAAAAGTGCGGGAACGACTGTTTATAGCTGCTATAACGTAAGGCATAACAGGAACTAGCTTGTCTCACAGCCCTTCCATAATGTTAAATAATGCAGTTGTAAAGATTTAAAAAGCATGATGTATCATTAACTGCTAAATTAAAAATTGTCACTGTTGGCAAATCGCTGTGGTATAAGAGGAATAAAACACTTTTGGACATGCTGTTATAGGAAAATAATGCACTTTCTGTCTTCTAATCCACTTTCTCCCCTGGAATAGACTTGTTTTATTCCCTACTGATGAATTCTCTATTCTGATTGTTCAGAATGTGTTGATTAATATTCTATAACAGCAGCTCTGACGGTAGTGCATTATACTAATGCACTCGATTTAATGTATTATCGTCTCTATAGTAACAGTTTACACAGGGACTCGTATTGCAGACTCTCTGCATATTTTTTAAGTGTGTAATTGTAGATATGGTGATGTTTTCTGTAGGAAGATGTTCATTTAACATTTTGGAAGGCGTCTCCAGTGTCAGTGCTTTGTAATAGTCAGTGGTAAAGATGTAACTATAAGTTTCTCACTACCAAGCTGCATTTTTTTTTGTCTTAATACTTCTAGAGGCAAAACCACTGTCAGTAGTGCGACAGTAAACTATAGTGAACATTTGTAAGGGTTATGTACACATGCCAGTGTGAGTTGCTTCACATGTCAAGGATTTGCTGCTGGAAATATAGGGAATAACCAACAAGTTTAACCTTCTTTCTATCTCTCACTTCTACACACATACATACACACACATGAGACCAAAGCCTGTGATACCAGGCTGCACTTTTTCATCAAAGTCTGCTGTAGCTTTACTTCTTCAATTTGCTAAATCCCAGGCATGAATATTAAACAGCCTGGATAGACTCATCCAAATCGAATCTAACACTACCGTCTGTCAGCTCCTCTCAGACTGTCTCATTTAGTCGTGTGTGTGTGAGAGAGAGATTGAGCCATCTCTCTGGTGAGACCCACTGCAGTATCTGTGTAAACAGTAATATTAAAAGCGATAGTTTTCCTTCTTCATTCTCACTGCACAGCCTCCACTTTGCTTTCTCCTCATTTCCCTCAAGTACATGTGCCTTCTCACCTGCTCGTGTGTGATGGGTATGAGGCGCTGTTTGGACAGTTCTCGCAAAGTGCTGACGTCCGTCCGCATGTCCAGCTTACAGCCCACTAGCACTAGCTTAGCATTGGGACAGTACTCCTGAGCCTCAGCCTGCCACTGAGATACACAGAGGAAAAGAGCAGTTACACATCCACATTCCAATAATATACAATTAATATGCATGAATTTTATTATTAATAAGTAATATACTGCATATGCTTAATACACTATATTGCCAAAAGTTTTGGGACGTCTGCCTTTACATGCAAATGAACTTTAATGACATCCCATTCTTAATCCGTAGGGTTTAATATAGATTTGGCCCACCCTTTGCAGCTATAACAGCTTCAACTCTTCTGTGAAGGCTTTCCACAAGGTTTAGGAGTGTGCTTATGGGAATTTTTGACCATTCTTATAGAAGCGCATTTGTGAGGTCAGGCACTGATGTTGGACGAGAAGGCCTGGCTCTCAGTCTCCGCTCTAATTCATCCCAAAGATGTTCTATCGGATTGAGGTCAGGACTCTGTACAGGCCAGTCAAGTTCCTCCACACTAAACTCGCTCATCCATGTCTTTATGGCCCTTGCTTTGTGCACTGGTGCACAGTCATGTTGGAACAGGAAGGGCCCATCCCCAAACTGTTCCCACAAAGTTGGGAGCATGAAATTGTCCAAAATGTCTTGGTATGCTGAAGCATTAAGAGTTCCTTTCACTGGAACTAAGGGGCCAAGCCCAACCCCTGAAAAACAACCCCACACCATAATCCCCCTCCACCAAACTTTACACTTGGCACAATGCAGTCAGGCAAGTACCGTTCTCCTGACAACCGCCAAAACCAGACTCGTCCATCAGATTGCCAGACAGAGAAGCGTGATTCATCACTCCAGATAACACGTCTCCACTGCTCTAGAGTCCAGTGGCGGTGTGCTTTACACCACTGCATCCGACGCTTTGCATTGCACTTGGTGATGTAAGGCTTGGATGCAGCTGCTCGGCCATGGAAACCCTTTCCATGAAGCTCTCTACACACTGTTCTTGAGCTAATCTGAAGGCCACACAAAGTTTGGTGGTCTGTAGCTATTGACTCTGCAGAAAGTTGGCGACTTCTGCGCACTGTGTGCCTCAGCAAGCGCTGACCCCGCTCTGTGATTTTACGTGGCCTACCACTTCGTGGCTGAGTTGCTGTTGTTCCCAATTGCTTCCACTTTGTTATAATACCACTAACAGTTGACCGTGGAATATTTAGTAGTGAGGAAATTTCACGAATGGACTTATTGCACAGGTGGCAACCTATCACGGTACCACACTTGAATTCACTGTGCTCCTGAGAGCGACCCATTCTTTCACAAATGTTTGAAGCAGTCTGCATGCCGAGGTGCTTGATTTTATACACCTGTGGCCATGGAAGTGATTGGAACACCTGAATTCAATGATTTGGAGGGGTGTCCCAATACTTTTGGCAATATAGTGTGTGTAATGTGATGTAAAATGTATACAAGTTTATTAATATTTAAACTGTGATGGTTTTAACACAAATATTTGACTGAAGTTGGAACAACATATTAAACAAATACTCCAGTGTTTTTCAATCTAATCTGTAATCCATTTTTGTCTGTAGCATGTGTGATTACACAGACAAGAAGTGGTGCGTTTTCCTGTACTGAGAATAGAACAGGAAGCTCAAAACTCATGTACAGTATAATGGAAAGTGTAAGTCATTGTAATTTTACTGTAGAGTTGGATAAAACTCGATAATAACAGCTTTGATGATTCTTTCTCTTATGCGTATTTCATCCTAAGACATTTATTATTTATAACCACACTGAAACTTTCCATTATAAATGATCATTAAGTAACAGTATAGGAAAATGTGTTTTGTAAAGTTATTGTTCAAGGTAATTGCATATATACTTAGAATATGAATAAATTAATACAATAAATGTATAAATACATAAATAAGTTATATAGATATAAAAAAGCATTATTATTATTATTATTATTATTATTATTATAAATAACCACAAAAAAATAAACCTATACTACTATTACTACTAAATGTCATGTTGAGAAAGATAACATTCTTTGATTCATTCTAGCCTGGGGTATACAAACTTTTGCACTTTGTTCTATATTTTGTTCTATTATGTTATATATTCAGTAGGTGGAAGGACTGAGTGAAATCTACCCTCCTATAAAGAGACACAGTCATCTAAACTCTATGTTCAGTGTCCTGTTGTCCTCTAATTTTAGCAGCTTTTCATCCAGGTTGTTGTTTCCTCCAGACATCTAAACACTGCTGTCCTCGGCTCTATAGTCAGCCAGCTGAGCTATGCCAGTTATGCCACTGTTCCCCTCTGGCTCAATGTGTTCAGCCATCCATCAACTCATCTCAGTGATCTTTTAGCCCTCGGCACCATCACTCACTGTGCAGTCAGAATACGGCATCGCTCCACATTTCACGCCTTTCAGCCCCGCCCACATGGGGAGGGGTCAGAGGTGACAGGCTGGAGTTCTCAGATTGGCACCTCAAAAAAACCAAATGGGTGTTTGGGATCATCGCAAACGCTCTAAACTATTTTCTGATCACTGCACTACTCTGACTTTGAGACTGAGCTCAGAGACAGGAATGTTCTGTCTCTCTCACATCTCTGATGTAAACACGTGGGCTGAGGCACAATACAGGGCGAAGCTCCACTTAGATTGCACAATAGAAACGGCCTTAAGTGCCAGGCATGCCAAAACAATGATTAGGCTACCAAAGTGTGGGAATGTCCCTTACTCGGCTGCTTTTAAAACATGAATACGGCAGACCACACAGCTTAAACTCCTCACGATCTTAAACCCTGCAGGGCCATTCGCACACCCTGTGCACACCACATAATTGTTGACCTTTTGAAAAGAAAATAGCAATTTCCGTTAATCCTTTATACAAATAGAGAGACGCACACAAACCGAAGACTTTTTATGGTTTTCAGCAGTGGAAGATCAAGTGCTGGAATGTGTGAAATAAATTTGTCTTTTCATGCCAAGTTCATTTTAATAGCCTTTTGAACTTGCAGCAAAATTTTAATCATGATGAAACCAGATAATTCTTAACTCCTATTTATTCAGATGTTGAGTTAGCAGACTGTAGTCAACACCCATATAACTATGATGACTTTGTAGATGCATTACAGGGTACGCCTTACATAAAGGTTCGTTACCTGATGGTACACTTTACATTTAATGGTACACTTTACATTAACTTCCTTAACAGACATCACTTACATGTTACATAGTAACATGAACAAGCCATAAGATTCAGCATTATTACAACATAAGTAACCCTAACAAAATAACTAACACTTTATTTATTTATTTATTTATTATTTTTTACAAATAATATGCCAAAAAGCCCAAATAGTCAATAAGCTGACAATAACCAATAAACATGTTTTTAGCTGTTAATTGGCAAAATTCAGAACTGAGGCTGAAGCACATTCCAACATTTACATGTGAAGACCAGAATTAAGGAATGTGCTGTAATTTAATCTGTGCTTGTTTATGCAAACTTATTTTTAGTCATGGATTCAGTGCTGGTGTCTGTAACTAACATTTAAACAAACGTTAGTTGATATGTGTTAATTTTGTTACTTTGCAAACTTATTTACACTTTAACAAATACCAAGTTTAACATTTGTTAATGTTCAGGAATGCAGGGAATGTTAGTTAATGTGTGTACATGTGCGATTTCTTTATGCTCCTGTACTAGTATTATGTTTAAGGAAAGGACAGGAGAGAGAGAGAGAGAGAGAGAAAGAGAAATAGGAGGCCTGGAGAAGTTTCAGACCTTCTTTGGAACGCTGTCCAGAGTCTCAGGCCTGCTGATGTCGAAACAAATGAGCACCGCATCTGAGTCTGGGTACGCCAGCGGCCGCACATTATCATAGTATGAAGAGCCTGTCGACACACACAAACACACAAACAGAAATATTCTTAATTTAATAATAAAAGTAAACATCTGGAGGTTATAAAGGTTTTATGATTCTGTCTGCATCTCAATGTTGAGGAAGTGCAGTTTACTACAAGAGAAAGTTTCCCTTAAAGCTGCCAGAAATGGTCATTCGAGTAAAGTAGAAGATGCTGAAACTCTTACATTCTGACAGTAATGAAGTAGACACTTTATTCCTTTGTAATTCCCTATGCATAAGAATAAACAAAGAGACGTGGGAGAAAAGCTGAATGGTTCCTTTCTGTATGGGGTCAGAGAAACTGTCATTTTAAAGCCGTAAACAGATGGATGCAGCTAAGTCAAAAGAAATGTTCTTTTATTTTACAATTTACCCACAAAATATAATAAATACAACTGCAAAATGAATTTTAAAAAAAATAAAATGTAAATGTAGCCTGCATCAACAACAAAAGAAAAACTGAAGCAATGAACAGATGGATTATACAGCAAAATCTTCCCCATGGCATTACTAGTTTCATTTGCACATGCAAGCAGAAACAAGCACACAAGCTATATCTTACCCAAGATACTGATAAAAAACAACACAAAACACCTACCAGGGGCTTAAAAGTCACAATAATAAAAAGGAAAGCTAAAAGTTGTTGATGCAATGTACTGTATAATATATAATGCATGTTTTGTACTTGAACTTCATCCATTTTTATAGGTGAACTCGCCAGCTGTTGTGGCCATTTCAATAACAGCATAAAGAATATCACCAGTTGTTCCCTTCACAAATGAGTTTAGAAGGGCCCTTTGAGGTAAAGGCTTGAGAGTTTTTGAATAATCCTACAAATGGCTTCTGCGTGTGCTTTCATTTAAAATTGCCTTGTGTAGGCTCCATCACGTCAGAATGAACTGAACAGTATGATTTAAGTGTAGTACTGAGATGAATGATGAAGATTATAACACCTTACAAGTGTGATGGAATTATCAACAGTGTGGCTATGATTTTACTGGGATCCATAACCACAAGTAGTTTACAGCATCTGATCCAAATTGAAGGCTTAGCGTCTGGGTCAGAATCCCGGCCAAAAATGGTCAAGTCCAAATCCAGTCTGAGAACAGAACGAGGTTGGGTGGAGGAGCCCAAGACGAGACAGTGACCCAGACTGACTGGCTCAAGGAACCAGCAGATCGTTTTAACAAGTGGCCCATGTTTCCGCTAGTTTGAGAGCCAAACTATTATGCAATGAGACGTGGGAGATACTATTTTGAAACTAGAACTTGCAAAACAAATTTCATCATCCGAAGTCAAATCCTTTAATGCCTATCCCTGTCACAGGGATATCATCAGAAATAACAACTAAATGCAAGAAGAGAGATATATTTTCCTTCATAAGTGTTTTATTGCTGCATTTGACTTACCTCATTTTTGATCTCTGTGCGTTTGAACTACACAGTCGGGAAAACCGAGGATGCCTCCATGTCCAGTCTTGTAAGACTGGCTAGCCAGCTTACTGTTACAAGTGATGTATATTTACCTCCTCAAAACAGCAAACTGTATAATCAGTGTTATAGAGTTAACAAGCTAATATGTCTGTATGTTGATTGATCTAAAGCTAATATTTGTATATACGGCATCCATCTTATGTACCACTTATCCTACACAGGGTCATGGGGTAGCCTGGAGCCTACCCTTGGGGCACAAGGTGGGGGACACCCTGGACAGGGTGCCAACCTATCACAGGGCACAATCGCACAGACACACTACGGACAATTATGAAATGCCAATTAACCTACAGTGCCTTTGGACTGGGGAAGGAAACCCCCGAAGCACAGAGAGAACAGGCGGAGGTGGGATTTTAACCCCCAACCCTGGTGGTGTGAGGCAGCAGTGCTAACCACTAACCCACTGCCCCCCCATATACTGCATAACTCCTTTAAAGGTAAGAAATGCTACTTTCTTTACTGCAGCTGCTGTGAGTGGCTATGTACTTTTGACATCATGTAGTTTAGTGAATTTGAGGTTGAGGAGACTGTCCAAAGTTTACGAGTAGGAATTCCAAGTTGAGGCTGTGTTTTCTTTTCTTACTCAACTTACGAGTTTTAGTCAAATGCAGCATTCTGAGCGTGGAGTTGCTCAAGTGTACCTTGATGAGAATTCGGTCACATTCAGTTTGTTGAAATTGCCACTCAGACCACTGATTCATTGTTGTAATGTGAATATACAGTAGCGTTTCTTTAGGGAACAATATTTTTAATAAAACACTTCGTGCTGTTATAGGAAAATAAGAGACACTGAGGTGGTATGATGTGTTACCACGCCCCAGCCAGGGTGTATTCCCACCTCACGCCCAGTGTTTCTGGGATATGTTCTGGATCCACTGTTACCCTGACCAGGATAAAGTGGTTACTGAAAGTGAGTGAGCATGCAACTCATATATCCCAGCAAATTAATATTAATTAATTAATATAAACCTGTAGGGTCCCTGGAGGACTAGTGGTTAGGCCCTGGCGCTCTCCCCCGGCCATGGAACCAACCCCAACCACTGGGGTTGCACAAGACAGTGCACTTCCAGTGCCAGTCCCAAGCCCAGATAAAACTGGGTAGGGTTGCATCAGGAAGGGCACCCGGCATAAAAACTGTGCCAAATCAAATATGCGGACCAGTGATCCGCTGTGGCGACCACTAACGGTAGCAGCCGAAAGAAGAACAATTAATATAAACCTGTGATTTGAATTACACCTGACATTATTTTCAAAGCTGCTGCTACAGAATATTAATCAGCACCTTTGCATCAGATCTGAGAATTCAACAGAGCTGTGGTATGAACTTGAATATTAATTTTCATATCTTATTTTAATGGCAGTCGTGTGCATAGCTTGTTTTTATCATGGCAGACCACTGGTTCTTCATTCCAGACCAACAATTATATGTTGATGCCAGATCTGATCTAATGTTGCTGTCCAAGAACCGGGTCAAAATTAGCACCAGCTCCTTTTGGCAAGAAAAGGACAATACTGTAAGATTGTGAAAAGTTCACGCGCAAAGGTAAAAAGGTCCAAATCAGGACCAAGATCATCAAAAGTCAGTCTGGAGAGTAAGAGGGAAACAGGTGCTGCAACACAAGCACCCGCTGCATATAAACAGACACCACCTGCTGTTAACACGTGTCTGTGTGCTGAACATGAAAACAAGGTTCAGATTCGCAAACAAGTATCACAGATATACACACGTAAAGGAATTGTGTGTGTGTGTGTGTGTGTGTGTGTGTGTGTGTGTGTGTGTGCGTGCGCGTGTGTGTGGTGCAGCCATTAGAGCAAGGCGGATGAAATACAGGACGGTGGCTCTGCAGTAAGTGCCCTGAGTGAGGGGTCATTTTAATTCCACCTCGAGACAGATGGATGAAGATGGATTGAGCGAGGGATAAAGTAAAGGAGAGAAGGTGACGACGGTGATTAGCACTGCAGCAGCAGGACAAGAGGTGGGAAGAAAGAGGTGAGAAGTGCCATTTTAAAGAAATGATTTAATTTTTGCTTTTTCCCTCCAAAACACATTGTGGTTTTCCTGTTTTTTTCCACAAACTACACAGAGAGTAGTATGAACATATATACATTGCAGCTAGCTTAATTAAGCACATCTGTTTTTACATCGGAATCAAATACAATTAACAATATAGCACACGCGCACACACACACACGAAAAACCCTTCATCGATGACTCGCGATCTCCTCTCGCCCCTGTCTCACCTACACCAAGGTGTTACACCAAGCTGTAATTAGATTTATCCTGTGGCTATGATGACACTCAAATTCTTGAGATTCCACATGCATTTAAAAAAAAGTCTTTTTTTTCCCAGAGCATATCTTTTTACATCATTGCTTCCAGTTTCATTCACTTAACAATGAATGTCCCAGTGACCCAGATCTATAAAATACATTCACTGGCCACTTTATCTGGCACACCAATCTGCACAATGCATAAAATCATGCAGATACAGTTAACGTTCAAGAGAACATTAAATGAGCAAGAATCTGAGGCTATAGTGGGCACAGACTTACTGAAGCTGGACAGTTGAAGATTGGAAAAACATTGCCTGGTCTTTTCCCAGTCTTCAGCTGCCAAGTTTTGGTGAGTCTGTGCAGATTCCTGTTCTTGGCTGACAGGAGTGGAACCTAGTTTGGTCTTCTGCTGTTGTAGCCCATTCACACCAAGGCTCGATGTGCTGTGTCTTCTGAGATGCTTTTCTACTCACCACAGATGTAAAGAGTGGTTATTTGAGTTACTGTCGACTTCCTGTCTGCTCAAACCACTCTGGTCATTCTACTCTGACCTCTTTCATCAACAAGGCGTTTCTTCTTGCAAAACTGCCGCTCAGTGTATGTGTTTTGTTTTTCGCACCACTCTGTGTAAGCACTATAGACGGCTGTGTATGAAAATTCTAGAAGGTCAGTTTCTGAGATACTCAAACCAGCCTGTCGGGCATCAACAACCATGCCATGATCAACGTCACTGTACAGGTGTTTCTAATAAAGTGGCCAGCGAGTGTATATGTATTTCTCTACGTTATCAATATGTACAGGAATAGACACACAGACGTTTTTCCTCATGGCAGATCTTTGTGTGTATAGACATGGGGATCAAATTATTTAGGTTTAGGTAGATACAGTATTATATAAGTTAATGCAAATAAAATAAGTCTTAAGTGTGTGTGCGAAGGTGTGGAATTAAGTTAAACAAGAAAGGGAGGAATGTGAAAGGAAATAAAATCACCTTTTGTTTCAGATCTACAAGTACCAGCCATTCTTAACACATTTAATTGTCTTCATTACACCCAATTATAATAAAGCTAACACTGGCTTTGTAAAATATTGTGTTTCAAATGATTTCTCTTACTCGTTATACATAATGATCCAATCATGTTGAAAACAATCAGTCACTGCACTGTGGAACATTAAACATAAAAGTGCAGTTCGTAATTATGAATGGTTCTCAATCAAATGTAATCTTTCATTTTCAAAAATACCTTAGTAAAAATGTATGTATTAGTATTGCTATGCACTAGACCTCTCTAGTCTTCATTTAAGGCTTCGGTTTATGTTTTTCCAGCCTGGAAATTATGTTATGTTGGACTGATACTTTCTGAAGTCTGACTATGACAAACCAAAGAAAAGTAAATACATCATAACAGTAAATACAGAAAAGTAAATACATCATAAACTCATGATCACTAATGTTAGCTGGATAACTTGTTGGTAACAAAACACACGCTTTTCATGTAGATGTCCATGAATTTTTTTTTTTTTTCACTTTGTAGCTTGAACGCACTGATGTGAAAAATGATAGGAGTTCAGGCTTCCCAATTCCGAGATCAAATGCAGCATTAGCTGCAATCTAAACAGGGTGTTGCTTAGCACCACCCCTTTTGCGTAAAAGGCTCATGCTGGGATCACTGTTGGATAAAAATTGTAACCCTACACTGTGACAGCTGACTTATCAATGTGATGTGCTTTTTTAGAGGAATGAAATGGTGGGGTACAGGGTTTACACTGATCACCATGAACCATGAAGGCTCAGGAATAAAGTGAAAAAACTAGACATCTTGAGTGTTCTGTCTGTTCTTCAGCGAGGAGAGAGGGAGAGAGAGAGAGAGAGTGACTTAAGTGCACTGGCACGTCCACGTTGAGTAAGCCCCTGTGGAAAAGGTCTTGAGGATGGCAGAGTGACTCAATGAGATTATTAGAGGAGGAAGAGAAGAAGGTAGTCAGGGAGGAAAGCGACAACCTCTTGCGTATGTTTAATATCAGCTTGATGGCTCACTTACCCAGTTGTGAGACCCAAAACTGTCCATGCTATGTGCATGTGTGTTAAAAGGGGACACAGATGTACTGTACATCTTTGTGTTCTCTTGGCAACAACTCCAACAACCCCCCCCCACAGTGCAGACACGATATCCATGGACGACCCCAGCTGCTCCTTTTCCCAGTCTACATGTTTGTGTTTGTGTGACTCATTCTGTTTCATATTCTCTATCTCTGTTTTTATAATTGCCCAGAGAGTTTGTTGTCATGCACACAGCCGAACTTGTGCGTCAGCGCCTGAATGTGATACAATGCAAGAGTGGCCAAAAATTTCACTTGCATACTCCTGTAAAAAAGACAATAAACCAATAAATCAGGCAGAAGTAAATCTGATCTACTTTCTGCTCAAGATATCAGATTTGCTTTACTGAACAAGTAGTGATACTGGTGGTGATGATATCAAAACCATTCAAGAACAACTATCATTTAAACTCTTGTATATATTAATATACATACGACATAAAACAGCAAGAAAACACACTTATTTTTCTGATGAAAGCTAAGAACAAAATATTTGTCAAGTGACCTTTTTTCCCCACATTAAAAATTAAATGGAAATATACGTGCTGCGGTTATGGCCATGCACACACTGCTAGTTAGACTTTATACGTGTCTCCTCTGATCCGCATAGTCATGCTAACATTAAAGTTTCCTTTTAAAGTTGTGTGTAAATGTTTGCGTGAGCAAAACCAAACTAAAATTTTTCTGTCGGATTTGCAAAAGTTTCAGAAATGCTGATTTTCTTCATACTCGCATGCATATGTTGATCGCCCTTAAAGTGCAAAGTGCATTCCTGACAGCTCATTTGCAGATAGTGACACTCACAAATCTCCATAAACACTCAAGGTCACAGACACCTGGGAGCACAAAAAGAACAATGAGGGTAAAAGGCAGAAATGGAAGTTATTTTCACTCACTTCTACAATTATTAAAAAATATTTAATAATAATAATAATAATAATAATAATAATAATAATAAGTGTTTTAATTGTCTTAATTTATAGGTTTGTGTTAGAGCGCTTTCTTTATTTTACATATTTTTTAATTAATGCCAATAATCTAAAATGACTGGTTTTCACAAACTTTTCTCAATGATATTCTTAGTCCCTGACCTAGTGAACTAGCATGAGGATGTGCGATTATAAAGCACTTCTGTAAGTCACTGTGAACATGGTTATCTGCTAAATGCTGTACACCTTACTTAATACATTTAAACTCGACAGTATATTCCATATATATATATAATCCATGCAAATTATATGATTTAAAGTTGATGAAGTTGAGGTTTACATTAGCTAGTCTCCTTATGCGTTTTTTTCCCCCACACACTCAGGAGCATGAGTAGGATACGAACGTTTTTCAGAATTTGCAGGATTTTCATGAATTTCTTGTGTAAACACTTTTCCTTTACAAATAAATAAGGATTTACAAATGAATCCGTTCGTATCCAGCTTGATAAATGAGGCCCATTGTTGGTATTATTTGCAAATTTTCTTAAATATAGTGCTATTAAGTTAAATATAGTTATATATTTTTCTGCTTAAAAAAGTTTCATCCCTCCAGAAAAGCCTCCCACATTTTGTAGTGTCCGGTTAAACAAATATAATGCTAGATAGCTAGAATTAGCATACCTGAAAGCTATTTAAAATAGATAAATAAATAAACCTGGGCGAAAACTAACAATCAGAAGACAAAAAATCTGGACTAAGACTAAATCTATATCCAAAGCTGACAAAATTTACATTCAGGTTAAGTTTCTTGCCTGGTTAATGTTAGCGCTTAGCATTATCACATGCACAGAAATATTTTCTCAAGTTTGATGTGTTATTGAAAGCATAAATGTTTTAAAGTGCTCAAACCAAGTAGCATGTAATATAGATATTATTTTGCCCAGTCTAGAGGGGAAAATGCAGTCAGGGACAGTTCATCTCCATTGAGTAACTGAATTCCTCCAGAAATTCCTCCATTTCAGCAGCTGTCAACCTCAATGCAACTGATTGGCAATGTTTGACTGATAGACTAAGGTACGACATTGTCCTGAATAAACTGAGATGTGAAGATATGACAGGCGATTGAGAACTAAACAATTAAAGGATCTTCAGTGGAAAAACATCTATCAAAGCAAATAGAAGAAGGAACTGCAGAGGGAGGAACATGGTTAAATGTAGCGAAGTGAAAGTCTCAAGGAAGAATGTAAAGTAACCCCATGAAACCTACTTGTCCAAGAACAAGTCACTTATTTAAAGAAAAGTAAATGTTAACGAGAAAATGTAGTATGTTGCTACCCACCTCTGAAAATAAGTACACTGTAAAGTTGTGTTGTTGGCTTAAAGCAGTTCTGGTGAATACTGTACTTTCAGTGCCTACGCTTCAGTCCTGCTAATGAATTGTTATTCTTCTGGGTGTGTGTGTGTGTGTGTCTACAAGATGCCATTATAGACTCAAATATAAGCATGAATGTGTCACTCTGATTAGCTTAGCTGCAATGAGTACGCCTTCACATCTCATCAGTACATAGACACACAAAAAATGGGTAAGGTGTGTGTGTGTGTGTGTGTGTGTGCGCGCGCGCATGTTTGTACATGTTTGAGTCTTATGAGGTGTCATTACTAATTGTCGTAGGTTCAGCTTTAAGCATGAAAACGCCAGATTGGTTAGCCAAACCATAAACACACACGCGCGCGCATACCCCGCATACGCACACTTCATCATTATCACAGATACAGCACGTCTAACATGAGGTGTGAGTGCACTCGTGATACAAAATCAGAACAAGCTCCTGGTACATCCTGTTTTTAGCCAGTCATATTAAATGATTACGCCATTCATTTGTGCATCAGTGCATCTATAATTATGCAGTTACCATGGACAATATAGATTCTCTGAATGAAGGAATAAAATGACCACAACAGAAAATCTGTTCTCTCAGAACTCACACACACACACACATTATGTGTATATATATATATATATATATATATATATATATATATATATATATATATATATAAATCCCCCGAAAATTAATCAAAATCTATGAATAAATAAAATATTTATATTTAAATATTTGTCTCTGGCTCATTCAATATCAATACTTGGTTTAAATTAAACTAAAAGATAAAAATTATCTTGTATTCTCTATTGTAAGATTACAATAAACCAAAATAGTGTTACCTATTTCAAGTTTGAAATAGTCTTGTCCTATTGGCTGAAAATTTTGCTAATTTTATGCATTTCCAAAAAAAAAAAGAAGCAAAATTATCTGCCAATAAAATAAGACAATGTAAAGCTTGAAATTAGCGGAAATGACTAGAAATAGGTTTAATAACCTTATATTTGTTTTATTGTAATTTTATAATAAGAAATACTAAATACATTTGACTATAAGATCTTTTCACTTGCTTTGATGTCATTTTTGCGGTGTGTTTGGCTTGCGTTTATTGTTTAAGCAATACTGGACGGAACGCAGGTGCAGTCACGTGTGCTTTTATACTAGCTAGCTGATTGTCATGATTTCAGATAACAGAAAATATGATAGTGGAGTTCAAGATTTAACATTTGTACTATATTTCAGTGCTTTCGTTTGGACTACCTTTTTCATGGCTTTTGTTCAGTGTGACGCAGTGCTGCCTAATAACAGAAAGAGGATTGATTTGAATAGGCTGGCTGCATTGTTTGTCTTTTACTGCCGTAATTTTAGTTTCTATACCTATTTAGACATTTGGGAATTTCAGGTCGATAGCGCCCGAATGGCACACCAAACTAAGACTGCGTGTTTTTAAAGTGATATCAAAAAGGAGAATTAATTGATCTGATGTTGGTGGGACATTTTCTCTGAATTTACTCTGAGTATCTGTGTCATTTAAACATTAAGGACTATCGCTATAGTGCAGCAAAAAGGAAAGGTGTAAAAACGTTCACATTATGAACCGTCTGATTAAGAAGTGCAAGCCACTCCAACCAGCTACTGCACACACAAACAAACTGATGACAACGGATGAACTTTTCAGTTGGAAAGAATTAAAACATATCACTAGAACAGTAACTAGTTGTACAACAGCATATAACACCCACTAGTTGGGCGTATATATATTTAACCTCATATTTGTATTGAACATGTCATGGATTCTTAAATCGTTTTAATGATTAATAATTGAGATTGACAGGGAAATAGAAAAAAAATGGTAATCAGATAGAAGTAATGCATGAGAGTGGCTGAGTAGTTGCTACTATCATACATTGTCTGCTGATACCATGTTATTATACCACGATATTATAGTAGCTACAGTTTTGTGCTGCAGTTGACAGATGATTTTTGTTGATAGACTATATAATGAGGACAAAACTACAACCTTTGTATTCCAACAATAAAGGTCTTAAGACAGACCTGACAGAAAGTCTTACTAAATCTGTTTTATGCAACTTTCCATCACTGGAGCAGTGCAGTAAAAAGTAATTCCAGTTCCTTACACTTTGCCAAAGGTTTTGTGGTATCCATGCACCAAAAGACCAACATAAGTTATTAACCAGCATGCCTACCATGCTCCACAATGTAGTCCCATCTCTGAAAAGACGCATTTCACAGATATAGAGCTTAGCAGACTGACAAATCCATGATGACTGACAAAACCAGGTGGAATTCAATAACTGCCCTTAGACCTCCATTATAAGTGAATTTTAAATGAATGTGTATATCATTCTTTTCCTAATACAGGGAATGGCAATGTCTGTGGCAATCAAACATTCGCTACAGATACAGTAAATAGAGATTAGGTGGGAAAAAAAACACTGGAGTATTCCTTTTAGGACAAAGCCAGATAGTCATAGAAAAATAAATATCTAAATATGAAAAGCAAGGACATGAGGAAGTGGGGAGGGAGCAGGACCTCAAAATAAAAGGTCAGATGGTGCTTGGGAAACCAATCTGTAATCTGGAAGACAAAAACAAACTCCAGTGAGAGAGAATGGAAGACAGGAAGTGAGACAGACTGGCTTCATTACTCAGCTGCTTTAACAGGAAAACATTTGCTCTCAAATAGTTATGACGTGCAACTTAAAACCTGACACACGGGGACCTCATTAGCATGCGACATAATCGCTTGTTAATTGTTGGCCTGATTCTCCAGATGGTCAGCACAGTCAGACCGACACACACACACACACACACACACACATTCCAAATACTAAATAGTGCATATATGGTAAGCAAAATGTACTTGTCCTTGGATGTGACTCAAACATACCGTAATCATCCAAATCAGCTAATTTGGGTTTTCTAATTCTTATTAACACACAAATTTACTCTTAACCTTCTATTTGTCAGAACGTGAATTTATACTGTGTCGTGGCTGTTTGTAGTATATTTGGTAAACTAATTTGGCCCAAATATTTCAGTAGGTCTTTACTCATATTTTTTCAGTATTTTATATTTCTACAGCTTCTAACACTGGCTTGTGAGACCCCACCTTTAATCTGACACGTGTTGAGGAGGACTTACACAGTGAACACAGAATTCAGGGCCAGTTACCTCACACTGTCACATAGTCTATTTGTTTTAGACTAAGCAAAACTTGGGCACTACCCAAGCCTACCTACTTGTTTTGAAAACTACCAAGTCCGTTCCCAAGGCCTAAAGCAGAAAGATTTATCCTCTAACAGACTGCTCCCAGGAGACAACCACAGCCCAGTTTTCCCATGGCAAAAAAAAGAGAGAGAACATAAGGGGGAAAAATCAGAACAACATTATTACAGGGTGAGGAAATACCCCACTGGCCTTAAATGAGAGTTTTATATGTCACAGTCACTGAGAAACTTCTAAATGTCAGGACAAGTGTGTGAGCAGCCTTCCAATTTAACAACCTGCGTGCCAAGATTGCTTCTGACAAACCCATCCACACACACCCACACAAACACACACACTCCACATAGAGAGCTATTGTAAAGTGTTCACAGTGTGCACCTTACAGACTCTCCTGTGGTTCTCGTTAACACACCACCCTGTTGGCAATTACTGGTTTTGGGGATCTGAATGAATTCATAAAGCTACATTTCATAATGAAAAAGTCTATTTAAGAGCAATAATAAAAGACAACCCAGCTCATTATAGCTGTTTACTGCTCTTGGTAGAGTTAACCACTTTCCAGGGATAAAGGGATGAAAAACTGCTTCCATGACACTTTTTTTTTTTCAAAAAATATGTTCAAAAAGCTCTCTGCAGTTAATTAGACTCAACTGCAGGAAGAAACATTTAAGTAACATTTAATTAACATTTAAGAGCCAGACAGGTGCTGTATGGAAGATCACGCTTAACCTGTTCAGCTCATATACTCTGTGTAGTGTTCAGTCTCAGGTTCTCACACTCTCGCCTTTACAGGAAAGGTTTCTTTCCACTAAGAAGTTAACTATTCATTATTAGAAAGTGGGTAAACAACTTCGGAGTGGCACAACAGAAAAGCATTTGTTCTTTCAGTGATAGATCACTGAAGTTGGCAAAATTGGCTGTGATATCTGAGTGGGAGGGATGACATACTCTCTCTCCCCTGTCAATCACAGTGACACTAGCCAATCATGGGCATCTGTGAGCTCATGTATGTGGAAGAGGGTAGATAGCACTTTCCTCCATGTGTGTTATGCCGGCCTGTGGCTGGCTTCACGTGTCTCAGGAAGCATGTGTTAGCCTTCAGCCTCCCTGGTTGGTAGCTATCGTATGATAGGGAAAACTGGTTGGTGAGTGGAATTCGCAAGTGACCAAATTGGAGAGAAAACAGGGGGGAAAAAACCCAGAAAGTGGGTAAACATGGTTTTATGCTTCAATCGGCTCATGTATACAAAAAAAATACAAAAGTCACATCTGGCTATTTTTTTCCCTTTTTTTTCAATGCTCTGTCATGCCAGAATCTTGAAAAATAAAATCATGTTTTTTACTGTCAATACCATTTTGAAGTATAAAAAAACTGGAAAAACTTGACCAATGACATCATTCTGACTGAATCCATCTGAATTACTAAGTCAAGGAATCAACAGGTGGCATGACATGCATGGTGTATTAACTAGCCAACGCCCTTTTAACTTGCAGGAAACAGAAATGTGTTACAAAACTAGCCAGTTATCTCGGGAGCACACTATAAATGCTTGAGTCCAGAGCATGTCCACACTGTTAGAGGTGGAAGAAGACACATGTTCAAGTAAACATTAAACAATATAAATGTTATAAGCGGAGCATGTGATTAATGCACGCACAACTGCTCACCAGCTAATATGTCTACGTGGCTGGTCTGCTTTAAGAGTGGACATGAGAGCTTTGTTTATCAGTGCCTCACCAGTTCACACTTTCTGCATTAACAACAGAAGTTGTTAGTAGAAAAAAAGATGGTCTCGAATGTTTTAACTCTATTTGAATCCTTGTATTCAAAGCAGAGGTCATGAAACATTCAAGGCGTGCATTCACCGCATGTTTTCCCTAGTGTTGGATTCAGTTTCTGGTAAAGTCTCTGGAAAAAAAATTCTTTTAGTAAAAAAAATAGTCTTAATGAGTAGAGTACAATCATTATATCATGATTCCTGAGGTGTCGTTTTGGTTTAGGATGAAGCAAAAATGCAAGGCTTAATAATAATTAAGTATTTTTTACACCATCATAAATCAATACACATCTAACTTATGGTCAAAAAATGTATGTAATAATCAAAAGTCAAATGTAAATCATTCCACTGTTAACCAAGCTGTCATACTTTTTTTTTCTTGGATTCCAATTTCTTAGCAGTTTGGACCAAGTGTTTCATTTTGCTCAAATACTTTTGACCCAATCATCACTAGTGTACGGTTAAAGGTCACTGAACCTGTGCTCACTACCAGTGCCAGTTTATTCACACACACATACACACACTCACACACTGATGAGGTATCACAGGCTACAGGTTTAGATTTATTACACTAATTACACAAACTGTTCTCTTACAAGCTTTTTATCTCAACCAAGAACCTGTCATCTTTAGCATGTCATTAATCCATCCATCCATCCATCCATCCATCCACAGAGCCAGAACACATTCACACACACACACACACACACACACACACAGATTTTGGACTTTACAGCTTCAGACCTGCCCAAACTGCTCTTTTCTGATGGCTTGGAGCTTTGCTTTAGAGCTCATCAACTGTCAGAGAGACTGCACTCACCTGACGTGTCCCACATGTTCAGCTCAATCCGGTGTTTGTCGATCTCAAAGCTCGCTGTGTAGTTTTCAAACACTGTGGGTACATAGCTCTGCAAAGACAAATGAGCAGCACAATCTCAGCCAGGCCTAAAACCAAAGTACTTTTCTATAACTCCTTTCTATTTGCAGGTTTTGTTTAATCATTGTTATGAAAAATCCTTCATCTACTGTATAATAAAGTGAATAGTGTGTGTGTGTGTGTGGCCATGTAACCCTGGAAGGATGAAGAATCATCATAACTTCAAACTGACCCACAAACCCTGAAGCAAATGCTCAAATGATTATTTTTTTATTTATTTTGTTTACTTGGCAGGGACAGTGGACAGACAGCAACTGTCCCATAATTAAATGCCCTCTCCAGGCCCTTGGCAGATGATAAAAAGCAGAACATTTTGGGTTTTGGTCAATTTTAAATCAGTTTTTTGTCATTAAAATATTACTTTCTGGCCAGTTTAATGAACACAGCTTATACTAATAGTAGGCCTGAAGCTAAATGAAACTATTGGCCAAAATGAACTGAAATGTTATTACAAAGATGTTTTTTTATTTCTGTTCCAGAAAATCTGTCTAACCAAAAATGACATGCACTTCACTTGAGTAACAACAGATACTCTTAAACATTTTACGTTTTGCACACTTCAGTAATAGCTTTGTGGTTATGTATTCATTACATAACAGACAGCAACATGTGGTTTAGCACCCTACTGTTTAAGTGAACGAGTGACCTTGTAAAATTCTTCCTGTTTATTAAGGTCACAGGATGCAGGACTGTTAGTGATAACAAGAGTAAAAAAAAACCTACAGCAGGAACAACACTGGCTAGAAATCTACACTTTAAACTTGAAATAAAGATGCTGTAATGATTTTCAAGTCTAGGTATATCTTTTTTTTTGTCTAGTTGATCAACCCAAACAACTCAACTTGTTCACAGGCATGTGGGGGTGTGGCAGTCACTCCACATAATCGAAGGCTAATAAATAACGTTTTTATTTGACAACATTGTTGACATGGTTTGACAGCGTTTACAGAAGCAGTCTCCAGTGTCAGCGGGTTGCAACTGTCAGTAAGTTTTCCACCAATGGAGGACAGAGGAGTTTCAGTTTCTTGGTAAGCTTTTTTTTTTTGTCTTATTAACTTTAAAAGAGGAGGAAAATAGAGAGGCAAAAAATGAGGGAGCAACTACTTATAGCTGTTATAACATAAGGGATAACTGGAACTAACTTGTCTCACAGACGTTCCACAACATTAAATGTAACAAAAAAACGGTTAAAAGTGCAATGTGCCTTTCATTAATAAATTAAAAATGTAAGCATCGGAAAATTGTTGTGGTATTAGAGGAATAAAATACTTCAGGGTGTTATCACACCACCCCACTGTGTTTTATTCCTCACTTATTTCATTTACTGTATCTGTTTTATACCATTTTTATTCATTTTTAAATATTTTATACTCCCTTTTATTGTGCTCATATTCTCTTGTGTAATGATTTACTGTTTTTTATTATAACTTTATTATGATTCTTTTTTTTTATTATATAAAGCTGCCCTGTGGTGCATTAAAAGACAAAAGACATTATACAGGTAAATAAACTGAGACAGTATAAGAATGCAGTTTGGATGAAAATTATAGGCCTACAATACATTTTATCTGTTTGTAATTTCTCTAAGTACAGTGTGCTACCATCACACAGGATTGCAATAAAAGCGGCCAGTTTCAACAGACATTATAGCCCTACCGAAAATGACACTACTAACGTTTGCTAAGTCATTTTAGTCTGAGATATTTATTCTCTTGAAATTCTTGAACCTCATAACCCATAATGATGTGCACGTGACACAGTGTTAATTCGAAAATAGATACATTGGTTACCTTAAGCCCTGGGAGCCATTTTACAATCCAAACCCTTGACTCACTGTGTGAGTATCATACACATGAATTTTCAGATAACTCTGAGCTTATGTATTTATGTAACAGAGACAGCAATATGTGGTTTAGTGACATTCCATAATGTGCTTCATTTATTACAGTCACAGGATTAACCATGTGAACTCGTAGAGCTATATTTCAATCCTTCCTTGATTT
This sequence comes from Pangasius djambal, assembly GCA_022985145.1. Lineage (NCBI taxonomy): Eukaryota > Metazoa > Chordata > Actinopteri > Siluriformes > Pangasiidae > Pangasius > Pangasius djambal. The sequence goes on from CM040987.1 coordinate 7,564,788, forward strand.
TTTAAAAATCAGATTTATAATGCTTTTTAATCAATTTTGGTTTATTAATTTGTATATGTGTCACTTTTATTGTCTTATTGTAGACATATACTTTGTCTTAGTTTGACAATGAGATACTTCTGAGTTACAAAAGACTCTGGATTTAAAAGGATGAGATAGGGGACAGTTGATAAGTGTCCCATCAGTCCATTTGGATTTTTTTTTTTTTTTAACAAAAAGCAGGTTTACCGAACTTATACAATAATAATTAAATATATACAATATAGTAGGTCTAATTAGTGCATATTATTATTCAAACAGAATGACCAGGACCAGTTTTAATGGCCAGATTATACCAGTACTGAAACTACACAACCCTACCAATATCAACTATCAACAGAAAATCATTTTAGTCAAACATGATTAATCTCTGCCTGGAAATCTTGAACCTGGTGACCCATAATGACGTGCACTTGACATGACATGAGTTACCTGAGAAACTTTGGTTACCCCAATAGGCTGGGAGCCATTTAACACCTTAAACACAATGTGTGTGTGTGTGTGTGTGTCAGCGTGTGTTTGACTAATAGAACTTGATCTGCTCTGGTCAATTTGATCTTAAAGAGAACGCTGGTTCCTCACCTCAGGATAGCTGTCTTTGGCGAACACGTGCAGCAGTGCCGTTTTGCCGCACTGAGTGTCCCCGACCACCACGATCTTACAGCGACTGATCTGTCCCTGTCCCTGTCCCTGTCCCTGACCCTGACCCTGTCCCTCCATCAGCGCACCGGTGAGAGCGTCCCCGTCAGAGCCGCGCGCGCACAGCCGCAGAACCGAACACCATGCGCTGCTGACGGCCAGACTGCGCGGCGGTGCGAACAAATCCAAGGCAAAAAAAAAAAAGTACACAGAGTCCGCTTCAGGAGCTCGGAAGAGAGCCGTGCCTTCTGAGAAACGGAGAGAGACCGAACTACGGCTCCTTAAACCTCCTCTGACAGCAGATCAGCCTCTCGGTTCCCACAGTGACGCCACGCTCCCTGTAACCTCTTCAGCATTCAGCCGAGCGCGTGGCTCACGCCTGTCACCTGCTCTGCATAACCACGCCTTCCGAATCTCCGGCATCCAATCAGATTCCAGGGCGTGCCTCGCTTTGTTCTCATTCATAACATTTGCACGATTTCGGGATGGGCGTGTCCTAAACAGTGCAGTTTATACAGGTTGTTATACATTAAATGCCTTTTTTTTTCTTTCTTTTTTTTTTAATGTGGATCTATAGGCCTACATAAATTGTCTAGTCATGTTATAGAAGTATGGCCATTCTCAGCCCTTCAAACAAAAAGAGATTGTTAAATAGCCTTGCAAGAACAGCATATTATTATGATGCAAATTCCTTTGATTTGATACCACTCGATCTAATTCATACAAAAGCAATGGTTTGTTATTGTAAGCAAACAATGGGTGATTCAAAAGAAAAAGCTATTTAGGAGTGGCTTTAAACACGAAGGCCTCACCCTTATCAGCCCAGCCCAGATACTGAACCAAATTAAGTTGGACGGAGCATGGGACAGACTTCCTGGCATGTGAATCAATGCAAGAGATTGTTCTAGTTTTTCCCTGAACAAGTTTCCTTCTAGAAGTATCTATGACCATCCCTTCCACCCTGATTGTCAAGATTTTCAGGCCTCTCTCATGTCCAGCTTAGACAACGATCCTCTGGTTCCTCAGGGTTTGTCCACTATAACACTCTTCAGAAGGACAGTAACAATGGTTGTTCATATGTGACAAAAGAAAACCAAGCAGACAATACAAAGAACGCAACCTCATTGGTGACACATGGTGGAATACAATTCCTCACTTACTGACTTATCTGACTGAAAATGAGACTGAAGGTGAAAAACAGAACAATAACTACAGACATCACTCAAATGTCTCATCTGTTGATTCACAAGACAATGTCTACTGGGGTTTCTACAATGCAACTAGCACAATTCATCTTTATACAATGAACAGACAATTCAGGCTCCAAGTTTTTGTTCAGTGTAACAGAAAATGAGAAGAAACAGCTGTGGAAATCAGTTGACGTTGTACAACTTCTAAAGGTCATGTACTGACAATTCCCTTACAGAAAAATCTCATACGTTTCATGTCATCATATGTGACTATGTAAGTGTAATACTGTATGTGATCACATTTGGAAAAATGTGACCGTGCATTCTATCATGTTACGTGCTGAATACATGCGACATGATGTGAATAATAAGTGATCATGTGAAAAATTAACATGTGAAAATAAATTATTCATGCGAAAAAAAAAGTCACGTGCACTGCATGTGCAAAGTCTACATTTACATTAAGTAAAATTTACATGTGAAGTTCATGTTACTTTTCTGCAAGAGCTGATAGCATTTAATGTTAAAAGAACTTCGTTTGCCCCAAAATGTGACATCCATTTTTTTCTGTCTGTAATCAAACCTACAGCAAAACAACCTTGAGTTCACTGTCCCAGTATTTCTAAAGGTTGTTATGTGTTTAGTATGTTCATTTGTTCTACAATCTTTTAATATCTTTTTCTTTCATTTCACTAAGCATGTTCCAGTGCCTCAGATTCCAGCTTTAATTTTACAAGAAAAAGAAACCAAAAGCTGTTCAGAGCATACAAAACAGATTGGAATCAGTCATAAAGGTGTGAACATACCCCTTATTAGACAGTATTTACAAGATGCAAACTTTTGATACCATCTTAATATTTCTTTTAGCATTAATATCGTGATATTCACAATTTGATCATTGACATAATTCATGATGATAAAGAATCATCTATGAAACCTGACACACTGTTTTTTCACTTCTTCATCTTGTCCTAATATATCTGATTATCAAAAAGTGGCTCTAAACTGGAGTGATACAAAACTAATTCCACAGAGCAGTTTCATTATATATATATATATATATATATATATATATATATATATATATATATATATATATATAGCCAATAAAGCAATTACAGTCAAACCATTTGAGGATTTTGATGGGATCCTTTTTGATAACATTGATTGTTGAGCTGTAGTTATAGATTTTAAGAGGGAAATGTACTTACAATTGTTTTTAGGAAATTCACCAGTTATTCTGGTTGTATGAGTCCCCAGTAGTGACTTTACTACTATATAGCTATGTCTTATTTTATCTTAATAAGCCTGGGTCAAACTGAATTACAGGTGTGTCAATAAATATAAGCTGAAACATATTTAGAAATAAAGGAGAAGACACCACATTGGATTTTATATAGGAAATGATTCAGCATAAGCATCGTATCATCTGATTTACTCCAGCATCCAATTCCAGTTTCACATCACCACCTGCTGCTTTGATATTGCCATTGCAGATGTAAGCAAATAAGACTTTTTCATTACTGTTTATCTGAATAGTTTTAGTTTATTTACGTGTAGAGAGAAACTTGAATAGTAGCCTAATAACGCATAATTCATGTACACCAGTGGTTTTCCCAGTCTTTGCTCCCTGCACTGCAATATTAGTGTTTTTCTGCTTAGACAAACCCATTTTCACCTCATGAGGGGATTGTTACTGATCTGATGAGATGATGAATGTGTGTCAGAAAGTTTTTAGAGGACATTTGCAAAATGTGCCATGTGTGTAGGGTAAATTCAGAAGTTGGATTAGAAAATGCTGGTCTGCAGAAATGCATTTTGTAGTTTTACCAGCAGAGGACGACAGAAGCCACACTTTAATTGATTGAAATGTCATCATTATACTACATCCATCCATTTTCCATACCACTTATCCTACCCAAGGTTGCAGGGGAGCCTGAAGTTTATCCCAGGGAACTCAGGGCACAAGGCACAGGACACCCTGGATGGAGTGCCAACCCATCACAGGGCTCAATCTCACACACGCACACACACAATTTGGAAATGCTAATCAGCCTACAACACATGTCTTTGTACTCGGGGAGGAAGCATAGAGAGAACATGCAAACTCCAGGCACACAGGGCAGAGGCAGGATTCGAACCCCAACCTAGAGGTATGATGAAAACGATGCAAACCACTAAGCCACTGTGCCCCCTATACTACATATTTAGTGGTAATGATCTTTAGTTTACTGGATATACACAAACATGTAGTGCAGAAGAGTAACATTACATCCTATAGACATGATTATAAGCTTCAAAGGCACACAGAGCTCATTACAATGTTAAAATGTGCATTAATTATCATCCTTGTCTTTTTGGCAAGGATTTTTGTGCTAGACAACTAGACAAAGTTAAAACCAGTATTGTGTCGATGCAGTTTGTTTTTCTGTTTTTCTATTCATTGCCAAATATTTCTCTCTCTCTCTCCCTCCCTCCCTCCCTCCCTCCCTCGGTTTAATTAAAATGATTCAGTTTTAAGAAGCCCAGCCACATCCCATTCCACAACTGACACCACATCTTATCTCCCACTTTTTCCATTACAGCAGTCTTATATTAGCTAATGTTCAACCCCAATTGCACTGCCAAAATCATTTTAGATTTATCTGTCTAATTTCACTTAGTAAAATGAATCAATTATATTAATGTATGGTACAGAAGGGCCTATGATCAATATCCTACTCTATATTAGAGAATGAGCTTCTTAAAGGAGCAGTGCAGACAAAAATTTAATTCATACAATTTCCCCTTATCCCAAATGTACAGTTTTTGAAAATGGGTCCTAACTAGTACCCTAAAGTGTTCCTTGCCTTTCCTCCAGAATAAACCTTGCAACTGAAGGTTTTCCGTACAGGAAAGGTTCCTCTAAGGGAGGCCCGGTGGTGCAGCAGGTAGCCTCACACTTCAGGGTCTCTGCTTTGATCCTGAGCTTGGGTTACTTGTCTCTGTAGAGTTTTACACATTCTCCCTGTGTCCTCATGGATTTCTTCCAGCTTCTCCAGTTTCCTTTCAGCTTCCAAAAACATGCTGGTATGAGTGTGTGAATGTGTGTGTGTGCATTGACTGACGTCCAATGTGTATTCCCGCCTGGTGCCTAGCATTCCCAGTACAGGCTACAGATCCAGAATAACAGAGGATAGTCAATCAATCAAGATTGATTCATGTGAAGAAGCGTCTGGAAAATTTCACTGGAGTGCTGAGGCTAATGCAGCTAATGTGTAATGGAAGCTTATGGTAGCATCAATGAAAAAGTGAAAAAGTGCCTAAAAGGTATGACTTGGCTCAGTAATACAATTTTAAACATAAATACGTATTAATATATAGAGAATAACTCTGTATTTAAAAAGTAAACAAATACATAAATTAAATAAAGTGGTGCAGTGATTCAGCATGTAGCATTGCCACCTCACAGCTCCAGTGTCCAAAATGGATTTTTTAAAACAGAGTTTTATACAGTGTGAGAAATCACATAATCCAATTCATTTGAGATACTGAACAACTAACTCAGCATGATTTAAGTCAAGTGTGTGATGGTTTAGAGTTGCAGTTTGCACAATGCTAAAATGGAGGCTTCAGGCTTGCAGGATTATGAGGTAATTTACCCAAAACATGATAGCTCCAGCTCAAGAAAAAAAATAATAATTCAGATGCAAGACTTGGCTGACTGACAACATTTGGGGTTAATGGAATTCTGTGGAACTTAGATCTTGGGCTAAACTATCCCTGTAAATGCAGACCAATTCACTTTAATCAGGACATCTGTGCAACTGATCAATCAGTAGTCTGCACTTTTTTGTGTATTGTAGAGGATTATGGGTAATTAGCCAAGCCAAACTGTGCTACACTATCCAGAGTAAAAGCTCTAATACACACATCCAACATCTTGACGTAGCTGATTTGCAGCCAAACATGAGCCATTGTAACAGCAGCTGAGTCTCAGCATAGTGATGAGGCTTTACCAGGCAGCTTTACCATCTCCAAGACCTATAGTCTACTGAAAAATTCACTTCCTGTGTTGCTGCACCATATCTTATGGTCTTCTGACTGATTAGCAGAAGTCTTATTAATGCACAGGTTCCCAACCCTTGTGCTGGAGTACCTCCTGTCCTGCACATTTTAGCGTTTCCCCTGCTATAACACACCCACTTCATCTTAGAAAGGGCTGTTAATTAACTGATTAGTTGAATCACATGTGTTATAACAGGGAAAACACTAACATGTACAGAGCAGGGGATACTTCAGGACCAGAGTTGTGGTCTAATGATTAAGAACATCTTTAAAAAAAAAAAAAAAAGAAAACTCAGCCACACACTGGGTCACTCTTCCTAATATTATTTTTATTTATTTATTTCTTTTTTGAAATACCTTGGAATGTTTATTCATGCTGACTTGTCAGTTGGATCAGGGCAAGAGCGTGTTGATTTATTAAATCACCAGCAGGTGGTGCTGTTTTCCAACACTGACTCGTGTTAAAGCCCGTTAACACTAAAAAAATGACGTTGTGTCGTAATTGCGCGTGCCGACATAGGATTATGGGTTAATTATAACTAACTAAGCACTGTCTCAGTATTAATTGAACGGATTGAAAAACAGACATATGTAAAGCCTATGTAAAGATATTTCATAGTATATTGTCTGTTAAGAAACTTCTAGTGGTCATGTGATCATGTGATCATGTTTTCTGACTCCTGAGACCTTGGATGCTAAGTAATCATGATGTAGTGCCTCCGACGCCCACTCTCTACTTCCTGTTTCGCTGCACTTCCTGTGCTCCTCGCCGGCTGCTTCTTTGCACACTTTCTCTGGCCTTTGCTCTTCTTGTGAGTGCGTGTGAGTGCGTGTGGGTGCGCGTGCATGCGTGCATGACTAAGCTCGTGAATGTAGCTGTTTATGTTTCCGTTTTGTCTTAAATAAGAAAATGTGCGGTGTTTACCAGCCTGCATTTTCTTTTCATATTATTGCACAGAGAGTGTCAGTGTTCCTGAATGTGCACAGCACAATTACTCATATCTTTCATATATTCATACATACATACTCTGGAAAAAAAAAAAAAAAAAAGGTAGTAAATCGTACTTTTCCATGTCACTGGGGTGATACCCTTATCTTTTACCTTTAATATGTAGTTTTCATCTGGAAATGTGGATCTACTACACCTTTCAAAAGGATTTGAGGTACATAATTGGACAATTTTAAGTTTTAAAGGTACACTATATGCATCTTTCTAGGTAAATGATACAAAAGGTGCAACCAGTGACAAGTAATGGTATAGTTTACCTTTTATTTCTTTTCTGAGAGTGCACTCACAGTGTATAGTGTATGCTATAACCTGCCTTAGATCACTAAACAAAAAGGGGAAGATCAGTATTGCATCGTAGATCAGGATTGTTACTCAGAGATGCTTTGGGAATACCAGGCCTTGCACGTTGACAGTAAGAACAATGGTTTGTAGGCTTTCTGAGATTTCCCAATCCGTCCTAGAGAATTGGGGGAATAAACAGACATTTCCTTCTGACCTCTCTCTCTCTCTCTTTCTCTTTCCCTCACAAAAACACACACACACACACACATACCATTCTCCATTCTGGCACCCAAATCCTATTTCCACCATTTATGTATTATTTCCTTGACAAGCTGATTTCTCCTCACCCCATACTAATAATACACATTCCTCCCCATACACACTCAAATTTAAATTTGTTGTTCAACCACAACATGCATTGGCGTGTGCCTTGCCCTAATTATATTAGATGGATGGCTCGAGGAAAATTTAATTTGCAAATTTTTACCTCATATGGACTCAACCAGCCAAAACATGTTTGCGTACAAATTGTCTTCACTGGAGCTATGAGGTTAACCTGCTACCAATTAGCATCATGCAAACTGCATGACCAAATTATCACATGCCTCTAACCATGTCAAGCTGTTAAGTAACCTCAGTTTTGTTCTATAAAGTGAACAAAAGGTGTGGTGGCAATTTAAACCAGAAACCACTTTATTTAGATTTAGTTTCATATGGAATTATTCATCCAAATAATGTGGTTTGAGTGTGCAAACTTCTCTCAGACACCAAAAACCCTGCCTTAGCTAACAGACTACATTTGTATGCAAACTATTGTGCAACTATTCCTTTAAGGGACTGTGCTAATGACCAACATATATATATATATATATATATATATATATATATATATATATTATATATAATATAATTCCAACTAAAAGAGCTCTTGAACCAGGGATTTATTCACATGAGATGCCATGAGCTTTGCCATACCATCTCTAACATCAGAATATGTGTTTATTTACTGAAACACTTTCATTTCATTGTGTGAATAAATGAAATATTTTGGTTTAGGCATTCTTCAAGCTCAGGTCCATTGATTGACTCATCATGGACATCTAATCATGTTGGATGTGGGCTGTCATGATTCATTCTCTGCAACACATAATCGGCAGCTGACACTTTTGGGAGGTTTAAAAATAAAATAAATTTAAATAAATAAATAAATGAGTTAAAAATAAATTTAATGCTGTCTTTGGACAATGAGTAATTTCTGTTGCCTATTTTATATATATAATATATAAATAATATTTTTGTGTGTGTGTATATATATATATATATATATATATATATATATATATATATATATATATACACACACACACTAAAATATTAGTGATTAGCAACTGTCACCTATATTTAATTAGGTGGTGCTACTGCTTTGCCATCCCTTGTTTAAAAAAAAAAAAAAAAAAAAAAAATGCCCATCTCATCATAGTGCTCGGTTCTGTGCTCGTGCCTCTCCGGTTTTTCCGCCTCTCCCCGCCTCTCTCCGTAGCTCACACGCCCTTTTGTAAAAAGCCTGCCAGGCGCGGGTCATTGTAGTCGTCGCGCGCATCTCCCAGCACTCCCTTCGCTTTCTCTCTTCCTCTCTGATTTGTCTCCACGCCCTCAGGCGTTTAGCTCACAGCCGCACTGAACGTGTAGAGAGGACTGCAGGTCCCGTTTGCGTGCTCGCCGACGACTCGGTCTTCTTTTTTTCCCCTACAAGCGTGAAACAGCCGGTTTTTGAGGCTTTTCTCACTCCTCCACTTCCATCGCACGCGCCCACCGACAGACCCAGCGCTTCTCAACATGTCAGGCGAAGACGCGCCCGCCCAGCAGCAGAACGCCGAGGAGCAAAAACCGCAGCAGCAGGATGGCGAGTCCAAAAGCGAGTCACCCAAAACCGAGAACAAACCGGAGGCAACGCCCGCTGAACCTGTCGCCGCTGCTGCTGCTGCTTCAGGCGAGGCGGCTGCAACTGCGGCGGCGCCCGCGGACAAACCCGCCGAGGAGGACACGTTCAGCTACCGCGCGCTCGTGCTCACAGGCTACGGCGGCTACGACAAAGTGAAGCTGCAGGTGAAGAAAGGAAAGCCGGCGCTCAAGAGCGGAGAAGTGATGGTGCGCATCAAGGCGTGCGGCCTCAACTTTGCCGACCTCATGGCACGCCAGGGGCTCTACGACCGTCTCCCGTCTCCGCCGGTCACACCGGGAATGGAGTGCTCGGGGATCATCGAGGCCGTCGGTGAAGACGTGACAGACAGAAAAGTAAGATCTTTAGTTCTGATTTCAAGCTCAGAGTTCACACTTGGTCATCGACGTTGCCGATGGGCCACATTGTTTAAATAGCTTGTTATCCTAAATTGCACACCACGCTCCTAAATAGCATGCCTAACTAGTACTCCACCTCTGGTAGCCATGGTAACACATGTTGGCGTAGGCTGACACCAATCTTAGTGCTGTAGAAGGCCAATACGGTTTAAGACGCAGCCCATGTGTCGTTGGTGTTCAGGAGGAGACAATAGACTAGTGCAGTGGACAGATTTTTAGATGTAGAGACAGCGAGCACATCAAGCCTGGCACCGCCTTATCAAGTGTAAGACAAGGTTGCATCTGCAGATGCATTAGGTCCTTAGTGCAAAGTGAATGATCACATAATGACATTACTGTGTTGCTTCCATCCAATAAACCTACCCCTTCTACACTTATTTCAATATCATTATGAATTGCATAAGGGTGATATACATCTCAGAAATGTCATTTGAGGCTAGAATATATATTGAAATGCTTTTCAAGGAGTGCCACCCATGTGACCACACCCCTGAGGGTACCTTATAGCCTGTCGTCTGCATCACCTGGCTCGCGCAGCGATGCCGGGTGGACACATTCTATAGAGTTGGATTTGTTGTAACTCTGTGTTACATGTTACGTTACATTTAAGCAGCTACCGGGTTCAGATTAAGACTGGCAGTGTGAGACTGTAAGTTATTCGGGGAATGAGACGGAGCCGCCGCCCCTCGCGCTCGCACCCGTCCCAGACGTCGCACGAGTGATTGACAGCCTGTGCAGGCGCACAGCATCCTGGGAGGATGTCTGATCCAAAGACGGCTTTGTCTGACACTGATAAGCGATTAAATATTCGTTTCCGGGGGAAAAAAAAAAAAAAAGCAGGAAAATCGACAAGCAGTTCCTCTGACACAGTGACGCGTGG
>CM040987.1:7583508-7604988 GCA_022985145.1 Pangasius djambal
GCGCCGCTGCTCCTCGCCTGTGGAATGCCCTCCCTGAACATCTGAGGGCTCCACAAATGACTGATAGTTTTAAAAGGGGTCTAAAAACGTACCTTTTTAAAAAGTCTTTTAATATTTAGAGTTTAAATTTCTGTGCTAATCTCAGTTGGCAGCTGGTTTTAATTGCTGTATATATTATGACTCTTTTCTGTAGCACTTTTGAGATTTTCTTTAAAATGTAAAGTGCTTTATAAATAAAATGTATTATTATTATTATTATTAATCCGTTCTGCCACAGGCACAAAAAAAGGGTTATAGCCTTACTTATTGTTTGTAGATTTCTTTTCTGCGCAGAGCAGTACACGTGGACCACGTCCTCTGACGTAAATCCTGAATGGTATATCAGGCTTTCACATGGCTTACAAAAAGTCACACCTTTGAGCTTCAGGGTGCTTCTACATACAGTATGTATAAAGTATTATATTAGTTTGATTTGGGCACTGATGTGTTCACTGGTCAGCAGCTGCTTGTGAGTGAATCTTGGTGCTGTTTGATTAGTGAGAACACATTTCAACCCAAATTTGAGCAAGTTGCAGGAAGTCAATGGCAGACTTTTGTGAGTATGTTTCAAGCCCTGCCCCTTTCCCACACACACATGCTGCTCAGCTTAAATGTGGCATGAAATGAAATCAAAGAGAAGATGAAACAAATGTAATTTCCCTCTGAATCAGACCAGACTGATGGGTGAGAAAGCAGAGTGTGGCATACATTTCTTGCCACAAGCTTTATAAATCCCTGTGGTTTTATGTTCTCTTGAATGCAAGAACACAACTTCTGAAACTGAACAAGCTTTCAAACGGTCTGCGCAGAATCACAAAACGGGTTCTCTTTCGGGAGGGTAGAACTGCTTTAGAAAGCTAAAACTGTTTACCATTCCAAGAACGCCTGAGTAGCTCTCTCTTAATAAGCAGATGTGCCACCACTGAGAAACGATGAACACATGAGGAGACGTTGCAAAATAAGACGCATCGAGCACCATAGTGTTTAATGGATTGTCCCTTAAATGTGCTACATAAATTCCCACAGCACAAGGTTTCCCTTTCAGACAAGAAGAACTGCTTTAGGGTGTACCTTAGTTTACTAGGGACTCGGCCATACAGGAGCCAGAAGAACTTAAGGTTTCAGTTCATTTCTAATCAACTTGAAAGATGACTGAACTGATGAGTTATGCCAGTGAAAGTGGCTTTATCATCATTACAACACACCACAATGCTGTCTTTAAGTTTAACCTAGAAGTGATCCCCCCCCGTCTGATCCATTGTTTAGTTAACCAGCTTGTGTTTGATGGAGTGGTGTGATGCTGTTCATCATTTGATGGAGTGGTGTTTTCTTCAAGAAAACTTGAAGTCCCCGTGAAGTGCCTTGCGAGTTATTCGATGTGTTTTGACGTAATTTGTACTGAAACAGGAAGTCAGGGCGGGACATATCAAGTGACTCCTCCCCCTTTTTGAATAGCCAGTAGCATTTAGCTTACCTCACAGGCTGTGCATATTAGAAAATTAATTTATTTTGATTAAACATCATTTAATAATTGTCACGTAAAATACTTACTCGGGCCGAAGGCAAATACCTCATCCTCCTTCAAAGTGAATGAATTCAAGCCATTTCCTTCTTAACCGACTTACAGTTGGAATAAAGCGGACTTTGACTTTGAATAAAACACGCACATCCGAACAGCCAAAGACACATTTACGACCCATGCTTGCTGATATGATTTCTCTTGGCAACATCAGCAAGGTGACTTTTATAATGTTGGGTGCAGGACACTTCAGATTCTGTTTGATTGGACTGAAAATCTGATGAGAAGCTGAAGTGCAGAATGATGTCATCAAAATGGTTGATCCGTGTAGATGATTAAATGAGAGAATTGTAAGTCGCTCTGGATAAGGGTGTCTGCCAAATGCCATAAATGTATAGGTGGTAGAGAGAGACTGTAACTTTTGCATGCATATATCTTCTAGATGCGAATGTTGTCACTGATTGGAGCACACTAGCTTATAGATAACCTTAAGGCTAACACATACATACTAAAAGCCACAAAACTTGAAATTTGATTGCATGGGGACTTTAAAGGAACAGCTTTTCCTTTGACCGTTACAAAGCACTGATAGTGGAGACTCCTTCTATAAATTTTGAATAAACATCTCCTTAGAGAAAACCTTGCCATGTCAACAATTATACATTCTTCTTTGATGCACAACAGCCCAGTTTTTAATGTTTGTTAGTCCTATAGGAAAAATACCATATTAGAGTGAGCACTTTAATGAAAACCCTTGATTTGCCTTACAGCCAGAACTATTGTCAGAGCTGCTGGTATAAAAAAATTAATCAACACCTTCTGAATTCAACAGTGCTGTGGTATAACAAACACAGTTTCTGTTTAAGTTTGTGCCTTGGTACGGTTTTTGAGAAGTTGAGAAATGAACGAGACTATTATTTTAGTTATTAGCTTTTAAATTAGTATTACTCTGTGTGTATGGAAATAGCATGTCGTATGATGGGATATGTGTAATTCAATTCAATTCAATTCAATTTTGTTTATTTATTTATTTAGCACTTTTAACAGTGGACATTGTCACAAAGCAGCTTTACAGAAATCCAGATATAGATGTAGATTTAGGTCCCTAATGAGCAAGCCAGAGGCAGCAGTGGCAAAGCTGTCTGAGATGACATGAGGAAGAGAGAGCTTGAGAGGAACCAGACTCAAAAGGGAACCCATCCTCTTCTTGGTGACAGCAGACAGTACGATTATGAGTCATTAGTCTTCCACAACTGTATGCTATAAAATCAAGCAGTGCTAAGTGTTTTGAAAGGATCCTTAGTATGAGCGTCAAGATCTTTTTTTGATTCTATTAGAGTTAGAGTTTAAATCTGTAGTATCAAAGTGGAGTTATCCACTGAATAATAAATGAGACTAGGCATAACGAGCAGTTCTGCAACCTTTATCTGCTTCTGGTGCCAGGTGTGTATAGTACTTTATGGATGTTTGGGGGCAAGAAAAAAAAAATTATCCAAAGTTTAATATTTCCAAACAGAAGTAGATTATCTGTAACTGCTTTGGTTTAACTTAGGCTAAAAGTTGTTTAGTTTATACGTTATTGTTTAGTTTTATGATTCACAGTTTTGAAGCACTCATACACACCTGCAGTGTATTGTGATCAGAAATATAACATGTTTATGAACATGCTGCACACTTGTCGGTCTCAAGATGGTTTCCCTGATGTGTGTGTGTGTGTGTGTGTGTTTTTTTCTGCAGGTGGGTGATAAGGTGCTGGTTCTGAACCGCAGTGGTCTGTGGCAGGAAGTGGCTGTGGTCCCCACCTCACACACCTTCCCCATGCCCGAGGGGATGGGTTTTGAGGAGGCGGCCGCTCTGCCCGTCAACTACATCACCGCTTACATGATGCTGTTTGACTTCGGCCACCTGCGTCCCAACCAGAGTGTGCTCATCCACATGGCTGCAGGTCTGTGTGTGTGTGTGTGTGTGTGTGTGTGTGTGTGTGTGTGTGTGTGAGAGAGAGAGGGGGAGAGAGGGAGAGAGAGAGAGAGAGAGAGAGAGGGGGGCGGGGGGAATCTTGCTCTCTCTTTGTTGGCTGTGTGAGATACAGGGTGGGGTGTATTGTCTAGAGATGATTTTCTGCAGCTGTTGATGGTGACCTGGTGACTTTGTTGTTGCTTATCTGCAGCAATCTTTCATTATATTTTGTGTCCTATATACACATTTCTGTGTGTGCGCTTGTAAATTGTTGCAGCTGCTACGACTGGACTGTTGTGGGAATGATAATATACAGCGTTGTTTTAGATTAGCTCATGTGCATACATCATTTATCAGCGACCAAGCAAAAAAAGAATGCGTGTGTGTGTGCGCGCGCACACATGCATCTTTGGGCGGTTCAGCAGATCTTTGCCAATGAATTGTAGGCTGTCTAATCAAGTGTCTTCTGGGACGTCATGCACAAAGTGCAGGTGTGTATTTGTTTCCAAAATTGTCGGTGTCTCTGGAGACTAAAGCATGTAGCACTAGAGTGGCCTCATCCTGTTTGTTTACAGAAGAAATTCTAGAAGTTACAGAAGTAACTCTAGTGCATCATATTTAAATAGCCATAGTAATAAAATTTATAAGGGGAGATATTACACATGTTAACAGTGCACTGACATCTCATTCTGCCTTTTATGTCATTAATAATGCATGTGTTTCTTATTTAAACTTGAGGAATGAGGCTGGCTTTTTATCCACATGAAATGAATGTGAGGAATTATTAATGAAATTGTTTCTTATAGAGAGAACCGGTGCCTAGAATCGGTATCAGACTAATGCCCGCAAAAAACAGTGAATTAGTTATCAGTGGGTAAAAAAAAAAGAGTTTAATCCGATCCTCTAACAAATGGAAAAGATTGGAATTCTATTTTGGAGATTTTTGTAGAAATGCGTATATAAAGAGGCATGATTGTAATTTTTCTTAGGTTTTTTTTTTTTTTTTTTTTTTTTTTTTTTTTTTTTTTTTTTTTTTTTTTTTTTTTTTTTTTTTTTTTTTACATTTAAACTTTACACGTTATCATATTTATTATATTTGTCATGTAAGTGAAAGAGTTTAACTGAATAATAAAGTTACAGTTTTGTGTGTCATGTTTTTATCTGTGTATTTGAAATAAAAAAATCTTTAAAGCTTAGTATGTTTTAAAGAAAAAATATCGGATGGATGTCAATATTAGCTGATACTCAAGCTTTCAGTATCGGTATCATTATCAGATACCGCAAATGGAAATTAGCAAAGATTCAGTGGTATTGTATGAAAAATTGGTAGTGTGCCATCTCTAGGTTCATTTTTAATCATCAGGCAAAGCACATCACTCTTGAATTTGGTCTGAGCAGGCTTTATTGAAAGCAGTCCTTTACACTTGCATTAAATTTGCTAAACAGATGGCATGTATTATTCTAATCTATTAGATTTTTGCTCATTTCCATTTTCTGCCTGTAGCCCTGTAATCTCCAGTGGAGAATCTCCAAAATTTTTCACTCCATTTGCTATCCACTGCGCTGGTAGTGTGTGCGTGTTTTCCCACAAACTATTTCATCACATTTCCCTGCGCTCAGAAAAGAACAGAAAATACATTTAGCTGAAACCTGTGGAAATCTAAGGGCACTTGTTGAACTCCATCAATAAACCTTTAAGTGAAATGTTTTTGAAAACTTTCATGAATGATTCAGCCAGGTTATTGGAAGTGAAGCTATAGATCTGTAGAATTCATAGTTTCAGAAGCAGGACTGGTAGGATGAATATGAAGAATAGGAAGAATATGCGATTGTGTTAACACTGTACCTCAAATTAAACATGGAAGTGTCTTCTTGTTGTTGTTGTTGTCTGAACTCTATAAGAACTGCTTTAGTAAGTCTTTCTCTCATGCCTGTGTCGTATTAAGACCTGTAAGTGTCTTATAGATTTTTCACATTAAATGGCTAGATTTTAACATTTAGTGACTCAAACAACTGCCCTTAGATTTCTGTTAAAAGTGTATTTTGATTAAGCAGCTTTTCTGTTCTTTTCTCAGTGCTGGTGAAATGTGTCAAAATTATGACTTGTGCTATTTACATGTACGCAACACATTCATTACCTGGAGATTAAACCTACATGACCTAACTTAGCGTAATGAAATTTAAAGCGAAGGCCTTTGGCTCTCACGAGCACCAATACCACGAGTCATTTCATTTTTTAGAAATGTTAGTTATAGAGCTCTGAGGTTTTCCTTTGTTATTAAATCAAAAACCCGGAGTATTCCTTTAATTTCCTAGGACTTCACTTAGTGTAAAATCTGTCCAAATATTATCAGAATCAACATCATGACAGTGCCTGCGTAATAAAAGCAGGTCACGAGACATGGAGTATGAGCACCATGGCAGCACTAACAAGCGTAAACCAGGTTGTGGCAATGTTCTCATTCATCACCAGGGATCACTATTGAAATTACTGCTTTCTGTTGTGTAGTAAAACTGATCTATCCAGACCAGACTGAGCTTAATTAATCATAATTCACAGCACTCTAATAAATCACACACAGTTTAAGCACGTGACCTGTCTCAGCTGTTCTTGTTGTTGGGAATTACTCGTGCTTTCTTTCTTTTGATTAATGCATCATTAGCCATGCCACATTAATCAATATGAACACAGAGGTATGAAATAAGAACCCAGCTGCTCTAGCGCACTGTCAGCATAATGTTCATTAAACTCAGCGTGACATTTTGTAAATTGTGAAGTTTGTGTGTGTGACCGAGAAAGTGAAGGGATATTTTTTTCCTTTTTTTTTTTTCTCTTTGTCATATTTTATATTCCTTACTTAAGACCTTTTTTTTAAAAATTTTTTATTATTTTTTTTTTTTAAAGTAAAGTATATATATTTTGGTTGTGAAACCAAACAAAAATAATCACGTGATAACCCAAAAAAGTAAGTATTTTTTCAAAAAAACTTTATTAATTTATTCTATTAGATTTATATGAATGTACTTGTTCTAATATTTTAATGTTTATATATCTATTTCTTTATCTGCCTCCAGTGTTGGTGCTTTGTAACATTAAGAGGTAAAGCTGTTCTTTTAATTTTCTGACTCATTTTTTTTTCATCTTATTAACTTCAAGAGGAAATGAGGAAGGTCTGATTATAGCTGTGATAAGCAATATCACCTTTACTTGGGTCTAAGTCTTTTTTTTTTTTTAAATTCTTTGGAATCAGGTATTTTATGTATGTTGACGTTCTTTCTGATAGTTATCAGATGTCAACTGCTTACACTTAATTTTTTTATTTTTTTTTTATATAAAGAATATGCATTTCTTTATCTTTGATAGTAATCTTCTTGATCGTTACGCACAAAGCATAATGACATTTGGAGATTTGGCTCCAGAGGTGGAGCAGTGTTTCAAGCCATGAATTTTTTCCCCACCCTCGTTTCTTGGAATGTGTGATGGGTTAGTTGGGGTGGTTGGTTGCTTTAGTGTTTTTGCACACAGTGTATTATAGTGAAGAAGAAAAAATACTGAACTATAATTTAAACAGTGTTTGCGCTGTTGGTATACATCTGTTGTAAAATAGCCTGTGTGTCATAAACTGTGTCTGAATCTCCATGAAACCTGAATGCCGTCCCATTCCATATGGTCTACCAGTGTTCACAGTAAGAGAGAATGGCTTCTCTAGCTGATTATTAAACTATGCTAATGGGGTACTGTGGGCTGGAGTGCATACAGGAAAGACCCGATAAATGAGTGTAGGAGATTGAGATTATACATGCAGTGAATGACTGAAGGTGAGAGAAATGCAGATTGTGGAGAGAGGGAAGAGAAAGACACTGAGAGGAAGAGAGAAATGTAAAAGGTGGGTGGTGGTCGGTTTAGGCTGAAACTCTGCCCCTGCTCAATAGGATATTGTTCGACACACATCCTTCCCACCCTCGCACTCTTGCTCTCTTTGGGTTTACACATCTGCATCCTCTGCCTGAATTCAGTACGTGGGATTAGATATGAACACACACACACACAGAGCAGTGCTGGATGGGAAAGTGAAGTCCTCCTGGCGAGGTGTATGCATACGAGTGATTCTTTGGCTCGTGTCAGGAGGAAATACAGTGATCCATCTGGAGTGTCGCAGAAGGCAGAACCTCGCTGATCTCTCAGACCACCACACCCAGAACAGCAGGAGGGGGGTTACAGAGATGGAGGGAAAGAGGATGGAATAAAGAAAAAACATTTCCGTTACACTGATGCAACTAAAAATTTATTCTTAATATGGTTCAAATTTATATACAGTATATACACACACTCGCTGGCCACACTATTAGCAACACTTGTACGCCTGATCATTCATGCATTTACCTAATCAGCCAAGCATGCAGCAGCGGCACAAATCATACAGGTCGAGAGCATCAGTTCCCTAAAACTGGACAGTTGAAGACTGGAAGAACATCGCCTGTGCCCACTGTAGCCTCAGATTCCTGTTTTTTTTTTTTTTTGTTGTTGTTTTTTTTTTACTTTTTGCACCATTCTGTCTAAATCCTAGAGACTGTTGTGTGTGTGGAAATCCCAGGAGATCAGCAGTTTCTGAAATACTCAAAACAGCCCATCTGACACCAACTTCCATGCCATGTGACAGCAAAGTCACTGAGGTCAGCCCCCTGCCCCTCTTTCTGATGTTAGAAGTCAACATTAACTGAAGCTCTGGACCTGTATCTACATGAGTTTATGCATTGTGCTGCTGCCACACAATTGGCTTATTGGATAATTGCATGAATGTGTAGGTGCAGAGGTGTTCCTATTAAAGTGGCTGGTGAGTGTACACACTGTGTGTATACATCTATGTATATAATTGTATATTGAAATAACATGATGCGTCCAAGTCTATTATTTTATATGCGAGAGAAAGAGAATTGAGTACAGTCTCATCCCCAAATGTGTGTTTGTGTGCATGTGTTTTTCTCCGTGCTTACAGAGGGAGTGTGTGTTTTCAGGAAGCGCTTGGGAGTTCAGTGCACAGGATGTTTTTTACATTTATCCTGGAACTGAAACGTGTTTCCTCTTTCACATCTTAAGCTCCTGACACACACCCTCAGCTTGACACCACTCCATGTGTTATGGCCAAGAAGAAGCTGGGGAAGGGTGGAGTGAGGGGGCCATGTAGAGTCATGGTGCTTGTGCCAGCAAGCTATAGTGTGTGGCCAAAAGCAAATAAGCACTCATTAATTATTAAACCACGATAAAGTAAACATTAAACTAAGAGTCCACTGATTTGGACATTGACCCAGTGCTGTGCTGGGGGTTGCAGTCGGCCTGGGAGTGTAGGACGTTATGAGCTGGAATGTGTGTGGACACATGGGCCAAGAATGATTTGATTCTCAGTGAATAAATAAAATATAAAGTGATGATTCTCAATTGTTTTATCATCTGGCTCTCTTTAGCCAGCTAGCCAGTTTAGCCGTCATACTCTTGGCTCTATCAGTTATATGCGGTCATGCTGAACTTCTTTACTTAACTGTGTGTCTGTCAAAATTATTTTCCTCTGTTGCACTGACCTGTCCAGCAGCTGCTGTATATTATGGGGTTGACAAATTCCATTAAAACTGCTTTCAAATTTTAATGTCTTGAAAGATTTAGTATAAGATTTACTGCTGCACAGTGAGTAAAGATTAGCAGTAGCACATTTTTGTTTTTATACTGCGTAAACTGTAGATTAAAAAAAAATCTTTATAATCTTTAATATTACTGATTCATTTATTTATTTACACACAGTATAGCTTTTTGATCACTGATATTCAGCTATATTTTTACATCTTTTCAATTCTCCTAGTCTTGGGATTTTTTTACGCCAGTTGAACACACAGGCTGAATCCCAAATGGCTTGTTGTTCACTGTATATGCTCACTACGTAGGGCGTAACATAGTGGTGTTGAGGAATCTACATAGTGCACTATACGGCCAGTAGAATATCATCTGAGATTCAACCCTTCAAACTGAGTGCCTCAAATAAACGTACATGTAATTTCATTTACAGGACATATTCTATGTTAAGTTTTACCTTAGAAATAGAAATCACTACCTGAATTTAAAAAAATGTGTGTGAAAACAAATGACAAGCCTTTATCCAAAGCCCTTATATCGGGTGACGGGTCACTTAGCTAAAAAGTTCAGAAAACCCGCTTTCTACGGGTAGAACATGTGATCTTAATATTTCAATGGAAATTTTTTTTTCAATTGTATAAATTTTTATGTGTGTATTATAAAGTTGTAATATTTGAGAATTCTGGTGTGTTGCTCTCCATTTAGTACGTCTGCACTTTCATTTCTGAGCTGTGTATTAGGGATAAGTTTTAGCTGGTTGAGTGTTTAATATGTTGGCAGGTCAACAGATTTGAACTTCGAACCTTAGAAAATGGAAATCTCTGTCCTCTAGTTGCCCTCTTCTTGTGGGCTCCAACTGGGAATCTGTAGAATTCCACAATATTTTCTGGGAAATTCCTCCTGAAAACAACAGATCATGCTGTGGTGACTGAGAGCTGCCAAATCTCTGTGCGTATCTGTTTGTGGGTGTGAATGTGTAAGCACAGGGAGAAATATAAAGACTTCACTGTGTCCCCTGTGTATTGTGTGTGTGTGTGTGCCCTCATGCACCGTTGTTTATAAGGAACCTTATCGGATGAGCATCAGTCTTCATTCAGCCATGAAAAACAATGGAATTTTATCCTGAGCAGAACAAATGGAATTAACCATGGAAATCTGTTTATGGCCCTGGAGACTCTCTTACCCCATCCTGCTTCACTTTTTTCTATCCCTTTCTCTTGTGGTCTCATTCTCTCTGTCTTTCTGTTCCCCTTTTTGCTAGTGGTGCATAGTTTTTCGTGTCAGAAACACTGCATGGAAAAAAAAAACCCTCCCATTCCCAGTGTCAGATTAGAAATTTGACTGTATGGTAAATGGTTGTCTTGGCAATTTTGCTGCTGGTCTTGTGATTAGGGCACTGAAGTCACGGGGTAGACTGACCCTCTGTACGTACGTATACACACACACACACACACACACACACACACTCACTCAGTGTGTGAGGACCAGCAGGGAGGGAGCAGGTGAATAAGAAGTGTCTGCAGAGCCTGGGAAGTGTGTGTGTGTGTGTGTGTGTGTGTGTGTGTGTGTGTGTGTGTAAATGTATTGTGGACAGACAGGACAGCTTGGCTGGGGTCTCCATGGCACACAAACCAAATTCGCCCCAGACAGCATGAACCTGAAAAGAGGAAATACAGGGTGGTCTTTTTTTTCTTAGTTTTCCACCTTATACACACACACACACACACAAGCAAAAAATTGGGTTATGGCTATTTAAAAAGTCTAACGTTCTCACTCCAGTGGCTAGTTCCTGGTTTATTTTTCACACCATGCAAATGAATCAGTGAGCTGTTTGCAGTTTCTTTTGGAGTTAACACAAGTCAGCAGATGGTGACATCAAGCACAGTCGAGTTGTTAATTTATTCAGAAAAGGCTGATTTGAATTTCGTATTGCACTAGAGTTGCGTGGTGCTATTTCTTCACCTTGCAAATATGATGTACCTTGCAATAAGTCAAAAAATGTCACGGTTAAATATCAGCCTGCATTCATTTGACCGCTTTTATTATGCCTATGCCATTATTTATCATATGCATGTTGCAGGATACTTTGCGAAGGCAAATTCTGCAATAACAAACAATATATTGTGCAGCCTTATAAGGCACTGACAGCATTTGTATGGTATGTTGCCTGGCCTTACCCAGGGTGTGGGTGTGTTTTTCATTCTGGCATTCAATAAACGCTGCCCTTTATGTTGTTTGCAGCGACCTTTTATGAATGCATTCTCACTTCCTGCCTTTCCTGATCATTTTGTCCTATACATATACTGTATTTAATGATAATTCTCTCAAGCACAAATTAGCGCTTACTTTCAACTTTGCACCGAGTGTGAGTCATCTGCATTAGGCTTTAATTTGGTTAATGAACTAAACATGCATACAAATATTTTTACTGTTTTTCTAATATTTCATTTTCGAGGCAGATATGGGGACTCAAGTGTAGGGACTCAACCTGGATGCCAAAGCTGAATGTTATGAATAAAAAAAAAAAATTTTTTTCATTAAAAATGGTTCCAAAGAAGTAGGCTTCTAAGCTTGGTTAGAAACGTAACTCCGGCTCTGTGGTTTGAACTATATTTCCTTGGCTAAAAATTTTTACCAAATTTTGTCATTTTTATGTCAGTCTGATTTCTTTTTTTCCCCCCATTTTTTATATCTTCAATCATTGTCAGTTAATTGAAATCTTCTAGGCTTTATCACACAATAGTATTACTAACCAAGCCCAGAGCCAGTCCATTCCTCTTCTAACGTGTGTCTGCGGCATTGACGACTGCCAAGCACTTTGACTTGTTGAGATGGGAGTGCAAATTCCTCAGCTCTGCCACTTGTCCTCAGACTTAACACACTTAAGGTGGCTTGGACATCATACGGAGATGGTGAAGAAATGCACCAATCTGATCAAATGTCCCATGGTCGACTGGCGCCTCTAGTTTTCACAGTGTGTCGTGTCACACAGCACTGGTGCTAGTTGGCCCCTGTCAGCACACTTCAGCGCTAATTGATGCTCAGTTGACTTGGTGTTGGAGGCCAGCAAGAGCAAGAGTTCTGTGGTTGGTTGTTCAATGTAGTAAATCGGTAAGAGACACGGAACTGATGTGAGCAAAGGACACAAATGACAGAGTACGATGTTCGAGGTTCTTCAAGGGCTTGGCTTCCTAAAATGGTTCTACCCAAAATTATTTCTGATGGGGAAGTTCAATTTGTAGTTCTGCTTAGACAGGGCAAAGAACCTTTTAGCATGGGAGATGAAAGAATTTTTAAAGCATACATCTCATTTTTCAGCTTCTCCTCGTCTGCTAAAAATATACTCTTAGAAGGGTTCCTCAAGGGGGTCTTTGGATTGTTCTTTGAATGGTTTCTTAGCTTAGCGGTTCCAGCTTTCTAAACAGGTTCTAACAGGAACCTTCTTAAATGGAACACACTGTTGTGAGGTTCTACATATGATTTTAAGGTTCCCTAAAAATAAAGCAAAGAATCTTTTAGGGTGTTAGATGGACCCTTTTGTCTAAGAATACAACTACATTTTTGCAATTAAATAGCCAAGTTCAGCATCTGAAATCCAGACAGACAGATTCACACTGGCTTTAAAGTAGTAGCTAGTTGAGTTTGTTTGGGTACATACCAAACCGCATACTACCTCACTAAATGGAAGGGCAGAAGAGGACACAGTTGTAGATACAGCTCCTGGTAGGTGGAATATTACACATGCTGCACATAATCACATAGTGTGTGATTTGGGACAGGTGTTTTTTTTTTTTTCTGCAGTGCTAGGTCTTTATTTTATTAATAATACAGACTACTTCCACCTGCTGGTCAGCATGCATAGGAGAAACTAACAGTTTATAGCAAAATGTCTTCCAAAGTTCTTCATACTCAGTTTGTATTTTTTCAGATAGCCTTTATGAATGCCTTTGACAAAAGAAGAATGTATTGAGATCATTCTCATGGCTGGATCAGGAAGCTGTCACAGGGTTGCGATGGACTGTAACAGGAAACACGGCAAGCACATCACACGACATTGTTGCCAAACTTGGTAACAAATTCAAAAAGACTGAAAGTGCTGCGGACCAGCCGAAAAGTGGACGTCCACGAACATCCACCGACGAAGACACAACCGACACGGTGCTGGCATACATAGTCCCCTACATATGGAGACTTTTGGGACACCCTGTATTTGCTAGTCTTCAATGCTTTTCACAGAATTAAGGCAGTGGGGGCAATTAGCCTTACTTGATGCTAGCTTTTTACCATCAGCTTGAAGTACTGACCAAGGACTGTGGCACTACTGTTTTATTGTGTATTTACATTTGCTTATTTGGCAGATGCTTTTATCCAAAGCAGATGAGGATCTAACAGTGACAAATCTGTGGTACCAGGATTCAAATTCACAACCTTCAAATCAGTAGTCCAGAGCCATAACCATTGAGCGGCCACTGTTCCCATATGGTTTGTATGGTGTGTCTGCGTGCTGGCTTGTGAGGTCTCACTGTATTTCTTCTCCTTAGGTGCCCTTTTCTTATCTGGAATGTGTGTTATTTGAATTTGCGGATGAAGCAGGTTCAAACGGGTGCATGCTTACTCTTTAGCAAACTGAATATTCTGTATTTTGCTTATCCTGTCTTATTGCAGGAGGGGTGGGGATCGCTGCCACTCAGCTCTGTAAGACGGTGAAGGATGTCACTATCTTTGGAACCGCCTCTGCCAGTAAGCATGAGGTCATCAGCGAGGGAGGAGTCACGCACCCCATCGACTACCGTACACGGGACTATGTAGAGGAGGTCCGCAAGATCAACCCCAAAGGTGAACGCTAACCAAATATTTTGAAACAACCCTAAAAAAATTTAAATGCTAGCTTAGATGAGGCCTAAAGTTTAAAGCTGACTTGCTAGTTTAAAGCTCCGTGGTAGGAAGTTAACATTCCATTTCAGATCAGTTAACCTCTCACCTTTAAGGTGAAATCTAACTTACCAGCTTTCCAGCTCTGTGGTAAAAGTTACTCTATCCCCAAAGATGAAATCTAACCTCCTTGTTTATAAAATTAACTTATAACCAACTCCCAACCTACTAATGTTAATCATTAGTAATCCTGTAATGTGAATCTTAATTATTAGCCTGTTTCACTGTTTACTTGAATTTAATGGGTTTAATCCAAGGCGTGTAACTCAAATATATAGACCTATAAACGTCTGTTATTATCTAATTACTCTTTTATTAAAAAAAAAAGTTTTGTGAGAAGAAAGTTCAGGAATAAAAATGCTCCAACAAATATCTGAACTGCTGTCTTGAATCACAAGAGTTATGGAATGATGACCTTCCAGCTTTGATCAGCCTTAAAGTTACTAAAAATTAATTTGGACCGTTGTAAAGGTAAAAGCTAATATACTTGTTTGGATTAGTTCCAAATCTGAATGCTATCGTACTTGCTTTGATCAGCCGCTTAGAGTAAACATTAACTAACATTAGCGGTTTAAATCAGTCTGAAATATGAAGGCTAAACTATCAGCTTTGATCATTCCACAGATGAAAAGTTTGGAAATTTCAGAATGGGAAACTCACATACCAGCATAATTTAGCCCCAAAACGAAAGCTATGCTTTCAGGTTGGATTATGCTGAAGTAGAAGACTAACCTGCGATCTTTAGTTTTGCCCCAAAGGGTATAGCTTACATACCAGTTTAGGTCATTCCAAAGGTAAAAACTAAGCTCACATTTAGCTTAATCTCAAAGGTGAAGGATAACCTACCTGTCTATATCGTCAGGAAGGGGGAACACTAGCCAATACTAGCTTTGCGTCCCAAAGGATAAACCTATCCTAGCAGTTTAGAACTTTCTTAAATATGGAGGCTAATCTACCCATCTGGATCAGTCTCAAAGTTATAAGCTAATCTGCTGGTTTAGATCATCCCAATGTGCAAAACTAACATAATAGTATAAATTAATTGGTCTCGAGTGAAACATAGCAGAAGCAGATTAATGCTTGTTAGTTTATTTAAACTTGGTTTGTACCATGTCAAGCTGTTGCTTTAACGATTATAATTTATTTATTTTTTATTTATATATATATATATATATATATATATATATATATATATATATATATATATATATTTATAAAGAAATATTTAATAAAAATAATGTTTGCTCATCATGACTGAAATCACTATATTCAGAAGCAGATCTGCTTCTAAGTCAGGGTTATTTCAGGATTTGAGTAATATACCATGTTTGCCTGCCTGGATCTCACTGACTGAATTGCACAAGACTGCACACATTCGAGATTAGACTGCTGGACTTATTCAGCGACATGTAAGCACTGACATGACCTAGTTTACCCAGACTTTAGAGCCTAATAACAGAGCTGTACACTTGCCCTCAGTGCAGCATTCAAACAGTGATTCGGAAAGTTCACAGAAGGCCATCAGTTCAACTTGACTGCACATAACATAAGGACCATCCTGATGACTGGGGATTTATGATCATTGTAAATTTATTAAGAAAAGAATAATGATTATTTCACTGTGAATACTTTTGCGTCTCCACCTCATGAAGTCAGTTAAAAACAGGCTTTGGTTCCTTTTGTTATTTACATTCTGATAACTTGTCTGGTGTGTTATTTTAACCTTGAATTGTAGTGTTGCTGTTCAGCTGTATGTGTGTGTGGGAGAGGATGAATGCGAGTGAGAATACGTGTGTGTATTTTTAAACCTGCTGGACGATTTATGCTCTTTATCTTATCAGGAAAAGGAAGAACTTTCAACTGTTTTCTCATCAGTGTAAATAAGATAAATAATGGCGATATTATTCACCAATACAAAGTATTTGTGTGTGTGTGTGTGTGTGTGTGTGTGTGTGTGTGTGTGTGTGTGTGTGTGTGTGTGTGTGTGTGTGTGCGCGTGTGTGCGCGCGCGTGCATGTTTTTCTTTTTCAGGTGTGGACATTGTCCTGGATCCCCTGGGTGGTTCTGACACCCATAAGGGCTACAACCTGTTGAAGCCAATGGGCAAACTCATCAGCTACGGTGAGTCGGAAGGCACACACAGTTTGAAAAGTTAAAGGTGTGAGCAGTTATGTTTTTTTTTTTTTTTTTAAATAAATACTTTTTGGAATATTTAGTCGTCAATAAAACCTGCTCTCTGTAGCAGATCCAGTCACAAAACCCCTAATGACACTAAATCACAAACATCCAACTAATCAATTTTGAAAACTCAATCTCTTGCACTAGCATTCAGGTGGTGTGTGTGTGTGTGTGTGTGTGTGTGTGTGTGAGTGAGAGAGAGAGCGCGCGCGCGCGCACGAGAGAGCGCGAGAGCACATGGCTTTGGGCAGAAACACTAAAGGAAACAGCTAGGTTCAGCTATCATTTAGACAAGCATTTTGGTCTGGCTTATCCATTGTTTAGTGTATTACTTCCACCTCATTTGTTTCTCCCTCTCTATCAGCTGGTTTAATTCGAGATTCTAGGACATGAATGTTATTTGAGCAGTGCACAGAACAGACCAGGCCGAATGAAGAACAGCACAAAAGTAACAAAAATGACCCACTGCAAATGATGAATAAAACAGCTAAACACTTGAATGATAATAGTTAACAATTCAATAAAATGATAAATATCAAACCATCCTCCTAATTGTAATTTAATTAGCTTTTTAATTTACATGCACCTTCATCTCTTTTATATCAAAGCATATTTATTACTTTCACCCTTCTGTGTGACTGTCCTGCATGTTATCGATAGTTTTGTGGTCTGAATAACAAATGAAACGACTCATTGAAACAATTTAACAAAATGTAATCAGATTACTTTGAATGTATATGAAATGACTGTCACTATCTTTTGTATTATTTACTTTCCATTTTATAGCATTTTTCTATTAAATACATCACTATCTATGAATTTGTTACTTTCACCTGTCATAAGCCAGTGACTGAGGACAAGTGAAGTGATTATAGCAACAGTGTCATTGAAAATCTTGTTCTTGCAGACTATAAATAATTACATGGAAACATGATTGCGGAATCTAACAGTTGACTGCGATTAGCTCAAATAATTGTCGTTCCGCAAATATGTCTTACATAATTATGCAGTTGTAGTTGTGACAAGCCTGGAATATACTCGCAGTTTGTGGTAGGATAATTGCTATATGTTGTTTTTGTCCACATGGTACAGCCCTTGTCAGCGAACTTCCGTCTGTGTTGCTGACTACACCTTTAACCTAATCACTTCATACTTGTTGTTAGGAGGTCTCTGAGAGACCACAAAGTACTGCACTTCACTGAAACAGCTTATTGAAGCAGACACTCAGGCATTAATGCAAAGTGAGTGTAGGCCTCAGCTGATCGTGTAGGATAAGCATGCATGATCAGCACGCAGTCAGCACCTCGCTTTCTCCACATGTTTAGAAACTTAATGCCCATGACAAGTTTACTAAACAGCACAGCACTCTTGTGTCCCTCTGCTGCCCTCTCTCTCTTCTCAGTCTCACGCTCTTTCTAGCAGTCTCTCTCGATCTATCTCTCCCCCTCCTGCTTGGGCTTATCAGCATCATGGCAGCCAAGTGGAACAATGGAGCCTCTATCTGCCCCAGAACCCGGACTGTGTCCGAATGTAGCAGATTGGGACATGTCCAAATCTCAGGCCGGCTCAGAGCCCACTTTGTGTGTGTCAGTGTGAGTGTGTGTGTCTGAGTGTAGGGAGCAGGAATAGGGGGGATGCGAGGGCAGAATTAGAGTAGCCGAAATAAATAATTGCTTAAATCTTGCTAAAAGGAAGGGTGGCCAAAGAAATGCGAACAAGACGATGAGTGGAAACGTGCTGACGGACATGAGAACAGAGCTGTTAGGAGAAGTGAGGGGGTTACAGGGTGCAACGTTGCAGGCAGACAATGCTGAGACACTGAGGAAAAGAGGCATGTAATGCGTCACTAAATGAAAAGGACTCACAGTGGATCTATGGAACAGTGGCTCATCAGTCGGACAGAAACCCAACACACACAAGCTCTTATTCACCATACTTCGAGAACATGCTTAGAATTCAGACCCCAAAATTCCTTCAGTAATACGCTCGCCCACGGAACACACACGCGCACACACAGGCCACAGTGGCCCCATTCATCCTAATAATCCACTTTCCAAATTAAGCGTAAAAGCAACACAATTATGAAAGGCTAGTGTCACTTTGTTTTTCTGTGCTTCCCTGAAAGCTCTGTCCTCAGGCTTCTTCACACTTGATTAAAATGTACCCTGCATGCTTAACTTATCATGCTAAATATTTCCAAATATAATTTTGTACTTGTCCGTTTTGTGGCCAGGTACATTTAAAATGTACATTATTATTTGCACCTACATTAGTTGCTGCGTTCCCAAACGCGGTTATCCACTATATTGTGTAACTAAAACCGGTAATATTAGCTAGCTTGCTAACAAAATTTGGCTACTCTTTTTAATTACAAGATATAGTCGCCTAATGTGAGCTAGATTCTTAGCACACTGTGCTGGATTTTTCAATGTAACATTCAGTCCGACATAGTTAGATGATTAGTAAGTGAACATTCAAGAATTTATTGTCATTGTCTTGGACATTGAAGTTACATTACTGCTCCAACATGGCCCTTTATTAACCAGTATGATAGTCCAATATTAGCTAGCTTGGTGACGATGCTAGCTAGTACTAGTAGAGAGGTAAGACCAACATTTAAAGAATTGTGGAGACTTCATTGGTTAAAACACATTTTTCTTAATGTTTATAATGTCCTAAACATTCCACCCTACTTTTATTGAGACACATTTTGTTGATAAAGGACCAGAGGTTTCAATTTCTGATAATAGATTTCCATAGCAAGGTAACACTAGCTTGGCTAACAATTTAGCTTGCTTACACTAGTTCAGTGCTATGTTTAAGTAGCTGTCTAGCTTAGGTCATATGATGTTATATGCTCAGATTTGCAATTAGCCAATCAGATTCAAATTTGTATCCTTCTGTTTCATGGTGTTAAAGGGTGTAAATAGACACACAGTGGTCAAGTCAAGCTGGGCATTTTTTTCCCTCTCAAACATACACTATATTGCCAAAAGTATTGGGACACCCCTCCAAATCATTGAATTCAGGTGTTCCAATCACTTCCATGGCCACAGGTGTATAACATCAAGCACCTAGGCATGCAGACTGCTTCTACAAGCATTTGTGAAAGAATGGGTCGAGCTCAGTGAATTCAAGCGTGGTACTGTGATAGGTTGCCACCTGTGCAATAAGTCCATTCGTGAAATTTCCTCACTACTAAATATTCCACGGTCAACTGTTATAACAAAGTGGAAGCAATTGGGAACAACAGCAACTCAGCCACGAAGTGGTAGGCCACGTAAAATCACAGAGCGGGGTCAGCGCCTGCTGAGGCGCACAGTACGCAGAAGTCGCCAACTTTTTTTGGCCTTCAGATTAGCTCAAGAACAGTGCGTAGAGAGTTTCATGGAATGGGTTTCCATGGCCGAGCAGCTGCATCCAAGCCTTACATCAACAAATGCAATGCAAAGCGTCGGATGCAGTGGTGTAAAGCATGCTGCCACTGGACTCTAGACTCTAGAGAGAATCACGTCTGTCTGGCAATCCGATGGACGAGTCTGGTTTTGGCGGTTGTCAGGAGAACGGTACTTGCCTGACTGCATTGTGCCAAGTGTAAAGTTTGGTGGAGGGGGGATTATGGTGTGGTGGTGTTCTTCAGGGGTTGGGCTTGGCCCCTTAGTTCCAGTGAAAGGAACTCTTAATGCTTCAGCATACCAAGACATTTTGGACAATTTCATGCTCCCAACCTTGTGGGAACAGTTTGGGAATGGCCCCTTCCTGTTCCAACATGACTGGCCCCAGTGCACAAAGCAAGGGCCATAAAGACATGGATGAGCGAGTTTAGTGTGGAAGAACTTGACTGGCCTGCACAGAGTCCTGACCTCAACCCGATAGAACACCTTCGAGATGAATTAGAGCCAGGCCTTCTCGTCCAACATCCGTGCCTGACCTCACAAATGCGCCTCTAGAAGAATGGTCAAGAATTCCCTTAAACACACTCCTAAACCTTGTGGAAAGCCTTCACAGAAGAGTTGAAGCTGTTATAGCTGCAAAGGGTGGGCCAAATCTATATTAAACCCTACGGATTAAGAATGGGATGTTATTAAAGTTCATGTGCATGTAAAGGAAGATGTCCCAAAACTTTTGGCAATATAGTGTATGTAAAAGGAGATGATGTGCTTGCTTTAATCACTGTCAGGTCATTACAGAATGTCACAAAAACGATGCAATATGATGTAACCATACACCAATGTAGATGTAGGTTATGCCTTTTTTTTTTATTTTTTTTTTTTATTATTTTTATTTTTTGGTGTGCTTGATGAATTATCAAGCCTCCCGATGTCCTGCTTTCCACAGGTGCCGCCAACATGCTGTCTGGTCAGAAGAAGAACCTGTTCGCCGTGGCTAAAACCTGGTACCAGCAGTTCTCCATTCACACCCTGAGTCTGTGCCAGAGCAACCGCGCCGTCTGCGGCTTCCACCTGGGCTACCTGGACTCGGAGCTCGTTGTAGACGTCATGAACGCCTTACTGGAGCTGTACCAGCAGGGCAAGATCAAACCCCGCATTGACTCCACCTACCACCTTGAGCAGGTGCGTGTGTTTGTGTGTGCAATATAATAAACTATAGCGTTTGTTATATTAAAAATGTACTTGCTGTATATATGAACTGCACTGGTTCCATTACACCAGATCATACCACAGTGCTGTTGAATCCGCAATTTTGATTGGTAAGATGATGTCGATTAATTTTCTATGACAGCAGCTCTGACAGTAGTGCCCGCTGCAAGACAAATCACAGGTTAATATTAATGCACTCGTTCTAATACATCTTGACAGAGACTTGTATCTTGGATGATGCACATAATTTAAGACTAATACTTAACAGATTTTCATGTTGTTATTTATCAAAGAAAAAAAATTTATAGATGCTGTAATGTAAGTAATAACAGAAATTAACTTGTTTCATAGGTGTTGCACAACATTAAATGTAACTGTAAATGGATAAAAGGTATGAGGTGTCATTCAATAATTAATAGTAATTGTATTCATTGGCAAGTTGTTATGGTATAAGAGGAATAAAACACAGAGACATGCTGTTATTAGAAAATCATCATCTTTGGGGTGGTAACGGTAACTAACCATTGTGTGAGAAAGATTAAGTATAGCACCTTATATATATATATATATATATATATATATATATATATATATATATATATATATATATATATATATATATATATATATAT
>CM040987.1:7609456-7631518 GCA_022985145.1 Pangasius djambal
CCCCCTCTCTCTGGTGAATGGCCTGTGTTGAGTTTGGTATTATTTGCACTCTGCTTGTGGATCTTGATGCACTTACAGGGATGGCAGTCCCACTCCCAGCCCCACTGTTCCTCAGGAGTCCCCTCCAGAGCTTTTTGAGGTTAGCAAATACACACTCTGTGCTCTCTTGCATACACAACCACAATACCCATGTACTTATTTTGTTCCATACACGCATACATATGATGGTCACAAATAGTTAGAAGAAACAGAACGTCATCTCAGACAGTTTGTTCATCACTGAAAGCTTGTCCATACATCCATGGAGGAGGATACCCAGAATGCACCGGGAAGGGCGTGGCACTGTCATCCTTGCCTAAAGAATGGCAGTGTTCTGACACGAGACTGGCA
Source organism: Pangasius djambal (assembly GCA_022985145.1). Taxonomy (NCBI): domain Eukaryota; kingdom Metazoa; phylum Chordata; class Actinopteri; order Siluriformes; family Pangasiidae; genus Pangasius; species Pangasius djambal. The sequence continues at coordinate 7,609,847 of CM040987.1, forward strand.
ACTGGATTCTGATGCGAGTTCAGTTTCGGGATCATTCTAGTTCATGTTAATTTTTTTTTGTTGTGTATCTCTGGTTCTCTCCCTGTGTTCTTGTGAAAAGTGCTTCAGTTCTGAAGCACCACATGACCCCGACTAACACTCCAGCGAAGGGTGTCCATCCTCATTCTCTTACCTTTTGTTGTTTTGCATCATTTTATTTTTTTTTTTTGGGTGGTTGTTGTTGCTGTTGTTGCTGTGTAGTCTTACTATTCAGTTTGAGTGGTTCTAAGTTGAAGAGGCTTCGCTGCACTTCTGTTCAAATGTGAGGAATGATGTTCTGTTGATCCTGATTAAGTGTGCCAAACTGTGCTTAAGGCTCTTGCCTTCACTCCAGCTATCCTTACTACACTGAACGACAAAAGAGAAGGAACGACGAGAATTATTGCTGGTCGCTTTTAAACTGACTGGCAGTATATTAAAAAAAAAAAAAAAAAAAAAAATTTCAAACTGATGTCGTACCTGTCGTGTGTGGTTGATCGCATCGCTGAAATTTACTGGTGCTTAAGAACTCCTGGCTTTTTCGCTAATCCATGCAAACGCTGTTTAGGTCTCACTGTGCCGATCGTTAACGAGCGCTGGAATACCTCCACAAAAACACAAATACACACATACTCTCACTGCCCTCTCTGGCACACCAGCTCTGCTCGGAAGGGCTGATCTGTCAATCAGTTAATGCTAAATCTGTTAGTGTTTACAACTCGAAAGAATGATCAGACAGTGCAGAACTGGAGATCAGACTTAATGTGTTAAGATACAGCAGAAAATGCCAACTAATGTCAAGCTGCTGTGAAGAAAAATATTAAGTTGTCAGCGTATTTTTTTTACATTTATTTATTTATTTTTTTCCCCTTTCTCATACATTGTTCATACATACAACAACTGCACTGTTTGGACTGGATTCTAGTTGTAGAACCCAGGTTCCACCCCGGATCTTCCATGTCATTCTCTAAGCAGGGTTGTTCTGGTTCTCAAACCTCAGGCTGGGTGATATCAGAGCTATAGATTCCACCATTTCCCCCGTCGTGGTTTCGTCTGACTGTTCAGCAAAAAAAATCAGTTATTCTGCAGTTCACCTCCAAGCTCAGTCCCAGTAGTATTAACATCTGCTTTATGACTGCATGCATTCACTGGCATGAGGTTTATACATTAGCACGCAGTTTGCATTTTAGTCCACTTCCCTTTTTTTTGGTTCGGAGACGCAAGATGAGCTTAGCTGCAGGTGTGCGTGTCTCTGGTGGATATGGAGCTAGCTGTGTGGATGATGGCCAGAGCGGTCGAGGTTCCGTCAGAGCCACACTGCTTCCTCTCTCCATTCCACAGCCACTGTAACTTTCCCAGAACAGGAAACTCCCTTCAGGACTGCTTTCAGCTTTTCAGAGCAGTGTTATGTGGCTCAAGCCACTTGAGCTTATACATTTTGCCTTCCATTTTTCCTATTTAAGCTACAAACTGACAAATCGATAAGTGAATAATTAGCATTTTTAGATATGACTAGGTGTGCTGGTTGACGGTAACTTAACAAATGATAAATTTAGGATTTAGTCATATAAAATGTACAACTTTTTTCCACCTTAGCTGTGGTGCCTATTAATACAGCGTCATATTTGTAAGAATGAAGATTTCTATATAGATTCTTTAGGCGTTTGTATATCAGGACCCCTATGGATTGCCATGACATGACTCAACACTGCAGTTCCTAAATAGCTTCAAACAACAATCGCTCTCTTCTCTAGCTGCATTTGTATTAATCACCCTTTCTTCCACACACGTCAGAGATGCGACAGGCTGTTTTCTTTTGTTTTTCTCCGACTCCCTCCATCAGTGTACTCTCCAATGTATTTGAGACCCTGTGAAGGGCCGCTGCTTCTGTGCTTGACTCTGGGTTGGATCATGTGTGACTCACACAAAAGTGGTCAAGAGGACCGTAGAGCTCGTTTAACGCTTCTGTGTGTGATGTTACCATTATGCCTTACATGTTTTCCAGGACTAATAAAAGAGCATAACAAAAAAAAAATGAGGTTGTGTGGTCATTACTTATTTGCATACATAAACACATTGTCTTGATGCAGTTGAATGTAAAACTTTGAAACCTCCCCTCCCCATTGCTTTGGTTATGGGTGGAAATATTTACCTCTCTTTTACAGTGCATCTACTTGAAGGAATTACACAATTTTTTTTAAAATAGTCTTTTCCTCTTTAAAATCCTGTAAGTTGGTGTAAATATTACAACAACTGTATCTGTCAGCAGTTATCTGGATTAGCATTGGCGTTCATTCATCTTGCCATTCTTGCCATTTAAATAATCCAGATGTAGATATAGTTATATTAAAAGCACTACTTGGATTTTTTTTTTTTTAAGATTGCGGTTAAAGTTAAACTTTTTTTTTTTTTTTTTTTTTACTTATTGAGTTTTAATTTAAACTCTTTGATTTCAAGTCAGATAGGGATACAGCCCTGATAATTAAATTTTAACCATAACAACCTTGACACTAGTTGATATTGTCCAGAGTCTTGTGATTTTTAAAGAGGCAACACAGTCAGGGACCTTGTGGATATCAAGTATGGAACCCTGAGGGTTCCCAGAGCCCACTTTGAGAACCATGGGTAATTGATGGGGTAATTTATTTGATTGTACTTCATTAATGTGTCTAACAACTTTTAAACAGTTAATACATGTATAATACAGAGTCCAAACTTTCAAGTAAAGTGTCATTGGGATCAGAAAAACAGTAATCACAAGCCTTGTAACAGAAAATAATCACTTTTCATAGAGTGGGACAAGGGTATAAAAAGATCTCAGTGTTAAGGGGACACGAGTACAAACGGTGAAATACGTGGAAGAACCATTGACACAGCTGGAGGCTTTCAGGAGGCAAGTGGAATAAAAGTTCACAAATATCATTTTTGATTGGTTCACTATTAATATAACAGACTTTTTTTTGGCATTTTTGTTACTTGATATTGTATTAGTGAAAATTTAACTTACTAGATTTTTTTTTTTAGGTTTTGTACATACATTTGAAATAAGGGTGTGGAACTGTTTTCACTCAGTTATATATTTACACACTATACTCTACATTGTCTTTAAACCATTATTTTTTCCCTCTTTGTTCATAACTAATAGTTTCATATAAGTTATATACAAAGCACTATTAACTAATCAGAATTAACTGCTTAAACAGATTTAGTGGATAGTCTCTGAAAGATTTCTTAAAGTTTGTAAGTATGAAATTGAGCACTCATTAGGATTTGAAAGACATTAGACGATGCCAACATCCATAACATTTCAAAAATATAAAGATACAAAAACATTTTTTTAAAAATTATAGATTATATAAAAGATCAAATTCATGCAAAATGAGATGGAAATATAAACCTTTTGTTGAGAAATACTTGCCGTGATGCACAATTTGAAATCCTCAATACTTGTAAATAAATAATACTTGTAACATTTAAATGCATTAAGTCAAAAATAATTGATCATTTTCACTTGCATGAATGTTTAAAGTATCTCTGGTTCAAATAAGGACTCACAGTATTGGGTGCTTCCTCCATTCCTCATATCTGACCTTATGGCCTGCCATAATCATGCTATTTTCCACACCATTCTCCACATCTTAATGTTTTTTAACATTAGTGTTGATTTCTCTCATGCCTGCTGCTCATGTGCCAGCTTCCATGTCTACTCTTAGGTTTGCTCTTCATATTCCCACCTCCTACAACTTGCCCATGCCTGATCATATTACTCCCAGGACATTCATGATGACTCACTTCATGACTGCTTTTCAAATGCAAGGTCTTTCTGGAGCTGCTTCTGTGTCTACTCCCATGTCCATTACCATGCCTGTTTCTTTTGTGTTTTCTCCTTCCATGTTTATGGGATGTGTGCCTGTTCCCATGCTGTGTATCCACGCGGGAACTTTTATGGTCCTGTCTTTCTGCACTTATTGGCGCGACTGAAACCGCATCATGATCTCTATGGCTTTCAGCGAAGCAAAGAGAACAGATCAACTGCCGGTCGGTTCGACAATATATCTCCGGTGGGATGTTGTGACGGAGACAGATATCCATTCGAGGCTCTCTGCTAATGACTACTACAATGTGTTTCTCTCCACAGTTTGCTTTCTCATGCCTAACTGTATGAGCCTCGCAGTATGACTCGACACACTCGGGGCAGAATTTGACAGCTTGCCTTTTTCTTTCAGTGCAGATGCTACATTCCACGTTTGCAGGTCCAGGGTTACAAGGCGAAGCGTCCTGTAGTCTTGCCTTTTTTAATTGCTCTACCACCTCAGCAAACATAGTGTTCTTGTTAAGAGCAGGCCTTGGTGTGAAGGTTTCCCTGCACTCAGGACAGCTGTAGGACTCCGAGTGCTTGTCCTCATTCCAGTAATCCTCAATGCAAGCCATGCAGTAGTTATGTCCACATGGAATTGTTACCAGATTCTCAAGTGGGTCCAAACAGATAGGACAGCTGAAAGGGTCCTGGTTCTTGTGAGCTACCTCTGCCATTTCACATTTATCATCATTCAATGTGCTCATAATATGCTGTTTGTTAGTACCAGTCTGTGTCGAAGAGCAACATAAGGAAGCCTCCTGGTTATATTTTGTGTGATTGGCTGTGAGAGTATGAGGATAGGTATGCAGAAAACAAGTAATGAGGTGTGGTATATAGAACAGGTGGTGTCACCTGTTTTACAGGTCTTTGAAACGTAAGCAAGCTACTCAAATGCAAAGTACAAATAAAAAAAAAAACGTTACCCACATAACACAATTTTACTGTGGAAATGGATGAAGTGAAATCTGACACTAAAATGGAAATACCTTTCCGGCACTGCTGTGTTCCAGCAATACTTTAAGATACACCCAAAGAGACAAGTGCTTTAACAGAAGGAAATAAAATTCATATTTGTGCTATGATGAGAAACAGAAGAAAGATACTTGGAGCAATGAGGATATAAAATACATTGATGACCAAAACAGCCTGACCTGGGAATTAAGTGGGAAGAGGAAGAAAATGCTATGCTTAAAGTTAGTGAGTGTTGTGTTAAAACTTTGTAAGATATAAAGGATTGAAAATCAATGATTTACATTTTTTCACAAAGCAAAATGAATTGACAATTGGCCGATTATGGTGTTGAGATTCGAGACTTAGCGATTTGAGGTTTTATCTTTCTGTATGTCCAAAAAAAAAAAAGCCTGGTTTACTTGGAATATGACTTGACCATGCTTGAAATAACCAGGATAACTACAGCTCTCTGTGCTTATTTGAGTGTAGCAGGGGAAAAAGTTCTAAAATGTATAATTTCAGTTATAAAAAGGAGTTTAATATTTATAAATTTACCTTCAATTTATACAGTGCTATATAAAATGCTATAAACAATACTATAAAATAATTACTTTGATCAATAAACAATTAAGGCTATAAGAAATAATTAACCAAATATTACAAGTCTTCAAGAATTTAAATGTCACACGTGCTACACAATTCAGTATTTTCTCTTCATACAACAATATGTATTAGTGATTATAACTTAACTATACATTCTGAAACATTTAGATTTTATATAGACTTAATTACAAAAAATGAGGACTGGGGTTGCTGTTGAAGTCAAGATATCCAAATTTCACTTCATTTTCACTTAAACCCCTTCAATCCCACAAGTCCTCAATGCCTCAGACAAGTCTTTAAGATATGTGGAGTCAGGATATCCATTCCTGTAGACACAAAAAAAACAACAACCGCGGTTACATATAACCTTGTTACAATTTAATTAATTACAATGTAGATATCTATATTGTCAATCTAATATATCTGACTGCTTTGTTTTTCTTTATTTTCAGTAAACCTGAATGCATTCCTTACAAATAGGATTACTACCACATTTCCCTCTTTTCATACCTTTCATTATTTGCTGTTTTGTGTTAATTTGTGTAATGAAACTCACCCACTCTTCCCTCCTGTGATCTTGGTCTTATGCGGGATTCTGTTCCAGGTTATTTTTGCTTTGCCAGTATTGTTACTTGGGCAAACAGTAAAGGTAAACCCTTGCTTAAATGCTTTCTCTAGGCATTGCAGTAAGCCCTGCCCCTTTGAACTGAGCGGCAAATAGGCCTCAAATACACCTCCTTGAAATGGTAAACCAGGATTAGGGTGTTCCTCCTATGTGAGGCACAAAGCAGATATAAGTATAATAAAATGGCATTTCAAATATAATAAAATAATATAAGAAGAAAGCACTCATACTCCCTGGATGCCATCAGGTATGGAGTAGGTAATCTTGGCTGTTCTGCATTGCTCGTACCCTGGTAGGTTCATTGACAACTCCGTACACCTCATGGTACCCTGAATGCCTTGTTCCTGTTTTTGTCTTGTGCCAGCTTCTTTTCCTTTGAGCTCTTCTGTATTCTGCTCCTCTTTGTGTGGATGAACTTGAATTTCCTTTGATGGTTTTCTGGCTGCATTCACTTTAGAGCATACCATACACTGAGCATGAAGTGGAATACAGTTGGAACACAGAAAAACACCACAGCTTGTTTGGGCACCATTCTCTCCACACACACAAGATCCCAACTGTTTAATGATTGGCAAGTTGGTCTGTTTCAAAGTCGGTATAGTTTCTTTTTGGCTTTTCTGTGTTGTGAGCGATGAAGGCTTCTGCCAGTCATCTTTCAGTCCCAACTGCACTCCACTTACCGCAGAAGATTTGCCAGGTAATGGGCCGGGCTTGCTTATTTCCAAATCTGAAGCCGCCTTAAGAATTTCTTTGGCAACTGGCTTTGGTAATTGCATATAAGCTGCATTCCTGGACTCAGATTTGTATCCTTTAGGTCTGCCTTTAGTGGGACTATCACTATTAGATTTGGCCTGATTTGGTCTAATCTGACTATTGCTTTTAATTGGCATCTGGTTAGCTGATGCAGTGGCTTGACTTTGATCTGTACTTCCCTGATGGGTGAAGGTATTGACCAAAGATCCAGAATTAGAAAATCCATTAGGAAACAGTTCTTTTAACATTTCACTGGCTTGAGAACACAGCGATTTGGGCCCCATCAGGAAAATACCATCCTTTACATGCTGCAGTACAATTTTGCTGAAGTGTGAGCATATGTTCAAGCAGCATTCCTTGAACATATCATTGCCTTCAGTCACACCAAGATCTGCCAGTTGAAGGCTCTGAACACAAAAGTCTAAACCTATCACATCAACTAGCTTCTGAAGCTCACGCTGACATTCTTCAACCTTGGATGATGCTGATCCTTTTAGAACAACCATGGTCTTATACTTGTCTATGTGGTTCTCGGACACTTGAAGATCAGAGATCAGAGAATTTAGATCAGAGTGATATGCCTCTTTTATATAACTCCACATCAGTGTAGGTACAGTGACTGCCCTTGATACAGTGCTGCTTGGAAGTGCCTCTGCGGACATCCTACTATTTAGGCTACTGGATCTTGGTCTCCTAAAGGAATTTGTGGCAGCACATGTCTTCTCATTGATCCCAGTTTTTTGTGTCTCCTGTTTTTGTAATGGCTGACCTGAAAAACTATTTGCCCTTTTTAAGGAAGAATTAGAGGTGCTTGTAGATTCTGTTGTAGATCCTGTAGTCTTGCCCAGTTTCTCAAGCCCTGTAAGGGCATCCACAGCTGTGCTGAGAGGAGCTTTGAACGCAGGTGTTACCCTGGAGGTACAACTTACAGAATTTGTTCTATTAACTTTGTTTGAGACCTGATCACTGTTTTTCAATGTGCATGTAAAGGACCGTGGTTCCAGCTTCTGAAACAAGATATCATCTTCTACATTATTTACACTAGTGACTTTGATAGCACTAACCTGAGAAGCCCTGGCCTGGTCACTATTGACTGTACCTGCTGTACCAAGGGAGAGATCTGTGGATAGGTTTGGTCCAGAATTTGATGCCAGTGTTAACGTGTTAATGCCTTTGGTTAAATCTTGACGCTCTCTAGTTCTCCCTCTTTCTACAGGGCCAAACCCCAATAAGCCCATGTCAGAGTTCTTAAATCGAGCAGCCAGTTTGTATTCCTCCCCAGTCCTTACTCTTTTCTCAGCAGCAGAGATTCTCATTTTAGGGGTCATTGTACTGGATTCACTACTTGCTCCGGCCATCTGCATTGTCTCCGATTCAGAAATTGGGGAGTAAGAGTAATAGGGAGATGATGAAAGTGAGATTTCTTGCTTTGCTCTCAAGTTCTCATCAGGTGAACCAAACAGGAGGATCTGTTTGGCTTGAGAGACTTCACTGCTCTCACCTACAATATAAACATGGGTCTGATCAAAGCTGAGCAGCACTTTGGGCAGTAATGACTCTAAGTCCTTAAATGCTGCAGTTTGTTCTCCATGCAGGTTAAGGGCACTTCTTGGAATCTGAGCTCTTCTCAAATTACCCTCCACCTGCTGGTAAAGCTGACTCAGCTCCTTGCGGGCATGTTTCATGTGTTCTGCTTTTGACCCAGTCTTAACTTTTGCATTGGATTGCAAGTACAGTGTGGTGACTCCTGCAGATGTGACATCAACCACATGCACCCCATGGTTTTGCAATATATTCCTATACTCCTCACTTCTGCTGCATAGATATGCAAATACATCTGCCTCCATGATTAGAGACAGAGCCTCGACATCTACTGCATCTACCCAGACTTTTATCTTCTCATCAGAGCTTTTTTGTGCCTGTGATAGTTTTACGCTGTTCACTTTTGGACTTGTGTACCTGGATTCCTGATGCAAAGAAATATCTCCACCAAAGTGAAGTCCACATGGTTGGAATGGAGGGTTGTCTTTTCCTTTCTGATGTAAGTGGACTCTATCACTTTCTCGTGCAAAGAACAAACTTTCTTCACTTGGAGGTTCAAAGTCTGCAAGGAGCTCTATCAAGTGAGATACAACATCATTAACCTCCGAGTAGGGTCCCTTTAAGGTGCAGTGCCTCTGAGGCTTAATGTAATTGACAGCAAGGCCTGGAAATTTTTCAGTGAGAGTTTTTATAGTCTCTTCACCCAGTGGCAAGTGGTTGCAGTCTATGGTCACAGACATATCAAGGATTACCTAGAGAGAGATGTGTAAGAATAAAGAAACATGAGAAATATAACAGGACTGCAAAAGGACTATATCATAGATATTTAATTAATGCTCCTTTGTCCTCCTTGCATACCTTGTTTAGGTGCAGTGACTCCTGCCATGGAAGACTCACAGATAGTTCATATACCCTGCCGTCCACCTCTAAAACATGTGGTCTATGACTGCACACACTGAGAGCAACTGTTCGAAGTCAGAGAAGGTCATATTAAGCAAATATGTACATAATCAAGCAAATGTGTCCAAGGCATATTCTTTTTTTGACAGTCATGGAGACATGAATCAGAGTTTCACCCAGCCACATTGGTGTGAATAAAAATTAATCGAACCTTATTAAGACTCAACATCTTAAAATCACAGAATTATCAGAGGTCTTGAAATGTTGATTATGCTACACATTTTATTCAATTCTTGAATCAGATTTGTTAGAAGGTAGTTGAGAGGCGACGTGTATGTCAATCCTCACAAAGGTTGAACGTGGTCATTGATTCGCCTTGCAGATTCGTGATCCATCTTTTCAACTTTTACAAAAGGTGCAAACGTTCATTGATTCTCAAGAAGGTAACATGATACATTAACAGCCAGAGGGGGTGTAAAATTTTGAACAGGATGATCGGTGAAAATTGTTATTATTTTGTCTTCTGGGAAACATGTATCTTATGTAGCTTCTGAAGGGCAGTAATAAATGAAAAAAAAGATCTTTAAACAACATAATAAAAATAATAATAAAAAATAAAAAAAAAACAGTTTACACCAATCATCCTGTTCAAAAGTTTACACCCCCCTGGCTCTTAATGTAGTGTGATGCCTTCTTGATCATCACTGAGTGAATGCGCCTTTTGTAATAGTTGTGTATGAGTCCCTCAATTGTCCTCAGTGTGAAAAGACGGATCTCAAGAACATATATCCACTGTTGGAAAGGCGTCAAATATGCAGAAGATGCTGGAAAAGCAAAGAATGTGCAGAACCTGGAAAATTTTTCTGAACAAAAGTGGGCTGTTTAAATGCTCAGGACAAACAAGGGACTCATGAACAACTATCAAAAAAAAAAAAAAAAAAACCTATCACACAAAAACAGTCGATCATCCATGTAACAACATACAGTATTATGAATCAAGCGTATGTAAACTTGTGAACTGGTTCCTTTGTTTAAATTCAGTTATTATTTTACCTTGTGGACTATATGTAAACATCTGCTATGTGAAATAGCTTATTCAGGGCAGTACTAAATAAAAAACAAAATGCAATTTCTATGATCCCTATTATTATTATTATTATTATTATTATTATTATTATTATTATTATTATTAACATTCTGCAGATTCTGTAAGGTGTAGCTATGTAAACCTATGACCCTTACTGTACTTCCACCCTGTCACCACTTTCCTGGAATATGTCTAGATCAGGGGTAGTATTTTAAATATGTAGGGGTTATTATTATTATTATTATTATTATTACTACTACTACTATTATTATTATTATTTAACATATCAAGAGTATCTGTAATTTTACAAAAATGCATTTAACACTTCATTCACCTCTCCATATTTTTGTACCATAATGAGACAACTTGTGCTAGAAGATCATACAATTCAGTTTATGGTCTATTACTTTATTCCTAATGAACTAAGAAATATCATGAAATGGGTTTAATCACTTGAATCATCTAATCATTTTAATTTCTTTCCCTTATCACTCGCATACACTCTTTTAAAAAGAATGAGGAAGAAACCTCTGTTATCTTCAAAAGTGATGATGGCACACGGATCTGTTGCTTTAATTGTGATGGATGATATCTCTCCTCCTCCATTCCGCTCGCGCAGAAAATGGATCAGAAGTTTATCCTGTAGTCGCTCGTGCTCCAGATCAGCGGGAAGCCCGCGAACACAAACTGTATGTCCCAGTTCCGCCATCTTCTGGACAACTGAGAGGTGAAAAATAATAGCCGAGTTTCTTTGTTTTTTACATAAATATCGTAAGCACAGATGTTATTGAACCACTAGCTGAGGTAACTGAAGTAAACCACAATATATTTTTCTTAAACATCAGGAAGAAACTTCAGAAAGTAGTCGGATATGCGCCAAAGTTGCAAAACAGGAAGTCTGGCATTCGCTTATACCTTCGTGGCAAGATGAGCTAAATTAGATTAGTAACCGGTTCCTGAGGTAAACACAGGTCGAGCAGCTGTACTCTGTTTCTTTGTCTTTCCACTGTGTGCGGCATCGTTTGCATTTTATTTATCCCTCTGCCATTTAAACCCTGCATACTGTGTGTGTGGTGACGAAAAGAAAAGTGAAAGCTGTGAAGAAGTGTCGTAGTGTTTTGGAGATTTAAAGAAATAGCCCCCACAACAGTACTGGAGGAACAAAGGCTAGTAACATCCCATAATATTCTCCATAATATTATGGTGGATTCAACTAAGCTAAAGGGGACACTTATTTATTTACTTATTACTTCTAACATATTTATTCCAATTTCAGTTGTTGTTTACCAACTGTTATTACCGTAAATAATATATAAAGATACTATATATAATAATATATAATGGCTTTACCAATCAAGACATGCACGTGCCTTATATAGATCAGTCAAGTATGCCAAATAACTCCATCCGTCCATTTTCCCTACCACTTATCCTATACAGGGTCACAGGGAGCCTGGAGCCTATTCCAGGGGACTCAGGGTACAAGCCGGGGGACACCCTGGACGGAGTGCCAACCTATCACAGGGCACAGTCGCACACTACGGACAATTTGGAACTGTCAATCATACTGCAAACAAGGTCTTTGGACTGAGGAAGGAAACTGGAATACCCGGAGGAAACCCCTGAGGCACAGGGAGAACATGCAAGCTATACACACACACACACACACACACACACACACACACACAGGGTGGAGGCGGGATTCAAACCCCCCCAACCCCAGTGGTGCAAGGCAACAATGCTAGCCACTAAGCCACCATGCCCCCTCTGCAAGTAACTCTGGGGTTTATATTTATATATAAGAATATATATAAATATATTATATATAAATAAATTATATTAGATTTATTTGACAATTTCTAAAGAAGATATACACAATATTAAAATGCATATTTTTCCTCACATACTGATAGAGGATGCTGAAGCTCAGGTTATTCAGGACAACTTCTCAACAGTTCACTATTTAGCTATGTATTTACAGTATATCAGTTCATTTTTGACCCCTGGCATTAGACAGTTCAACACGTAAGTAGGGATCGGAAATTCATCAATAACTGAGGGCAAACGAGGGCCAAAGGTTTGTGGACACCAGACCATTGCACCCATGTGAGCCTTCCCCAAAGTGTTGCCACAAAGTTGCACACAATTGTATAGGATGGGCTCATATGCTGTGGTATTACAATTTCCCTTCACTGGAATTAAGAGGCCCAAAACTATTCCAGCATGACAAGACCCCTGTGTACAAAGCGATGTGCATGAAGACATGGTTTGCCAAAGTTGGAGTGGAAGACATTGAGAGGCCTACACAGAGCCCTGAGCTCAACGCCACCGAACACCTTTGGGAAGAACTGGAACACAGAATGCACCCCAGACCTCCTCACCCAACATCAATGCCTGACCTCACTAATGGCTGAATGATCACAAATCCCCACAGTCATGCTCTAAAATCAAGTGGAAAGCATTGCCAGAAGATTGGAGATTATTATAACAGCAAAGAAGGAACTAAATCTGGAATGGAATGTCTGAAAAGCACATATGGGTGTTATAGTCAGGTGGCCACATACTTTTGGCCATTTAGTGTATGCTACATGATTTTATGGGCAGCTTACATTTTAAAACGGTATTTAGCGCAATGGTAGAATGACTCAGTAGGCCTATTTAAATACCTTAAGTTTTTTTTTTTTTAATAAAAATTAAACATGGGTTAGTTTTTGAAAATTTATGTTTATGAATATACTACTTTGCCAGAATAAAAATGTAAATTCACAATAAAATTTGGAAAGAGTGCTGATTTTATTAACCAAAATAGAATGCTCCCAGAATGCTATGAAATGGTTCCCAAAAAAAAAAAAAACACACAAATTGAGTACATGGCTGTTGTAGGAATGCAATACTTAATACGTAGCATCCGGTGGCCCCAGTATATCTGAGTCATTCCATGATTGAAGTGAAGTGTAATATTATCAGTCATCTCCATGCTTATGGTGGCCACAGTGGTCAGCTGATTCAATTCAATTGATTTCTCTGCATCTCACTCACTTTAAAATACAATAGTTGCCATGAGTTAAGTATTTCGTGACCACAAAATAGATCTCAAGAACTGTAACTCGTGCCCTTAATATATTATCTTGTGACCACGATAAGCTTGGCTCATGGCCTAAGTATATTCATTCTTGTCCACACCTTACTGCGAATAACCATGTCACATCTATAAAACAAAAATAATTTTGTGCCTGATGCTAAAATTCCATGTCTATAGGCCATTTAGCCTAAAAAAAAAAGTTTGGGATTAAATATAGTATATTTCTTTAATTTCCTTTTTTACCACCCAGAAACCATGGGGATGCAAACTTTTAAATTCAACTGTCTCCAGGCCCACAGGTTAAGCTGTTAAGCAGGATAAAATGATTGGTAAACCTGCTAATTTTGACCACAGAAGTCAGGTACAACTGTGACAGAGAAATTAATTGGAAATTGCTATTTACTGCGCCCTCCACCGGCAGTTTGCTGATAGTGCAGTGGTAATATATCGGCTGACATTTTCTTCTATTAATACCGCCAGCTTTAACTGGGGTCAACAATATCTTGTGACTGGCTGTGCAGTCTCTCAGAAAGGACATTAGCTTGTTTAATCGTTTTATCGGCTTTCTTATGTATAGAAAGATCAGAGGCACATAGTAAGCAAAAACTGAACTGAATAGTGGATCATTTTAAACAGATGATCATTTTAAAATTTAGGCAGCTTTCTTTGGACAAAAGCTAATAGAAGACCTTTTTTTCAGGCTTTGAGGGTGAGTAGGCCTATTTTTTTAAGCATATAGTATTTTTTTTTTTTAAATAAACTATTCTCCAGGTGTTTTTTAAATTAATCATTCTCAGACCTGTTAAAGTGTACCCAAAAGTAAACTAGCTGCAAATAACCTCAGTGTTTTCAGAGTTGACAGTATATGTGGACTCACAAGGGAGCTCATTTCTCTTAATTTTACCATTGATGAGCTCTCAGACCACTTCTTTACACCACAACTTCTTTAGAACTCAGACCCTAGCTGCATATTAGACAGCAAGCTCCTTAGCCATAAAGCAAATGTGAAGCACACTGGGTCTACATTGTTTTCACAAGACACACATCACAGTGGACCACAAAAAGAACCACAAAAAACATACTGAAGCCAGGTCTAGAGGTCTGAGTATGGTTTCTTTCTGGGCTGTTTTAGAGTAGATGGAGTTCATTTTTTGTGTTCACATATGCACATTCCACATATGCTGAGTCATTGACTGGAATGCTAAAATGGACCAAGTGTAAAGACCTTAGTGAATAAGAAGACTTATCAATATTGTATTAAACTGTATATGAGACAGCATGCAGCTCTCAACCAGTAGGTTTTGAAATTTTGCTGAAAAATCTCTTCTCTTTTGGCAGTAAGCCATTATATATTGTGGAAGGCAGATGTATCACTCAGTGCCATGTCTCAGAACACATTTGCCTTCACGTCAGCCACACTGCGCTCTCTGCGGCTAGAACAGGAGCTGCAGGACTGGGAGGAAACACGAAGGGCACTAGCACACAGGAGGGTAATGAGTAGGCGGCCACTGCCAGCCGCACCCCGGCTCAGACACGGGACAGAGAGGATCCAGACAGTACGAGCCCCTCCACCTCAGATCCACTGCAGAGACCCGGCTGTCCACAACACCTTCATGTATGGAGATATGAGGAGTGTGTATGCTGTACTCAAAGAACCTGGTATGGTGAATGCGCTAATGGAGATCGTCCATGAGGAGATGGTGTGGACTCCAGAAATGGGTAGAAACACTCACTTAAATACACACAAACTGTAAGAAAGTGGGAACCTGTGGTGGTTGGGATGTAAGCAACAAGCGTATTAATATGGATTTTCCAAATTTCATACCGAATTCCCACTTCAGGGGTCAATGTACAGGCAGACAGCGTTATACACAAAGACCAAACAAGACCAGTAGCATGCACAACTAAGAAGTAAACTAGTATGAGGCAAAATTAAGAGTATTGCCCAATATGTGCAGTGATCAGGGGAAAGTCAAGATGGGATAAGAAATATGCAGTGTCTTGTAAATTCTAGGGTAAATTATATCCTATCACAATACTTCAAAATACATGATGTAGTATCACAATATTTGGCAGCAAAACAATAGTGGCTGATATGTAACAAACTATGAATTCAGTGATACTTTTATATAGATATGAATCATTGATGCAATGATTGCATAAGAATTATAATGTAGCAGCCTAATCTTATTATAATTCTTTCTGTTCTAAACCCCAGGCATGTGGACTCTGTCCTCCAAAGTGAAGCAGACATCTGCCCTGCACCTGGCTGCCAGCAGGGGGCACTATGGATGTGTGGAGGAGCTGTTATTCCGGGGAGCGGAGGTGGACGCTGACCCTGGGGGTCGAACGGCCCTCCATGACGCCTGTTCCGGGGGTCACCATGCCTGTGTAAAGCTGCTGCTGGAGCACGGAGCTGACCCTGATCTGCTGACAGCAGACGGCAATGTGCCCCTTCACCTGTGCAGCACCGCTGAGTCCTATGCGTGAGTGAGCACGGCTGATATAAAGGGAAAAAGTTCATGTCCTTTGCTGACCAAAGTTTGAGAACCCCTACTTAGGGGTTACCTAGTGATTAATGTAAATGTACCAAATACATCAAATGGAGCCATGCTGTACAAACATAAACACAAATTTTCCATTGTGCAGGTTGTATGGTAATACCACCACACATCTGCCATATATTACATGAATTGTACACAAACCGTTCCATGAAATGGTGAAATAACATTTTACATATATAAATCAATTTCAGTGATTCCTGGTAATTTTTCAAAAATGGCTGCCACCCACCTCATTTTATAGATAACAATAATGTTCTAGTGTCAGAGCTAGTGTATTTGAGGTTGCTTAAATGAACAACACAGTCAGCGACAAAGGTATGGTTAATTATGCGTGCAGTTCATGTGATGATAATTGGTGGCCGTTGTAGTAAATAGATAAGTATATTTCCATGATTTGCTTGCTATGTTAGGCTTGTAACTCAGGTTAAAAATTTAATGTAGTTCTTGGCTAAGTGAGTACAGTAGTCGTAGGTGGAACATTTGTGTATCTTTCTTGACACATTCCTTCAAGAAAGATGAGTGTTGACAAAAAAAACAAAGGGGGTAAAAAGTTACTGGGGGAAGAAAAAAAACAGCAATAGTACTGAAATTTTGTAAAATAATGAATCTGCAGTGATGCCACTAAACATTTAGGGTTCATTTAGGGCAAAGTAAACTAATACCCAATTCTGACTTAATAACTGATTTGGCTTCCAGCACTTTGGTCTTCACCCGTGCTTAAGGTTCATTATCAGTTAAACCCAATGTCCTGCTTGCAGTTTGATTCACAACCCTGTATTTTTGATTCATAACCTTGTACTCCCTCAGTTGTACAGAGCTGCTAGTCAGTATGGGTGCTGATGTGAATGTGGCCCAGCGTGACTCGTGTCTCACTCCACTGCACTTGGCATGTCGGAGGGGCCTCGAAAAACATGTGGAACTGCTGCTGGCCCATGGAGCCGATGTGACTGTACAGAACCGTGAGGGTGAGACGCCGCTGAATGCTGCGTGCGCCGGAGCTGAGAGGCCTGCTGAGGCTGCGCGATACCTGTGTGTGGTGCAGAGACTGCTACAAGCTGGAGCACATGCACACACAGCGGGCAGGAAGCAGCACACCGCCCTACACAACGCCTGCAGCAACTGCAGCTATCAAATTGCTGATATACTTCTGCAGTATGGAGCTCAGGCAGATGCAGCCAACTGCACAGGATACACACCTATGGACTGCCTGCTGCAGGTGAGGCAGAAGCAAGAAAGGACAAAGCAAAACAAAAAACAGAGGCATTTAAATATGGTACTTTGTATTGGAGGCACTATTTCCTAGACCCCATTACATAAGCAGATGTGATTTTATATAAGCAGATTCAAATCCAGAGAGAGTAAAAATTTGCAGGGTAATAAAGAAGCAAATATTTTGGACAAAAGTTCATCACTTGTGCAAATGCCATTCACACCAACCCTTTCACATAGTGTCTGTCAGAATGGTTGTGGACTACAGTCCAGCATGTGTTAGAAAGGCTGGCAAGGCCTGCAGTAACCACTTTATCCTGGTCAGGGTGGCTGTGAATCCAGAGCCTATCCCAAAAACTCAGTGTGAGGTGGGAATACACCCTGGATATGATGCCAGTCCATTGCAGAGCACAATGCACACATAATCACACACTCATACACCTAGGGGCAAAGTAGTGTTCCAATTTACTGGCATGTTTATGGAAGGAAACCCACCCCTGTTAGCCAAGAACAGGAATCTGAGGCTGCGGTGGGCACAGGCTCACCAAAACTGGACAGATGAAAATTGAAAAAAGACCAGCTAATATTTTCCGATCATCAACTGTCCAGTTTCGGTAAACCTGATGTGGTCTTCTGCTGTTGTAGACCATCTACCAAGAGTTTTTACATGATGTAAATTTTGAGATGCTTTTCTGTTCACCTCGATTGTAAACTGTAGTTATTTGAGTTACTGGAGAATTCCTGTCAGCTTGACAGGTCTGGCCATTGCATTAAATATTCAGGCAAGCTTGCCTGGCACCAACAAACAAGCCATTGTCAAAGTAACTGAGATCACATTTTTCCCCATTCAGATGTTTGAGGTGAACATTAACTGAAGCAACTGACTTGTGTCTGCATGATTTTATGCATCGTGCTGTCATATAATTGGATGATTGGATAATTGCCTGACTGAGCAGGGGTGTTCCTGTTAAAGCGGCCAGTGAGTGTATTTCAAAATATATTTTAGTCCCAATATGCAGTGTCTAGATTGCTTCTTATACATTTAATTAAGGCATTTAAACCTTCATTAGCACATCACCATTAGTTGACACAAACTGTTAGATTTATAGCCCTCTTTTCTTTTTTTAAAGGTGGTAGAGGATTATCCAGACCAGCACCCTGAACTAATCGCTCGTTCACTTCTCAACCACGGAGCAAAGCCCCCTTCTACCAGAGTAGGTTGACACACTAAAGATTTGGAACGACACAACAAAATCATTTCAACATGATCTTAATTATAAATACATTTTGATTAGGTGTTCATTTAGGCACTCCTAATCAATGAGCCCACAATGAATTTATGTAGCAGCACACACATAATAACTCCTACAGCAATGTACAAATTTGAAATATTATTTAGTAGCAATGTTAAGCTTAAACTGCAGCAGATACCATAAGATTAGATATACATGTTTCTGTTTTGCACTACCTTGTATGCTATGCTGTAAAATGTGTGTATATGTGTGTTGTTAGATGCTGAAGTCGTGTCTCCTTTCCCCTGCCACTCTGGAAGTGATGCTGAACTGCTACCCAGTGGTGCCAGACTGCAAGGATTGGATACAGGAAGTCCCAAATGAGCTGCTGAAGGTATTTTCCACTCCACTTTATACACTTCATTATTGGATTTCTGATTTGATCCAAATATGGATTTCCTCCTTATTTCCAGGAGCACAAGTGTTTCTTCGACTCGGTTCAGCGGATGATCGGGCAGCCCCGCACACTCCAGCACCTCTGTCGATGTTCCCTGAGACTCAGTATGGGTGCACGATGCCACTCTGCCATCGATAAGCTAAACATCCCGTGTGCACTAAAAGAGTACCTGCTGCTGCCGATTAAAGGAGAGATCCAGTGATACATGGACAGGAAACAAGAACATGAACTCGCATGCAAATAATAAATGTTACGGAACCATATAGCCATGAACTGGGTTGTTAAAGCTGTTTGTTGTCTTCACCTAATTGGTGCCAGGCAAATGACCACAAACACTTTAAATGGAAAACGGCACAAATTCATTCATCTCTTTTGTCATTTTTGCATTAGTTTTTTTTTTTTTATTTGTCAGTAATACGGTTGTTTTATTAAGACCACTGTTTCATTGATGCAGTACTTCATTTTGCTATTATTTTAGACAGTAACAAACATTGAATGTGGAACATCTGCAAGACAAACTTATCCCTCTTATCAGTTACATTATCAGTTATGTCTCTTGAAGATAATAAGTAAAAAAAAAATTTTAGCTTGACTTGTTATTGAAAAATCAGAAAGCACCAAGTCTTCTGTCCTGAAGACTCTGTCATGGCAGAAAAACTTACTGACGATTCCAAATCGCTGACACTGGAGACTCCTTCCAAAAATGTTAAATAAAGACCTTATAGAAAACCTCAAGAACTTTACATTTTTCTTCATCAAATAGCAACACATTTTTAGAGCTTGTTTATTATACAAATTTATTATACAAGTCCCTGTGAATAATCACAGGAATATACACATACTGTGTATTTTGAATGTGTGTGTGTTTAAATATTGATTTATTCAGAACTGAGATTGAACTATAGTTATTTAAATTAAATCATGGGGAAGTGGTTTCTATAGTTGAGCACATGGGTGCAATTTCGTTAGCATAAAAAGCATAGTTCAAGCATTGCAATTTTCAGTATCCCATAGACACATTGGTCTTACACCACAGGTTCCTAGCACTGGCCCTTCACATATTAGAGATATTCCTGCTCCCAACACACCTCCATCCATCCTCTGTACTGCTTATCCTACACAGGGTAAGCCTGGAGCCCATCTCAGGGAACTTAGGACACAACCACACACACACCTCTTCACAATTTGTTAATCAGCCTGCAACACGTCTTTGGACTGGAGGAGGAAACCAGAGGACAGAGAGGAAGCCCCTCCAGCACAGTTGGGGTTTGAACCCTAACCACTAAGCCACCAGCCTGAAGACTGTGGGTACTCCGGGAATAGAGTTGGGAACATACGGCATTGTGCGCAAGAAAAAAACTGAAGAAACCATTTATTTAGCTTTCTACGTGGATCCGTAGTGTTTGCATTAGCCAATCGGTGACTCATTGATCATGGTTTCGAGTTTCGACATATCTGCCCTTTCTAGGAAAAAGTTTTCTCAAACAGCTCAATCCAGCTGTATTACTGAAATTATTATTATTATTATTATTATTATTATTATTATTATCGATTTATTAAGCGACTTATGTACGTTTTACGGTATTTATCTGGCAACCATCATTTAGCATTCTGCGGATTTTCTGTCGTGGGATCTGGCAACCCTACCCTGACGCCCAGTGGTGACGCAGTGTCAGCTGTCCGTGTTTGTTTATTACACGGGAGGTGTTGTGGCGGCTTTGGAGCTAAAATAGCATCATTACTAAACTTTCAAGAATGATTTAATGACGGTAAATTTCTTTATTTCCTTTCCTAACATCCATGTAAATTTGTCAAATAGAGTGTATATTATATGAAGCAACACAGTTTAAAAATTAGTCCAGTGCTGTAGCAATGTCCGAAGGTCGTCCTTACCTGAATGTAGCTAGTTAGCAATAGTAGTTAGCTAGGTAGCTTAGCTAAGTGCGCTAACGTGTATGTGTGTGTGTGTGTTTTCTGCTGGCGTTGTAAACTTACACCACACATTTGTGTACATTTTAATGCTATATTTGCTATATATGTTATTTCCTGCCCTACATTAGCAAGGCTGAGGGAACTAGCCACAATGCTAGTTAGCTAATATTAGATACAAGTTAGCGGCGGAAGAATGGAATAGTTTAGCACACTTGGGTTTTTCAGAGATTTTGACCAACGCTTTCTTCTTCTTTTTTAACACGAGCTGCTGCTTGATGCAGTTATAATGCTGTAATGTTAGACCTATTGCAGTTTGGGAAAGCTGGCTTCACTGTAATGTTAATGCTATAATAAACCTGTAGCTAAACATTTCCTAAAGTAAGCGTGAGTGAGGTAGCTGTGTCACTAACAGACGAGTAATGGCAAAATAACCTTTATAGTAATTACACTTTCCTGGATATGACACATGAGCTGGCATCAGTGAAACCAATTATAGATTCATAAATAACATAAGATCACTGTAATGCTCCATATATTTTGGGATCGAGAAGGAAAGAAACAAACATCAGATGTAAGTTTGCCCTATTCATAATAAGGCAGTGGCATGCTGTAGTGTTCTCTTGAACATCCCATTTTAAAAGAAACTGGACACGCCACTGCTCCTCAACTTCTAGCAACAGCAGATGGTTTCATGCTTCTTACTCATTTGAGAAAGCAGAACAGATTAATCCATGCTCTCATAAACCACACCACTAGCAAAACAGATTAACCCATACTCTCATAAACCTCATCACTCACAGAAGATTAACCCATACTCTCATAAACCTCATCACTCACAGAAGATTAACCCATACTCTC
>CM040987.1:7631618-7650023 GCA_022985145.1 Pangasius djambal
ATAAACCTCATCACTCACAGAAGATTAACCCATACTCTCATAAACCACACCACTCACACAACAGATTAACCCACACACTCATAAACCTCATCACTCACACAACAGATTAACCCATACTCTCATAAACCTCATCACTCACACAACAGATTAACCCATACTCTCATAAACCACACCACTCACAGAAGATTAACCCATACTCTCATAAACCACACCACTCACAGAAGATTAACCCATACTCTCATAAACCACACCACTAGCACAACAGATTAGATTAGTGTAGCCTCTCAAACAGTTTGCAGCCAGCGACCCTTTGAATTGTAAAATAAATTATATCGATATAAGACTTTTTAGTGAAATGTGTACAGTGACTCACAGAACACACTAGGTCTACTTGTACTTGTTTTTGAGTTATTGATGTTTGGATTAGACTCGTTCAATTTAAGTGACCAGCCAAACAGTCTAATAACTCTAATAAGTCAATAATAATGTTGTTCTTTCATCTGCTCCTGTTAGGGGTCACCACAATGGTGGTCTGCATGTTTGATTTGGCACAGTTTTTATGCCGGATGCCCTTCTTGGCGTAACCCTCCCGATTTTATACGGGCTTGGGACTGGCACTGAGAGTACACTCCCAGCGGCTCGGTTGGTTCCCTGCCCGGGAATCAAACACAGGCCGTGGCGGTGAGAGCACAGGATCCTTAGCTGTTAGACCACCAGGGATAATAAGAGTACAGATGTAGTCCCCCTTTAAGGTTATAATAACCTCCACTCTTCTGGGAAGGCTTTCCACTAGATTTTGGAGCGTGGCTGTAGGGATTTGTGCTCATTCAGCCACAAGAGCATTAGAGAGGTCAGGTACAGATGTTGTTTGAGGACGCCTGGAGTGCAGTCAGTGTTCCAGTTCATTCCAAAAGGTGTTCAGTGGGGTTGAGGTCAGGGCTCTACTCAAGGTTTTCCACCCCAACCTTGGCAAGCCATGTCTTCCTGGACCTTGCTTTGTGCACAGAGACATTGTCATGCTGGAACAGGTTTGGGCTGGACCAATTTCCAGTGAAGGGAAATTGTAATGCTACAGCATATAAAGACATCCTGTACAATTGTTTGCTTCCAGCTTTGTGGCAGCGGTTTGGGGAAGACCCACATATGGGTGTGATGGTCAGGTGTTCACAAACATTTGGCCATATAGTGCATATCAGTGGGAGCTCAGTGGTTAAGATGTTGGATTACTGATCAGAAGGTTGTGAGTTCAGATCCCAGCACTGTCACTGCTGGGCCCTTGAGCAAGGCCCTTAACCCTCAACTGCTCAGGTGTATAAAAATGAGATAAATGGAATGCTCTGGATAATGGTGTCTGCCAAATGCCATGAACAATAATGGTGGATTGCCATTTGGATGCAACAATTTCCATCATTGTTGCATTAAAAAAAAAAAAAATTGCACATTGTAAAATATACTTTGGTCATGAGTTGAGATTGGCAGCCTTACAGCACATAATATGATGTGCTCAGCTGTGGCCAATTTAGTGCCATTGTGACCAAAGATGGCAGATGCCAGTGTTCTGGCAGCGGCTAAAATTCTTTGATTAAAATCTCAATGTGACCGCTACAATGAAACTATGCTACAAATACAGCAGTGGCAATGTTGAAGCCTAAGCAAAATGTGCTAATGGACAGAAAAATATCCTTATTACCTCAAACTCAGTTTGAAGAATGTTGCTGTTTATGTGAGCCTGTTTTCTGCACAAACTCGAATCACTCTGATTGATGATCAAAACAGAACATTGTAATGTTCTTTAATCACAGGTCTGCCATGCGGAACCTGTCACATGGTCTTGTTAGAGAATTCTACCAAGAATATATTCCGATCTCGAACATAATGTCTCTGAAACATGCCAACTTTAAATGTGTTTCTCAGCAGTAAGAGGCAGTGAGATGGCGGTGTGTGCTCTGTCCATGTTGGATGGCCTGGGCGATGAGGCCACGGCGCTGGGAGGTGTGCTCATTCTGCTCCTGGCGCTGGTCCTGGCCTGGCTCTCCACCCACGTGGCTGATCGCGGCGATCACATCCTGGGTACCATCCTCACCGTGGGTGCCCACGCCTCACTCATTGGCCTAGGAGGCCATGACGGCTATGCGGTTGCTCCTTCCAGCTCGGAGTCAGGTGAGCAGCAGAGCGATGAGACAACGGATGAGGACAAACAGGAGGATGATGAGGAGGAGGGAGACGGAGGAGAGGAGCTGCTGGATATCCAAGGAGGCAGGAAGAAAATGTGCCGAGAACGGGAGGGAGAGAATGAGGGCACTGAGGATGATGAGGATGAGGGCGCGAGCATCACGGTGCGACTGAAGTTTCTGAATGATACAGAAGAGCTGGCTGTGCTGAAGCCTCAGGATACAGTCGGAGAGCTGAAAAGGTGAGAAGAAACATATCACTGATGCTGGTTTATTTATAACCAATAGTCGGATTTCTGTCAAAGTTGAAATGTTTGCATAAGAACACGCATGGAGGTGAAGAAGTTGGCCGTGATTGGCCAGTCACTGATTAGATTTAGCAGAAATCTGATCCTCAATCATCTTTAATGTGCATCTGACTCACGTAGTTCCAGTTGACATGGTACGAAAGCAGGGGATTCTCAGACTTTTCCGAGGGACTCCTTTAACTGTGAGATAAATTCTAAGGACCTCCTCAGCAAGATTTTATACGTTCAGATATTAGGCCTTTATATAATATTTTGGATAATTATTGGAGTTTCATTCCTGAATGCTCCGCCAACAGAACACACTCGGTACAAAGTAGGCATTATTTATAAGCCTGTTTGTTTTTGAGTTAAACACAAACCCGTTTAATTCAAGTAACCAATAATACCATTGGCTAATAACTATAAAAACTCAGTAAATGTTGTAATAATGGTGGGTTGAGATTTCCACTACTGTAATGAAATAATAATAAAAAATAAATCACAGTGCCCCCTGGAGAAATAGTGATTGGATTGTACTGTACTGCACTGCATGGCGTACTCTGAGTAAAATTGTGTGTATGCAGTTATAGTCTATGTGTTCTGGTGATCTTTTCTGTAGCATCCTGTGTACACTACTTTTACTTTTGGGAATTTTTGGGTGGAAACTTCGGGTCAGTTCAGTCCTATGCACGTGTCCAGAGCTTGTATGTATTACTTCAAGGCATCAAATCAATCTCTGTCCTCAGTAAGTACTTCTCTGGGCGTGAGCGTCAGATCAAGCTGATCTATCAGGGGCAGCTGCTTCAGGACCCACGACGCACAATGCTCTCCCTCAACATCACCCACAACAGCGTGCTGCACTGCCACATCTGCCAGGCTCAGACTCCAGCCCTGCCCCAGGCTGAGCCAGATGACGAGCAGCGCGCTCAAGCCGGGGCGGGAATCAGCGGGGGCCTGCGCTCGGCTGCTCTCACGTTCAGCACAGGCAGCCTGGTGGTCCCGGTGTTTGTAGTGCTGCTAGCCGTGGTCTGGTATTTCCGTTTCAACTACCGACAGCTGTTCACGGCGCCGGCCACCGTCTCTCTGGTGGGAGTCACCGTCTTCTTCAGCTTCCTCATCTTCGGCATGCACAGCCGCTGAGGATACAGACAGAAGAAAGAAAGACGAAAGGAGGCGGGTTGTTGGGAGAGAGGTGAAAAGAAATCGGGGTAAAAGATGGCATATTCACTCTGTCTGTTGAAATGCATTTAATGGAAGGAATATGAAGTGAAACAGCAGCAGCTGAGTGACGAAGAGTAGGAATGGTAGCAGACAAAGTACTCAGGGAGCCTTATGGCTTCTGGTGCCATTTAGATGCCTGGTGTGTCTGTGTGTGTGAGAGAGAGAGAAGGAAATTGTGAGTGAGTGTGTGTGTGTTTAAGGATTTACTTGTGGGTGAGTAGAGTGTAACGATGCTGTAATTATGCTTTAGATTCATGTAATCTTTATAGTAATTTAATCTCAACACGAGACCTAATTTGTCCTCAGTTATTGTTTCAGCTCTTGCTGGCTTTTTCATGGATTAACCTCTATGCCAGTTTTACTGTCAGTATGTCTGAAAGCAAAAGCTCCAATCTAATCTCTAGCTGTCATATCTGTGGCATACAAGAAATTCAACCCGTTTCTCTGCCCTGAGAAAAGAAATATGCAACCATATAATCTGAAATCAAACAAGAAGCCTTACTAAAGCTGTTTTTTCATTGTTTTCACTGCAATTCAAGACAGTAGTCCACACAAAATGTTACATGTAAATTGACATGTTCATTGATAGAAATTAACAACTGCCCTTTATAATAGATTCAAGTAAATACAAGATGTGATCGATGGACGTTAGGTTGGAAAGCGCTGGAGTATTCTGTTAATGACTGATTTGTTTCTTTACATGCATCACTTCCGCTGTACAGTCAACTGACCACACAATGCACAAACCAGTAAAACCGAGGGTCGTATTTGTAACCAAAACTTTAACAAATCATCTTAATTTCATAATAACGAAGCTCAGTTTTGTGTTATGTTAATTTAGCATATTTATTTTTGGATTAAATTTTGTATGTGTGTGCATAGCATACCAGCTAATGGTCCTTTGTTTCAGCTCACGTTTCACTTTTGTTCTACAGTATTATCTTTGAGGGGAAAAAAAGCATTACCTTTGTTTCTGTACTTGGAAATATTTGTTCTTTAGCAATACACATTGTCCTCTGTGCGCATGAGAATCAAGTTATTATTAAAAAAAATACAGGGATAACAAATGATAACTAAGTTCTGTAAATAAATAGTGTATTCTGTATATAATATAAAAAAAGATGAAAATTAAAACTCAGAAAATGTTTGCTATTGATGGTTGTCATCACTTTGCTTTACAACAGTAGCATCTTTGCCAATTTCTGTGCATAATATTTTGGCAAGACCGGGCATCTGGAGGTTTTTAATTTGCATATCATGAATATTCATAACATCTTTTTAATAGTTTAAACAGTTTAAATTGACATGTTCATGAGTTACATTTTATTTTGCCATTGAGTGCTAATGGTTGTTGGTGCTATTTGTCCAGAAAGAGACTGGGTCTCAAAATATGACACGAAAGAGACATTCCAGGTGAGACCCACCAGTCTTTATTCACAATACCACAGGATGTTCTGCAAGGAGTGAGAGAACCAACGCCAGCATTGAAAAATTACGACATATCCATACACACAGCACAACGTCCTATGTACAGTAAGTAACAGTGGAATCTTTTATCCCTCCACCACAGAAACATTTTATACACTTTAAATCTGAATCCACAAATTACAAAAATAAAAGATGGAAAAAAAATCCACTTTAAAAAGCTATAAAGCTTTTGTATTTACTCCAAACGAAGTGCATCTTACATTACTCAAGAATAAATGCTATTTTTTTTTTTTTTTTAGCAGTTCAGTGTAAAATACAACAGGATGTAAGAAGTGCTCTCAAGACCCAAAACAGACATCTTGCACAGACAAGGACCACTAACACACTGTAAATAAATAGTGCAACGTATACTGAAAAATATCTACCAGGAGGCGGCGTAAAATAATAGTGTGTTGATTGAAAGAGCATAATTTGGCCTGAAGCTACAACAGTGATTATCAAAGGAGCATTATTTAGCAGGAAGCAGTAGGACTGTTCTGAAACAGCATCATCAATTAAGAGGCAGCAGCATTATTGTGTGGTTTCTGAAGCCAAACCGATAAAAGAATTATTCTAAAGGATCTACCACGCACACACATCACCTCACTTTAGCCTGGACATGCTATAGCACATTTATACCACTCACAAGTAAACGCGGATCCCAACATTCAACTGCACATGAAACACACATGCAAACACACATCCTGCTTTGAAATAGCGAAGGAAAAAAACAGAAGTCTGTGTAACAATCATGGTAGAGTTTGTGTGTGTGTTATTCTTTTAGTTCAGGTCATCATAAATATTAGGGGCCGGAGGAGGTGGAGGTCTGGGTCTCTTCTTACGATTTGACAGGGCAAGTGCACTCTGGGAGTTGCTACTGCTAGTGCCTGCACCACCCAGTCCACTCACACTGCTGCTGCTCCCTCCTCCTCCTCCTCCTCTCTCTCGCTCTCCTCCTTTTTCCCTCTCACACATTCCAGCACTACTCACGAGTAGAGAGCTAGGCTTCTTCTTTTTCTTAGGTCTCTTCGAGTCCGAGTTATTTGTACCTGGGAGAAAGAGAAGAGAAAAGAAAGTGAAGATTTTTGAGAAGATAGGTGGTAATGGATACAGGGGACGGTATCACATTTATACAGAGTGTTAACATAATACATGGTGAGAGTGTGTGTGTTTGTGTGTTAGGGCTGTTTAAGATTTGTTTAAGTGAATTGGATTTTTAACTGTATTTCAATTTTACTTCAGAGATTTTGTATTTTTGAATGTATTTCAATATTAATGAGCCGTAGTTTAGTGCAGTAGCACTACATTATGTTCATATAATGAACTATGAAATTTTACAATTTTATGTTTCCCTTTGGCCATCCCCAACTCATCTTTATGCAGGAATCTGTTTTTTTTTAATTTTTATTTAACACTATACAGTATATGCTCACTACATAGGGTCTTACACAATGGTATTGAAGAACCTTTATAATGTACTACATGCCCAACAGAACAATTAAGATTTAGAGGCAGGAAAGACTAGTGCCTGATAATTAAAAAAAAAAAAAGTGTAAAAAGAAATAATTAAATGTACGCTACAAACAAGATTTCTTTAGACCCATTCTCCTATGTTAAGTGACAGGTCATTTAGCTAAAAAATTCAGGAAACATGGGCCAATAGAAAAATGTAAGATTCAAATGTAGGTTTTTTCCTTGGATACATAAATGTTCAAACCTTATATTCATTTTATTGTGTGACTCACTGGCTTTGGAGGAGGCGGAGTCTGAAGGTGAGATGTCTGATGAGCCATCCCACTGGAGGCGGGACATGATGAGCTGCCCATCAGGGGTGTCATACCCGTCATTTTCCAGCACTGACTCGGGGTCGGGCAGTGTCGACCTGTCAGTAAGCAAGCCAAGATCACTATAGACTCAAAGTCCATAAACATAAACAGACCAAAAATTATGCGACCAGAAAAAAATATATATATTACACCGTTATGCTTTATGTGCACTGCTACATCTAGAATTGCATGTTGTTCATAAATAACGCTCGTGCTCTTCGTGTTCATGTGCTCGTTATGTTATTATTTATATAGTAACAGCTAATTCAGCGGGACTTGTATGACGGATGCGCTCTATACTCTACGGCTAAAAATAAACGGAATAAGAAAACGTTATTTAACAAAGAAAAACACAATCACTGTTACGGTGAAGCTTTCTGTAAGGAGATGCTTATTAAATATTCATGGAAGGAGTCTCCAGTATCAGGACTGTGTAACTGTCAGTAAAGTTTCTATCATTGAAAGAGTTTGAGCTTTCTGGTGTCTTGCTAACATGACAAGCTCCATTATTGTTTCATATTAACTTTAAGAGAAAGAAATATGAGAGGCTGGAAAGGGAATGACTGTTTATAGCTGCTGTAACACAAGTGATGAAAGGAACTTGTATTGTGGATGTTCCACAACTTTAAATGTAACTAATTAAACACTTAAACAGCAGGAAGTAATTTTCTTAATAAATATATTGGTAAACTGCTGTGGTATAAGAGGAATAAAACACTTCGGGATGTGTTGTTATTATAAAATAATAATCGTTGATTATTTTTCCTTTAACAGCACTCCCAGTCATGTTTTATTCTTTACATAGTGCATGATGCATAGCTTCCAATAAATGCAAAATATACTGTATAAATGCAAAATACTACTGAGTGAGCAAATATTCAGCTATTGGTGATAGAAGCACGAACAGTCTATGTTTTTACATGTGAGCTCTTTGTGCAGGCCTCCGACCTTCATGCTAAGCGGATTCCAAGCTACATAAACAGATTACAGTGTAACAGATCAGTTCAGCTTACACTGTGGGGAAAATTGGATGTAACTGCTAAAAACATTGAGCTATACATGTGAGTCCTACACATACTGTATCTCACCAAGGGGATCAGTGGGAGAAGTGAAATGGGAAGAAGAGGAGCAAAGGCAGAGGGGATCTAGAGGTGAGACAGGGACTGATTTCAATTCAGAAACTAGGCCATCACTTCCACTTGCTCTTTAGGGAATTTCATGAAGCAGAGGCCATTTTAAATTGTTTATGCTTAACCAAAGCACCACATGACCAACCTAAACATATTTATACTTATTATATTCAACATAAAAAAAAAAGTTTGAATGCAGGTAAAAATAACAAGAGGAAGTGAGAAGCTTTCCAAATTGTAATTGGGACTTTTTCTAGCCTGAAGGCCATCAAGTCAGGGAGGGAGGGTGAAACTCACGCGGACGGCCCCAGGAGGAAAACTCTGACTGCCCTCCTCTGCTCGTCCGTGTGCTGGGGACAGCGCTGGGACCTGCCAGGACACAATGTGGCATTATGCACTGCATCACACACACTACCTGGGGACACAGACTTTGCCAGCAACCAACAGGACGCGACAGGGAGATCTCAGGTTAGATATTAGCGGTTAGGACTAGCCTCGGGTGCTGGCAGACGTCTAAGGAGTCCCACAGTATGAACAAGCAGTGCTTTAGAACAACCTTGACCTGTCCAATTGAAAAAGAATGATCCTCCAATCAGAATGGAAATTTATCAATTTGGTCAAATGTTGGAAAATAAAAAAAAAAGCCAACTGAATAATAGAACAGATTAAATTGGCCTCTCAGCAACTTAAATTTATTTATTTATTTTTTTAAATAAATTCATAGAGTTGCCACTTGTGTTCCATAATATCAGTCCCAACATGGACACGACCATTTCCATTTACACAAATGAAAAAGATCATGTCATTACATGACACATGCAAAATCACATATAACCCTAGATCTTAGTAAACACATGTATACACAAAAGCACACGTTTGCACAGAATCTACACAATACTACACTGACCTCATATGTATCTATGGTCCCCACCCTTCATAAAATAAAAATATTTTAGACTTATATATAAATAACCTCCCAGGATTTCATGTCCAGTTTTTCTTGCTAGCTTTTTTAAAGATCATTAACAGTATTATAAACATGAAAACCATCAAATGTAATACACATTAAGGAGGCTAGTAAATGTTTAAAGACTTTGCCCCCAATTTTCTCCCCAGTTTTGTTTTTGCTAGCTAACTCTCTCCTATCACATGACAGCTACCAACCCCGAAGGCTGGGGCAAACACGTGCTTCCTCTGAAACACGTGAAGCCACAACTGTTCCAACATGCTGCGTCACAGGGCAGCACAGCATACTAGGAGGAACGCGCTACTGCCCTCTTCCACATATATGAGCTCACAGAAGTCACAGAAGTGAATTTAAGACTCAGAACACATTTAGAGCCATAGTGTTTAAAATTTTTCTGTAAGTATTGATGTGTGTGAAGCTGCCAAAAGCATTTTGATGGTGGAGCCAAGCTGATTTTTCCCCATCAAGAACCGGACGTGTCAATAAATCAGGTTTTGCCAGTCCCAAAAGGTAATGCATAATATTCAGGT
Source organism: Pangasius djambal (assembly GCA_022985145.1). Classification (NCBI taxonomy): domain Eukaryota; kingdom Metazoa; phylum Chordata; class Actinopteri; order Siluriformes; family Pangasiidae; genus Pangasius; species Pangasius djambal. Next base: position 7,641,218 of record CM040987.1, read on the forward strand.
TACAGTTAAAGGGTCATGTTGCTGATTATATATACAGTCTATGAAGTCTTCCTCATACACAAAACTACTTATTAACACTTAAATTCATGTACTCGTCAACTAAGTGCTTGGTGTTTGATTATCTCTGGGAAAGAGGCATTTCTAGAGTCTTGCTCCCTATTCAGTGATCTTATTACATCTAGACTTATTAAAACATGACTTTTAAAAAAAAATCAGAACTAGTGACTCATTTTATTCAAACCTACACTGGTTAGCCATCAAATCCCTTTCTCTGACCAATCACTGATAAATTACACATGAATCATTACGACTTCTTGGGAGAGATGTGTCTATTAGGACAGTTCTGTTAGGACAGAGCGCTTTCTTTTGCATTTCTGTCCATTTTGTTTGCTGTGTGTATGTGTGTGTGTGTGTGTGTGTGTGTGTAATCTCAGCACATGGCTCTTTTACTTAATGAAAGTGAGGAGTGTCTCACTTACCGCGTGCACATCTTTTTAGTGTGCTCTGATACGACCCCACATTGCTGAGAAAAGAAAAGCTCCTGTTAGCAATAGGCCTGTTAGCAAGAGCCTTTATTCTTTATTATTCAGAAAACTCAAACAAGCTTTGCATGACATCTCTCAGTAAGCAGCACTTGTTTTAGAGCAGCTGAAATTAGGCATATTTCCATAACACCAGGAACGATGAAAATAACGTTGAGGAAACTTTGTGAATGTAATTACAGAGTCACTTCTGTGTTAACATACTAATCACATTACAAAACCACAAGCACTTCATATTTAACAGGATAGGATGAGAAATATACAGCCTGATTAGGCACAATTCTTTTCTGAATGGACAGAACAAACAGACAGATGGGAAAAGGTTACCGTAGTCAGGAGAAATCGGAGCTCTTCTGGCCCCAGAGTCTCATAGCTGATCCCAGAACTGTAGTTGTACTATAGAGAAGAGGGCAGAAAAGATCACAGCAGTCAAACCCACAGTGCATCAATAGAAACTAGGCAAGAACAACACGAACAAGATCTATCAAATACCTTGTAAAGGTCGGGGTTTACACTACCGCTGAGCTCTCCTGTGGAGAAAATGATACAGAAGTTGAATCAGTGTCTTTGTGCCAGATTTTTTTTTACATTCCATATACTTTTATGATCCACACAAGTTAAAAGTTACTTTTTGTAAGTAAAGAATAACACATGTCAGGGAGTGCTGTTTTAGGAAAATCATCATTGATGAAGTTGATAATTTGATGACAGCACATCCTGAAGTGTATGAAAATCCCTCTTAAACAACAGCAGTTTGTCAAAAATGGTAATTTTCAGTTTATTAAAGAACGACACTCTGTGGAACTTCCACGAGACAAATTAGTTCTTGTTCTCACTTATATCAGCTATAAAATAATAATTATATATTTAAAAAACCACCACACAGATTGTCATGTTCTTGAAAAACAGGAAAGTGTAAACTCCTGAGGACTCTCCCATGGCAGAAAAATTACTGATGGTTACAAAGTGCTGACACTGATGACTTGTGTTAAATAAACGGCTTCACATCAACGATTACATGTTTTTCCCTTTGTTAAATATTAGCATTTTAATCTGTTTATTATTATATGTCCACCATAAACGTCATTGTGAATGAGTTGTTCCTATAGAAACGGTAAGCACGGTGAGCACATTAATAAAAACCTGTGATTTGGATTACAGCTGGTAGTAGTGTCAGAGCTGCTGTTAGAGAAAATTAATCAGCATCTTCTGACCAATCAGAATTAGCAATTTATAAAGGACATACCATGAAATATTTCAACTCACCATTTTTATGCTTCAGAGACTTGGACCGTCTAGGGGAATTTGGATTCTGTGGAGTCATATGTAAGCGTTACAGGGTCCGAATAATTTGTACTAAAGCACACAAACAGCACTGTCCAAATGTGTGTAGCGTAAGAAATTTCCCCTTGGAAATCAATAAAGTACATTTTTGCATCTATCAGTAATGAAACTCACAGAAAATGGAGTTCCCATTAGAGGCTAATCTATAAAATCTGGCAAAAATCAACAGAACATTTAAGATTATTTTAATACCTTGTCTGACTTTCTCTTCTTGGCTGCAAGGAACAAAAACAAACATGTGCATTAAAACCTGCACAAGTCATTTTAATGGGTTGGATTTACAATGAGGACATAGCTGAAATAAGTGACCAAACAAGACAGCTCACGTTTCTTTTCTGAACCATATGACCAGTCGTTGTCATTGATGTCATCGTTGTCCTCTTGGTCACTTTCTGACTTGCTGGTGTTGTTGCTGCTGGCTATTCTAAAGACACACAGGGTGCATACAAAGTGCAAAACAGAACTAATTTGTACTTTAAAGGCAAATTGTGCTGAATTTTATGTTTAAGCAAGACTATGGAGATGGGCTGTGATTGGGCAACGATGAATAATTAAACAGTTGCTTCTTTCACTAATGCTCATCATTTTATTGGAATAGTTAGCTGAAAAATCTAATTTATGCAATTTCCCTAAAATATAGTCAAGAAGGGTTTGATCTCTGATAGTTGGTTCTTTAATTCTGCACTGGAGCTCCCAGGCTAATGTAGCAATAATGTCACAATCATGTCTGAATTGTAATATATCTGCAAACAACAGACTTAATTTAAATTTCTGATGAAATTCTGCCTTGATACTTAGGGAGGTGGAGTCAGAGCAAAAATATTACCAAACTGCGCCAAGAGATTAAGTGATTTGGTTCTCCAAGATGGCTGTTTCTGTGAGATTACAGCATTCATTTATACAGTCAACCTTACTGCGTGAAGCACAATGCCTAGTCTGTGTGACGTTACTGAAGAACTGAATGAATTTTGAGGCAGATATTTGCAGATCTTCTGCAAAACTAAAAATGCAAACATCAGACAACAAACAAGGCTTAGATGAACAGCTACATTTAAGGTTAATGAAAAAATATATTTTGATTTTTCACCAAATTGTTTTGTTAACATATAATTATCAGTTTTATGTGTCAGTGGCTAGGTCTCCTAAGGCAGAAGGAATTAAAAAAATAAATAAAAAATTAAACAAAAGAAGTTAACACTTGGTATAATGTTAATCTGAAATGGTATACTCAATGTGAAATCCCTGAACTAATTTAATTGCCAGTAGCAATACTGGTGTGAAGGTGTTGTTCAGTCTTAAAACATCTCTGAACTGATGCCTGCGTTCTGAATACTGAAGTGAGAACAGGTTTCTATTTGCCCTTGCATCTGCTGCACAACTTGTTCTTGATATTGACTGTAAACCAAATATCTCTTTTGGGGCAAATAAAATTTGACCTGAATGGAAAGGGATGTAAAATGAGCTGACCTGCGGCTGGCGATGCGGCTGCTATTGCGCCCCATTCCCAAACATTTCTCCAGGTGAGGGGCGAATCGCGAGGCTGCTATGCTTCTGTTACAGTTGGGACACACACACTCCTTATTCTTACACTGGTTGTACACTTGTCCGAATATGTCCAACCCTGGTTGGTCCACAATTTCTACATGACAGAAAAGAGAAATCTGTCTTCAAATAAAAACTCATCATTAAACATGTATGGACTGGCCTGAAGTGCAGAGGCAAACATGGAGAAGCTGTAAATTATTTCTGAGCAGTGCAGGATCAGGAAACCTTTGTGCTAGAAGGTTTGTGTGTTTAAATGGCATAAGTTTCATAGAACTGCTCCTAGGACCCTTATCCCTCAAACGGATTTTGTGTTGTTTATACACACCTTCAGATAAAAGTCTCTGCCAAATGAATAAATGTAAATGTATCAATTTAAATTTTAAATATCACATGATATTTAGGTGTTTCCATTCATGTTACCTATATACAAACTCAAAATGAATATAAACATGGATTAATGAAAATCGAATTCTTTCGTTTATGCAGTTGTGGACAATTAATGGCTGGGTAGCAAAGGTGTCACATTTGATGGAACTGACTGCTAAGATGGAACGTGCCCTCAAGGCCTGGATAAAAATTGATTAAAAAAAATGTGAAATATAAGACTAACTTATTTTAATAATGTGTCTAATATTTGGATAGTTGGATTATTTTCATAAAATTAACGTTTTGAAGGGTTCAGTGGAATTTATTCACAATTAAAGTGATGCCTGGCTGTAGAGAGTTTGGAAACCCCTGCACAGGGCCTAGAAATGGTGGAACACCTCTAATGTGTAGGATGGCCACTTTTCCACTCACCAAAATCCTTCATGCTTTCTTGGTCCGTCTCATCCAGGAAAAAGTAGCCTTGCTTTACAGCTCGGTGCACTTCGAAGCAAAGCCCCAAACATGCATCTTCCACCAAGTCTGAGTAGATGTCATGAGCCAAGGCCTAAAAAAAAAAAAAAAAAAAAAAGACAGACAGAGACAGAAGTTTAGTATGGGGTGGTCACTTACCTGGTTTAGTTGAGAATATCTGAACGATACGGACATGTTTACCTCTAGCTTGGTGTTATCCAGGCCTGACAGCGACATATCATCCATTTTCATTTGCAGCGGCTATTGTAGGACGGCCAGCATAGTTAATGGGTTATACAGCAGGTGGACGGCCACGCTGTAGGGAAAAGGAAACAGGAAACAAGGTAACAGACATATATGTATATAATATAATATATTATATTATATTATATACATATATGTCTATTATATTATAGGAATCACAGGCTCTCAGGTAAAATCATTGAACCAGCTGCAGAACCCTGCTGAAAAATCCAGCTTGGTTAGACCAGCTACTGATGAACTGGGCTAACTGGTACGCCGTCTTTGCCAGGGGTTAAACCCTGGTAGAAAGAAAACAGTCTCTACATTACTAATTAAGCATTGTTGTTTTTTTTGGGCAACTGGAAAACAATCATTTATTGCTCAGTTTATTCAAGTAATAAGGAAGCTAGAACATAAATGACCAGGTTCACCAGTGTTTTAGTTGGTCAGAATTAGCTGAATTCTCTCAGCAGAGAAGTTGAACAAAATATTGAAAAATGGAGAATATTAAACTTCAAAACCTAAGAAATTTTGTCCACATATTTCAATGAACTTCCTTCACAGAGGAAACCTGGAGGAAAAGAAGCTGTCCTCACTGGCTGCCTCAGCGAACTGGAAATTAGATTACTGCCTATTTTTGCATTTTTATATTAGCATATTTGCTAACCGTTTCTTTATAAAACTAGGTAATTAATCAAACTGTCTACAGGAAATACAGCCACAGCCAGCAGCATGTAAGAAAGTGCCGGCAATCGTAGCTCGCCAGATGACAAATATAACATTTCATAACATTCTTTTCCCGGACGTTTATAAATAATTAAAATATACACACATTGTTTGTCGGACAGCGTCGCTTCTATCACACGTACAGGTGAATTCAGACAGGAACTACTAGCTGTTAGCTGTTTAGCACATTCAGTATACCAGTTATAGTGTCGCAAACCGCGCATTATGAGCTAAAACAAAAGCTCAGCAGTGTTACATTAGTAACTAATACAGTGAATAATAACGTTTATCTACAAACATGCAACAGTTACTGAGGCCCTAAACGCTATTTGGTTACTTTCGAATATGTAACAAAACCAGTGACATTAAACCTACCAACAGCTCCAGCGTCCCAGTCCTTCTAGCAGGTTTATACACGTCAGCAGACTACACTTAAATATAGTGATAGATACTTTTATAAGTATATTCAGATATAACTAATATACGGATGAAAGAGCCGCTGAATATTTAAATATGGAAAAATAATAAAGCGCAGCCATTTTGACAGACGCAAGGCATTACTAATCAACTACCGATCATCAGCACACCGATTTCTGAATTACATTCAAGGCAGAAACACAGATTACAGAGCTTTAAAATATTTTTACAACAAAATAAAAAAAAGGAGTCAGGCAGTTGCTAAAGACAGGTTTATTTGTTCAAATGGTATATTCCAGGAATATAACACCTCTGACTATAGAAAACATCCAAATGTTCCAAATTAGCAGTACAAATTTCTTTTTCTTTTTTGTCATTTCTACAAATAAACAAAGGGCTGAGGGGTATAAAAACTAAAACATAAATTTAAAATTTTCCCTCCTCAGAGCAAATGACAAACTAATCCAGACCAGTGGCCTCTGCAAGCACCGCCTAGGGAAGCTCAGTCAAATGAAAATACAAATTAAACCATGTTCACTCAATACAAAAAAAAAAAAAAAAAAAAGTAGTCGTATTTACAATTACCATACAACAGCAGTGAACCATATCCATCTGCACTGATCTCATCACTTCTAGTCCTATTGCAATTCTACAGTGGGTTCCATAGCTGCTATGTTCCTCAACAAACATTATAAATAAGCAGTTCATTCAGCGGGATATATAAGACACACACTACATCATGTCTTGTTCTTTCAAAGGGGAACTGACGTAATATCTCTGGGTCTTCTACTGACAGACACCAGTGATCCGAGTGGTGTGCACACAGAAGCTCAAAAACTAGCAAACTCTTAAAATTTTTATGCAATGATTTTTTTTTTTTTTTTTTTTTTTTTTTTTAAACCCACACAGGGCACAGATGAGAGGGGAAAAAAAACAGCTACCCCAAACTGTTCATATATACATAACGTAAAGGAACTCTCCTCTGTTAAATAAAACATTTGTTTACATTCCTTGAGCTGGTGCGTATCAGAATGCATCAGTGACTATAAAAATACAAAGAGGTTAAAGGGAATGGGACAACAGGAGCACTGAGAGGACAGTCAGCTGATGAGGCTGTTCAGGATAAGTGCAAGGAAAAAAAATCATACATACTAGACATTTAAAATAAACCAATATTTAAAACAATCTATTTTTAAAAAAGGAAATTTGTAGCCCTGCAAAGCAACATTAAAAAAAAAAAAAAAACCCTAAAAAGGAAAACTGAAGTCGGACTGAACAAACCAACACCAACACCAAAACCAACTAATAATCTGTTACACGCAGGGTTTTGGGGAGGAGATTCCTCTAAAAACTGTACCACATCTGGTCAAAATATAATTTTTTCTTGCTATTTTTAATTATAAAGACTCAGAAAATGTCTTTAAAGTTAAAGCAATCATTTGAGAATTGTTAAAATCCAACACAAAATGAGGAATCTCTGCCATTTATACAAAGGAGGGAAAAAAGAAAACATGGATGGAGCAGCTCCAAGCTCCAACACCTAACAAGCACAGAAGATGGCGGCTTATTTACACGCAATCTACATGGACTGACATTCAAAAAACAAAAAAAAACAAAAAAAAAAACACGCTTCATTGTTCCTGAAGTTACCACATCGTGAACCAAAGAGCAATATTACACCACTATAGAAGGACAGCATGAAAACAGAAAAAAAAACTGTGATGCAGATGTACAGAATAGAGAGGAGGAGAGAGGAGAATCATTTGGTTTGCTTCATCTCCTCAAAGACACTCACTGAGCTTCTTTGGCTCACGGGTCCTTCATTCCCCTAAAAAGACTGAAAAAGAACCCAAAGCCTTCATTCAAACAACGCTTCAAAACAATGCCACGAAGTGTAATGGTAAAAAAATGTTTTAAATCCCACAGATATTAAAATATTAATCACTCATGGGATCATTTAACCTGTGCTGATGTTACAGATGTGTGTTACCCATGGGGAATTTAGGAATCCTCTCAAACCTCAATAAACTCATCAGGCAAGCTCGAGAGGGGGGCGGGTGGGGGGAGGCTAAAGCAAAGGAAGGTGTGCGAGGGATGCAAATGGACATGGTGGTGCAGTGGAAAGTGCTCCCCCTGGTGGCTGGAGGAATGCACTGCAGGCCCAAGGCTCTGCCTCATGGCTCAGTTCACAGGGTCTGTGGCAGTCTGTGGGCTCGCTCTGCTCCAGCTCCCCATCACTCAGAGTCAGAGTCAGAGGAATCCTCCGAGCTGGAAGCACTGCTGCTGCTCTCTGATTTATTCTCCTTATCCTCTGCCTCTTCATCCTCTTCATCCTCATCCTCATTCTGAAAATAAATAAAAATCATCAGATTTTCCTGATCATAACCACATGCAAAAATGAGATAAGACTTTTACATATAAAAGCATAGACACTGCTATTAAAAATTCAATTATTAATTGAATGTGATTTAATTTAATGTTGCTAATGTTAATGTTGAAATATGTACAGATTAACAGGAGAAAGATTTTTTTTTAACCTTATTAATTCATGTTCCTGGTGATATTGTGTATAATTTATCAGAATCACTCACATAAGACTTATTTCTCCATAAAGAAGAATATTAAAAATGGAATACTTTGGAAGCAGCTCTTAACATCTGATTTCTAATGTCAGTTGGCACTCACAGGTGGAGAAAAAGATAGTATTAAATCAATATCATATCATGCTTTACTTCCCCTTTGTCCCCTCACTTCCCAACCCCAGCTATCTCCAAGAAAATAGCTTCTGGACCTGGAAATGTCACAGAATACTAATTCATAATTCTGCATATTTCTAGATATCTCACATCATCGTCTTCATCTTCGTCATCATCCCCTTCTTCACTCTCCTCTGCGCTGGATGATCCCTCCTCAGACTCCTTCTCCTCCTCTTCATCCTCTTCATCTTCTTCTTCATCCTGTATGAGATATACATAGTAAATATAAGACAACTGATGAATCATGTGTACTACACAGAACTTCATAAATAAGCATGTTGAGTTGAGACACTTACTGAGGTCTTGGGCTTGGCTTTCTGTTTAGCACTGGTACCACCTGGTTTACTTGTGCTTCTCCTTTTCTGAAAAAGAAAGAAAAAAAAAAAAAAAAAAAAA
>CM040987.1:7650123-7702645 GCA_022985145.1 Pangasius djambal
TCAAAATGAATGATATCCAATACTGCCTGACTGCTAAATGTCTTTGTTTTAAACTGTCCACTTAAAGTTCTATGATCATTCACGTTCCACCCCCTAGGACACATCTTAATATTTAAGGTAGGTAGGTAATATATGGCAAAGGTTGTTTCAAGCTACATATTTTGTAAATATACGTTTAAACAAATGCAGCCCCTTCCTTTGTCCCTGCAAAGCCACCAGTCCAAATCACACGCTAAGGTAGAACGCCTGAATGCATGCCTGTCAATCCTGTAGCCTGTTAGATTAGAAAGCTCATCCTGCAGGTGCAGAGTCGCTTCCTTGTCCTGATTTGTTAGATGTTGGTTCACATCTTTGTTTTTCTCTCCCATTTACCAAGGTGCCACAGAGGCACAAGTAGATATTTTATTTACAGCTGCAGGAACTTTTGTATGTCAAATGTTAAGTGAATATTAATCAGTGACCCCACTAAAACTGAAAACACAGTTAATGGGAGTGGTAACGTACCTCTAGCCACTGTTCAAGCTGAACTTTGTATTGCTTCTGTTTCTCCTCTGCAATTTTCTTGTAGCGGTCTTTCTCTTTCTGCGGAAGGCTCTGCCAGCGGCTACCGATTTCAGTCATACGCTCTTTCATGGGCAGGTGGTTCAGCTCCCCGTTAGACAGCATTTCCTGAGAAAACTTCTGATAGCCATTTCTGAGAGAGCAGAAGTCAAAGACAACATTAAGCGCAGGGTCAGTCTAGTCATCTAGCTGATATTCAACACTGCCACCCATCAGTCACTGATAGCTGATGATTGTATTTTGTAAACATAAACCTCAGAACACGCTTTGAGCTGTGAACAGATGCACATAAAAACTTACGATGGTGGCTTTTTGGGCTCTCCTTCAAATTTCATCTTCTTCCCTGAGGCAACCACCCCAGCAGGAGAGCGCATCTCGCTCAGCTCTCTCTGACAGGAAAAGAGACAGGAAAGCACATTGTTACTTTCAGATTCTGAATAAAGAAGAGAGTATGTCAAAGCTCGAGTTCTCAAGTAGCTAACTTATCTTAAAATAACTGTCCAAGAGGATGAGTAATAAGGAACATAAACTAGGAAGACGGTTGTCTAATATTAAAGATGTTTAGCTCACTTGAGACTTCACTTCACTTCACTTATTTTGTGAAGGATGATTGTGTTAGTCATCATAGCCTTTTACTGTATGTAGATTGGAAAAAACATGTGTTAGCCAAATTTTAAACTTTAACCAAACCTTGCTCACCTCATATCTCTTCTGGTCCTCTGCAGCCTTTTTGATCCACATGATTTTCTCCTTCTTCTCCATGGTGTTCCACGTGGCCTCCATGGCTTTTTGTGCCTTTGGCCGGTCATTCTGACACAAAACAGAAAAATGAGGGAAAGTGAGTTTTTAAGACACATCCATGCCATAGTAATTATACATATAGTTGCAAAAAACCTTTACATATTTCTCCTACCTTGAATCTGGCCAAGTAATCACCGATGACACTGTGCTGCCAAATTTCCTGTGCGTTCTTGGGTGGGTCCGGCAGCTTGCTTTGCTCATCTTTCCCTCGTTTCTCAGACTCTGCCTTCAGCACTGCCTCCAAGTTCTTGTATTTTTCCTGTAAGATGGAGGATGGAGTTTTCAATGGCCACAGGCAAAAGCATGTACTGCCATGTTGTTTCATATACTCGGAGTATACTTGATCCTCAAGGCTAACAGTATGGCTGCACGAGCTTTCTCCCACAGCCACCATTCATTAAAATTCACTGCTGCAGGTACCAGCAAAAAAGACTGCTCCATGCAAGAAGTTACCTTCTTCTTGTCTGAGAGGTCATTCCACATGCGGGCCAGAAGTCTGGTGAGTTCACTATCAGACAATTCAGGCCTCTCCTGCTGAAGCTTCTGCCTCTTTTCCTCAGCAAAAATGAACATGGCAGAGATTGGTCGCTTTGGCTTAACAGGACTACTCTGTATGCATAAGGTGAAAAAGGAAAGAAGACTAAGACAAAACCACAAAGGATTTAAAAAAAAAAAAAAAAAAAAAAAAAAAAAAAAAAAAAAAAAAAAAAAAAAAAAAAAAAAAAAAAAAAAAAAAAAAAAAAAAAAAAAAAAAAAAAAAAAAAAAAAAAAAAAAAAAAAAAAAAAAAAAAAAAAAAAAAAAAAAAAAAAGATGGAATTGGATATGGAAGGCTGGGTAGATATAAACTGATGTGGATATATGGATGGATGGACAGATAATAATGGCAAGATAATGACAAGTACACTGACCTTTGCTTTAGAGTTCTTTTTGGGACCGGGGCTGGCGCCGCCAGTGGACTTTTTAAATCCCACCATCTTCTGCTCTGCCAAGATTCTCTGCTGTTCTTCCTCTGAAATGCTCTGCAGAACAGAGTAGACATTAAAACACACAAATTTTATTAAAATGTTTAAAAAAAATTAAAACAATGTAGCCGCTATAATATACATCCACTTACACACAGGTATCGGTTCATCTCAACTTCATATTCTTTCTTTTTCTGAAATAAGAAAGGGAAAGGTCATGAAAGATGACAAGGGTGCAAAAGATGAACTCACACTGCGATATAAATCAGTTTATAGTCTGGTATGCACATTTAGATTCAGATAATTTGGTACACAGTGGTATTCGCATGTTATTTGTACAGTTTTTGCACTGAGGTTCGTGTGTGTGCAGTCTCATATATTCTTACTACGTGTGTATTCTGCGAGTTGTTCTCTGACCTGCTCACAGCGTTTCTGATAGGCGTCTTTCTCGCTCTGTTTGAGCAGTTTCCAGCGCTGGCTGCACATGACCATGCGCTCAGTGCTTGGAACATCTTTCATGCCAGACATAAGCTCAGCACAGAACATTGAGTAACCGTTCCTAGAGAGAGAGACAGCATAAGAGATCATGGAAGATTCCCAATACATGTTAGAGAATAAATATTGTCTACCTTCAACAAAGATGACAAACGTAACCTTTGAAACTATCAACACACCCACAATAATACTGCAACCTTTCAAGCTAAATGATAAACAATCCAGATAATCTGCCCATGACGGACAATAATGATCATTCATCCTCAATTCTTAATGGCATCCTGTATACTTACGATGGCGGTTTGCCTGGTCGCCCATCAAACTTGTCCTTCAGCTGTCTTTCTGCTTTGGTCAAAGTAGTCTTGACAATATCATCTTCGGTCAGGTTCAGCTGAGGGTGCTGCTGAATGAACTCCCGCATCGTCTCCTATACAAATGGCACAGTTCAGAGGTTACAACCCAGAATCTTTCATCTCAATTGAAGTGTTACTTCTGCTGATGATTATTGATGTTCTATGTAATTTAGTTCACGTTTAAAACCAAAAACTTCATTAAACAATCTTTTTACATACAGTAGAGTAAGCAAGACAATACACATTGCTGGTAAAATATCATCAGTATTTAAAGCACCTGTCCGTCTGAATTAAATCAAATAGTAAGGAGATACTCAAGCTGCTCGAACCTCATACTGCTTATGCTGCTCCAGAGATTTGGTGATCCACTTCAGTCTCTTTTTATCTGGAAGCTGTGTCCAGTTCTTCCCCAGACTGTCTTTAATGTCTTTGGTGGTGGCCTGGACATTAACAACACATTAATACTGACCCTTTACTTTCAGGATTATACAATGAATGGTGGCTGATCGGGTTATTTAACGGAATTGCTAATATGGTGTGGAGGGGTGAGTCAACTGAAATTACCTCAGGGTGAATTTTGAGGTAAGCTTTTTTCTCATGGTTGTACCACAGCTGCTGTGGAGTCATAGGTTTCTCTGGTACATTGGATGCTTTCTTGCCTGTATTCTCCAGCAGGTCTGGATGCTCCTCCCTAAGTACATACAGAACCCCTTAAAACATTAAGAACTGAAGAACACAACCCAGACACAGGACGATGGTATAAAGAAATCAAAATGTCATGCACATCATTAAAAAATTATTTATTTCACAGATGAGACACTTGTACTTACCTGAACTTTAACATGTTAAGTTCAAAAGCTCCCTTTTCTTTGAGAAAATCATTCACATATTTCTCCTGCAGAAAGAAAATAATTCAACATTGCAGTTCAGTCAGTGTTAAAAAAAGAAAATGTACTCTCACAAACTATTAGTGTTAAAATTGTATTCTAGAAACAGATGCCTAAGAAATCTCCCCCAGGCATCAGTGCATGTCATCATGTCCTTGCACCTTTTTACGTTCAGGCAGCTCCTTGTACTTTTTGGAAAGGATCTTTGTAAGGTCCAGATTGCTCATCTCCGGGTGAAGTTTAGCATACTTTGCTCTCTTTTCCATGAAGAAGCGGAAGTACGGTGTCAGTGGCTTCTTGGGGAAGTCTGGGTGTTTCTGGTGAAAGGACAAAACAAAAAAAATGCTTAGTTTTCCACAAGACCTAATTAAAAGTGACACGCTAAAAATGATTAAAAAAAAAAACGTGGAGTGTAAAATCTGTGCCGTAAAAAGGATCTGTTTTCTAACAATCAAGTGTCCAATGTAAAAAAAAAAGGAAAAAAAGAAAGAAAAAAAAAAGAAAATTGAGACATTAGATATACATAAATGATTAAACAATTACATATGGCATTAAAAATACGCATGTACTGTGTTGAAGCATAGTATAATGTTGCTCAAACAATGCTGTAGAAGACAGGAAACTACTAATTACCTTCAGTTTTTTGCCTTTGTAGGGATTCTTGATGTAGTCCTGAGCATCCACAATTAACTCAGTCAGTGTGCGGAATTTACGGATCTGAAATGAAAACATTGACTCAAAGCTGTAACTACTGTCCGAAATCCAACTCAATACTTCAGCTCTTGGAATGTTAACAAATCAACAACAAAAAAACTAGGATTAGGATCTTAGAATTATCACTTCTTTGTTGGGCACACACAACATGAACAAGTTACAAGAAAATTTAACCTAAACTTAGCTACATTTCTTTCTATTTGCTAAAGTTAGATTATGCTCTAACCCGATGAGGAAAAACTTTGACTTTGACTTTACTATGTATATTTTTACTCCATGTTATCCAGCGAAAGTCATTTTGTCATGATCCTCACCTCTCTTGAGACCTCAAGCCATTTCTGTTTGCACATCTCAGCTGAGTACGTGTTAAAAGCAACCTTCTCCCAGTTCAGATGAGCTTCAGTCGTCTTATACTTGGTCAGGTCTTTCTCTGGCAGATTCACTTTCATGGCATCCAGGAGCTTCAGCAAATCATCCTGGGCCCAAACTGCAGCTGTGGAGATTTAAGGTTGGAATTAGGTGGGAATTTACTATTTGCACACGTAAATTTGTAAAATGACTGCACATTATATGAAGCAAAAACCTGTAAACTGGCAATATCATCCTACCTGGTTCTTTACTGGTGGAATCCATGCCTCCATTCATTCTCGAATATCACTTCTGGAGACACAAAAATGTGAATGATGAAAAACAATGTGCATTTTACACAAAGTTCTGTATTTTTTTTTTTATATATATATTTTACATAAATAACCTTTGTATACTTTAAAACAACAGGAATACGCAAATGGGCACTAAACGTATTTGTAAAACACTTTCAATCACTGGTCAGAAAGGTGGGAAAGAAACCTTTATCAAGGGCATGCAGATATCATAGAAATCAACCAAACACAGCAAACTAAGTTAATCGATAATTATATGAAAATAATTAGCTTAAAACTTTTTTGTGCATCACATCTTCCATTTATTGTCTCTTTTTGTTAATCAAAACAAACATCCATAACATCTGGCATTTCTGCAGCACTAAAATTCTGTCCTTTGGCTAGGTTTGAAGGGCATGACACAGTTTAGCACCTCACATCTAACAGAAATGTTACTGGGTACTTGGTTTATGTCATGCAATTGGTCTGATTCAGGGTTAAATCCCTTTCTCAGTGAACGGAACTGGTTTGAGACCACTCAGCCGCTCTCTGACCAGCAGTTTTGTTCCGCACTAGCAGTTTCCAAATGAACCACATCGAGAGGGAAATGCACCATGTTTCGAGCCAAACTGACTAAATGCTGCTTATGTGAAAGCACTCGTAGATTTAAATAGAAAGAATATCTGCACAAGTAACAGTGGTAAGGTCGTCTCTGCGCTAGTCATCAGAGGGCTGCTAGTTTAAATCCCAACATGGTGGGAGCCTTGAGAAAGACCCTTAGATTCTCAATTGTAAGTCAATTTTTAAAAATTGTCTCCAAAGTGTATTCATGTAAATGAGATATAGTTTAAATAATAAAAGATCTATAAGAAAAATGTATAAGATTACAAAAATTAACTGACGTGGTGGAAGAGAAAAAAAGAACAAATTTCACTTAATTATACTTGGACCTACTTTCTATAATTTTTTTAATGTTTGATTTGGTGCAGATGACGCAGTTGGGTTGACCATTATAAAACCCTAAAGGAATGAGTGCTTACTCTATGGAGTGGAATTAAAACCCAGCCCAACACATAATAGTTGTTCATTACGCCGCCCCTAACCGTTTACGCTGCATCGGGAGACAGAGCCCATTGCCTGTGACGGCTTCAAATCTCAAATAACTCTGCACTCGATACGAAACACAGCAGCCAAATCCGTCTAATCTTCCATTTTGTGTCCCCGCTCTAAGACTTCTGGAAGACTGCAAGTCCGCGGACATTTTGCGTCGACCGTTTCGCCTACCGGTCGTTTCTTGCGCGGAATGGCGTTGTTTCGGAGCGGAGCGGATGCTGGGAGGTAACGTTACGGCGGAAGGAGGAAGGACGGGCAGCTGGAGGCAACCAGCTGATCACGGAATGGATCCACTTTCTTTCGCTCTCGGTCGAGGCGGGAACGGAGGCCAGTGAGGAGACATGACTACAACATGCACAGACTCGAGTCCGCCTCAGTGCTAACGGGGCGCGCGGAGCTCTGCTTCCGCCATGGAGGGGGTTTCTGAGTCGCGCGCTACTTATTACACGAGCCGCTTGTTTGACTGAGCTTTACAAAAAAAGAAAGAAAAAAAAAAAGAAGAAAAAAACCTCTGTTAATGACCGACTCGTCATTTTCTAAACCATCACTCGACATTTGAAAACACCACGTTGTGGGTTTTGTATGTGGAAAGGTTGATTTAGCCACAGAATGACTCGCCAGTTTTCCAGGGCGAGGCGCTGCCATTACTGAAGCTCTGGCGGTAATGGCGACGCCTGAACCGACCCGAAAGAAAGCCTCCATCAACCAAAATATCATATAAATCAAGCTAATATCTAGCTAAATCTACATTTTTGCTTACAGAAATACGAAATGCCTATTAATTTCACTTGTTTAAACGTGTTTTATTAACTAGTACCAACGCTTCTTTTTACACTGAATTTCAGACTCGACACAGATGGTGAAATGAAGCTTGTCCAAGTTGTGTGCGAAAAATATTAAATTACTTACAGCCAAATACACTGCGTTAACATATCAAATCTAAATAAATTGTAACTGGATTATAAGACAAACAGTACTTTTAATAACGTATTACTTGACACAAACAAACAAACAAAAAAAACAGCAAGCGCTAGCATTCGTCGAGTGCTAAGCGACCTATCACTGACCTACACTAGCTAGGCGGCTAGGACTAGCTAGTTAGCTAGCTAGCTTCGGGTCCCCACCACCGAAATGAGAGTGGAGCCCTAATTCATCAAAATACCATGAAATACACCACCATGGTTTGTAAACGTACTGTTAATATTCTGGAAATCCTTTTTTACAAACGACCTTACCGTAAAACTCGTTCGTTACCACGACATTCAGTTGACGTCGAGACTACCGGGGTAAACGCGAGGTGTTGGCGGCCGTATGGCGGCGACTGGGAGCTGGTCCTTTAATGGCTTGGAGGAAAAGAATAAAGAAAAATAAATTTCACTAAGCTCCAAGCGCGATGTCTGAGCTTCAGTAGTGTCTGGTTTAAAAATCTGTGATAAATGCCTAATTTAAAGAGTTAAACGCGCACATTTTAAGCGCAACATGAAAAGGGAAAAACCCATGAACAGCCGAGACTGAGAGCAGCTCGCTGGCGTGACGACTTCTTCTAGAGCCGCCATGCTGCTTCCACCTCACGGTGCTCTCAATCCCCCGCGCTGGCGAGGGGAAAAAACGCGTTTAAAACGGTAAGCCGTGGCTTAGGAACTTACCCGGTTTACTCCTGAAACATCAGCAGTCGATAGACGGAGTACGCAAATGCTCACGAGCTCGGGTTTCTCGGTTGTGAGAAGTCGCGCGCGCGAGCGAGAGAGGACGAGCCCGTGCGGTGAGGTATTTAACCGAAGCTCCCTGATGGCTAACCGGAGGCGGCCGGTTCTGCTCGCATACAGACAGCCTCATGGAGTCCTCACTCGGCGTGGAGATAAACGACGAACGCGTCGAGCTCAGTCGCATTTAGCATTATCTTGATCATTTTTTTTAATCATCAAATCATACAAATAAAAACAAAGTGAATTTTTTTTTTCCGTTAAAGTCTCGCGGACGGGAAATTCGGCTAAGGCGACCTCGGAATGTACTCTATCCACCCTGCACCAGGCAACGCGGTTTCAAAACAATGTGTTTATTAAAAAAATGTTTAGTCTAATATACAAGTGGGAAAAAAAGCAAACACACATTTAAACATAAACTGTGCTGTAGTTTACCTCAGGTGATCAGTTTTTAACCCGGCGGTGGTGGTGGTTGTTGTTGAGGAGGAGGAGGAGAAGAAGAAGAAGAAACAGGCGGCGGCGAGTTCGACCTGTCGCAGCGCGCGCGTGGTTGGAAACTGCTTGTGTGGAACGAGGGGAGGGTTGAACGTTGGCCAGCCGCGCGCCGCCGGTCCAGGGCACGAGGCTCCTCCAGTCCCCGCAGAGCCGCGAGACTTTTTTCCCCCCCGCCTCCATCTCTCTCGCTCTCGCGCGCGCTCTCTCTCTCCCTCTCTCCCCCTTTTCCAGTCAGCGCGCGCGCTCCGACCCTCTCGTTCGTTCCGACCATTTCTCTTTTCCAAGAGAGAGAGAGAGACAGACATCCCGCATTTTCGATCTGTCTGCTCCTTCCCTTCCTTTCCTTTCCCTTCCCTCCACCCAAGCCCGAGCGCAGAGACCCATTTCTCTCCTCCGGTTGCACGAGATGACTGATGATCGCGCCTTCGAAACGGAGAGTGAGCAAATAAAGCCGAAATGTCAGCAACCCATGCATCTGTTTTTTTTTTTTTTAACTGATTTCTTCATGTGCTTGGAATTTTTTTATAGCGTCATTAATAAATTAATGCAGTCGATTTTGATGAGGTTTCTGTGTGATCCTTATGAAAAGGGCCCGGGGGGATGGGGATGCCCGGTAATGCTCCCACACCAAAAACTTCGAAGTGGACGAAAAAGCCTTAAATATAAATAATGCACTTTTATATATAGCTCATGTCTTTCCCTCTTTTTAAGTCTGTTTGACAGCTACATCTTTCTCTCAGCCTCTAAAATATCATTCATCTCTACCTTGCGTGTTTGTGGGCGTCACGCACGCTGACCAATCAATGCTCTCAGATTTGGTGAAAACAAATGATTTACCAATCAGCGCTCAGCCTCGTTACAACATCAGAGTTAAAAACACACAAGCACTGCTGCAGCGCCATAGCTCTCTGTATAGAGACTGTACAGCATACAGTCTAACTCCTGTAGGACTTTTAAAATTCCTGAATACATTTCCACAATTGAGATCAAAGGTGTGCAAATGAAAAAGACAAATAATGTATTTTACCCAACCAGACATTTCACAAATGTTCCTCTCTTAACACATGACAAAAACCGTCAAATAGCCTAAGTAATATTAGTTCAAATGTTTGCATCTCTTTTCCTTACTGTGAGAAATATTCTCTAGTAACTTGTATATCCATCATCTGACTTTATAACTGTCTTTAACCTCTTTCATATCTTCTGGACAGCATCCCCATCCACATTTTATTAACTTCTGAAATTCTGATTTTTAAAGATGAATTTTCTTAGTTCTGTTAAAAAAAAAAAAAAAAAACTGGGTACAAACTTTTGCACTTATCTCCATACACTTACACTTTTGCTCTCCATCTCCAGTAAGTGTATTCACCTTGACATGAATCTATATATTTCTATATTAAATCCACTTTATTTTTTCATTATATTTTTTTCATGAAGATTTATTTAATTTTAATTATATGCACATATATAAATACTATAATCAATGGATATTTGAGTTCTGTAGGCTCAGTAGGAGATTTAGTAACAATAACCAGCCTGGTAGCTAGAGATCTACGACATCAGCATGTTTTAGGAAAGTGCATTAACAGTGAATCATACTTAGGTCTAATATTAATTTTAAAAAAAAAAAGAAAAGAAAAAAAAAACACATTATTTGCATTATTTTAGCTTGTTTTAATGACACAGTTTATTACTTTTAATCCACTTAGTTCTTTAATAAGTTCACATTTGTACTTCATTTTCCCCCTAATATTTGTCTAGAAAATTACCATTATATCTCATTTTGCTATAATATCTCTGCTAATGAAAGATATGAAGTGCAAATGAAAGATTTTCTCCAGATCTGTATTGGCAATAAGATTATTTTAGTAATAGAATTTTAATAGTTACATGAATTGCAACACAAGACTAAATATAACAAAAAAAAAAAAGTATAACAATAAAACAGAATGTACATTCATCACTATTCAAACCCACTCAAAATTCTAAAATATCCATGATCTCATAAACTGCAACAACAATCATTCAGCAACTGCTAAACTGGAATAAGAAATTTACAGATATGATATTTGAAACAAATATCAATCAATCAATCAATCAATCAAAAAAAAAAAAGAGACACAGGGTGATATTGTAGCTGCTGTCAATGTAGAAACACATTATAGGCATAATACTATATTTAATCTCAAACACTGGCTGCACAGAAAAAAGCTTTTGCATAGAGCTTAAAAAAGAAGTTATTAAACACTATTAGCTAATGGCTTTCATATGGGTGTCTCAAAAGTCTCCACACATTAACACTTTTTATATATATATATATTCCAGATAGTCTTTAAGAATGCCTTTGACAAAAGAAGAACGTATTGAAATCATTCTCATGGCTGGATTGCGAAGCTGTCGCAAGGTTGCGATGGACTTTAACAGGACACATGGCAAGCACATCACACACGACACTAGTGCCAAACCTATTAACAAATTCAAAAAGACTGGAAGTGTTGTGGATCAACCAAGAAGTGGACGTCCACGAACATCCACTGACGAAAGCACAACTGACGTGGTGCTGGTGTACATAGTCCCCTACGTATGGAGACTTTTGGGACACCCTGTATGATAATAACAATATAAAATCTAACAAATCAAAAAGTAAAGCAAAACAGTCTTAGGAAAAAAAAACTGGTATAGAGGATCTACTCAGTAGTAGGAAATGATTAAAATGTGCATGCAAACCAGAAAAAGATTGATAAAGCTTGACTATGCGATGGTTTTGATACTGTGGGTCCTGTTCCTGTGGTTCCACTCTATAATTCCTGCGATAGTTTAATGAAGGCACTGGCAGAGTTTAAGGCATGATGCCTGAGCTCACAGGTTCAGTGAAATGCAAGAAGTCATTTATGAGAAGGGACACTCGTCATACACATCCACCCCCGGCTCCTCCTCAAATGTCACCTTGGCATCATCTGAATCCAACTATGACAGGATAAAACACAATATTTGCAGTCACAAAACAGATAAGCGCACAAGACAGAAAGCTATATACATAGACAATACTATGTCATTTATAAATACACTTATGACAAAATGACGAAAATTATAAATCAAGTAGATGTAGAAAAAGGTCAAATAATGAATGTTAAGATATTAGTAGTGAGAAAAACTAAATTACATTAATTCAAACTTTTTGAATATGATAAATATACTCCAATAACTTGTCCAGCCTATGCCTTTATAAATGTCTACAATCTCTTCCATATTCCACATGAATTGTAATATGCAGTAGAGTAATATTTCCTATGTTCTATGTTCCATTGGGGGACACAAACTTTGCACTTAAAAGTATGTAAAGTGTACATGTCAATGTGTTTCTGTCAGTCCTAATGACCTGTACATGACAGTAAGCCACTTACGCATTTCATCTCTGTGGTAGTGAAGAGGCGTCCAGTCATGAGAATACGCAGAGGGACAGTAAGAATGAGGACAAACGGCAGGGCCAGCGAAGCTTTGGTGGATTTCACCGCCCACAGGATGCCCAAACACACCAGTTGGATAAGGGTGAAGAGGTGCATTCGCCAGGTTTTTACCTGAACAGGAAACAAGGATTGAAACAATGTTGAAAACTAAGAAATAAGTGGAAGGCTTGTTCTACTACCTTGAAATAATATGCCAAACACTGGAATGCATTATAATAACAGTGAGCATTTGGTTTCATAGACAATTCCTTGCTAGTCTGAGCGTAGAGTTAATCTTTGTCCAGAAAACGACACAACATTTTAAATAATAGTTACGAAACATATTACCACTTTATTATTATCTCTAAAATATCAGTGTTTCCATCTGTATCTTAATGCTAGTTTTGAGAAAAGAGTTATTATTAGAATGAATTCTAACAAAACTCAAACATGTTGTTTGGGACAGTATATATAGATGCTGCATGACAAATGAGTTGATACGAATCTAATACTTTTGCATTATTGTAGATTATTCAGTAGCTAACTAATAAGTTAAATAATGGTTAAGATAAAAGATAAATAAATCACCACACTGAGCATAAGCTTGACAGAGAGTGTTGACAAAAAAGTGTTGAGTAATTTTCTATAACTAGATGGCTATGATATTGTGTCAGTTGCACGGCAAAAAGGTTCATAGTAATGCACTTCTGTAGTGCACTTATGCACATAGTAATGCTCTAATGTTATCACTTCTATAGTCACGGCTCATTCACTGGGACTTGTATGGCAGACACTCACATAATTTAAACCTAACAATAAACTGACTTTTTTTTTTTTTAAAGTGTTGTTATTTAAAACCAAATATATCACTATTGCTCCAGTGCTCTGGTGAAGCGTTCAGCAAGGAGACAATTGTTTTCAGGGAATTTTAAATTTTAGGAAAGAAGACTTCAGTCAGCTAAAATGTGACCTAAAGCTATTCCTTTAAGTTTTCCACCACAGGAGTCTTCAGGTCAGAGGACTTTGTGCTTTGCAGCCTAGCTATGTGAGAAGCTGCACTTTTTCTAAGCTTAAAGAAAAAGAGAGAGAGATAGGAAAAAGAGGCTGGTGAGGGATTCGCAGTTTATAGATGTTATAACAAAATGGAAACTAACTTGTTACATGGACATTCCACGACATTAAATGTAATTACAACCGGATTAAATGCATGTGTAGTCGTTGGAAATTACTGTGGCATAAGATGAACAAACCAGTTCAGGGCAGATTCTATAAGTATTTGTTAAAACGGCTGACATTTTGGTAAAACACAGTTACACATGTATTATATCATTATTTTATAGCATAACATTATTTACAATTATGTTTAATTATAATACAAAATAAAAGCATAAAGATGTTATCATACTCGAGTGGCGTAGGGAAGAGACGGGTGGTACTTTTTGGGCACGATCAATAGCTGTATGCGATCCCACAGCTGGACACCACTTAGAGAAGTAATACCCATGTAGAGAAAGATGCCAAACAGAGCTGACATGGGAATCAACGTCAGGACGGGCTCCATAAATATAGATGCACCTGGCAAAAAAAAAAAGACACAGACCATCTTTTCAGACTGAATACATGGTGTTTCGGTGCTCATCAGTACCAAAACCAAAAACAAAATGAGTAACCTACATAGTTTTAAGCAATCAGAAACATCATGGAACATTTTATTTAGCTCTTTTTATGTTGTTTCCTGCTTTGTGCTGCTAGCAATGAACTCCTCATGCTGAGAACGTTTGCATTAAAAATGAAAGCATGATGATATTACTGCACCATGACTCTTGAGCAAACTGTAGACCCTGGAGAGTAAAGGGAAAGAAGCTCTCCTGTCTCAGTGCTCAGAAGTGCTCAAGTGCTCTCTCATGTAAATCATCACATGTAAAAGCTTCTCTGCATGCTCACTTCACTGCTTCATCCATGCAAATACAGTTGTGTGCACACAATTCACAGCACACTTTGCACTCGCTATTAATGACCACGCTTGCTGACAATGCTCTGTGGTCTCAGATCCGCTGCTTTTGCACTGTCTGTTAAAGATACTGCTTAAATGTCATAAGATGTTTTATCAGATCATTTTATTAGATACTTTAAGAAGATGCTGTATTATGTTTGCAGTCTGTTTTGCTTTGATTGCTATCATTAATAGTGAAATATCATGGTCCAGATCGCTGTCATTTAATGTTGTCTGTTCATTAGTGCGACAGTATACACTAGGCTTACATCACCTAATACCATGTGGATGTATCAGATACAGTATCAGAATATTTTGTGAGTACGAGTAAATGAGCATGGTATTAGTACCAATAGTATTAAACCTTCCCCACAGATTTTCAGTAGAAGAAATTGAATAAAGTATTTAGGAATAAAAAAAAAAGCACAATGCAGCATCAATCCAATACTCACCAACTAAAACGGCCACGATAATCCCACTAACCCTCTGCTCCAGCACCTTACTGATCTCTGGTTTAGGGCCTTTGGACATGACGGTGAGGGCGTTGGCATGGGTGACAGATCGCACCGTTGCAGCACTAAGCCAGGGGACACCAAAAATGGAGGCAATTCCACCCATCATCACTATGAGGAGCAAATCCAAATGGAAGCCGGAGCCCTTCACCATCTTTCTCTCTGGTTTACTTACAATCAGCCTGCAGGTTGGGAAGATACATCCAATTCCAATATATTATGTTGCAGAGCAACTTAACAAGTAAAACATGGTGAAGATAGACTTTGATCCTATTACCCATGTAAAGTGTAGTGCATAAACACAACTATTGATGATTAAGGTCCATGAATCTTTTTATCCCATGAGTTGATCTTGTTACCAGTTAGTATTGAACTGGAGGAGAAAAGCATCTGTATTTTTTTTCCTGCTACTTTAAATGTTTTCTTTTTTAACTCTTCCAACTGGCATTGAACAATTCCCACCCACTAGCTAATTCTTCCCTATTGCATGACACCATTGGAAGGGAAAGGGCCAACACATGCCTATTTTGAGACATATGCAGCAGTTGGAGGTAAGAGGTAACTTCCCTTTATCATGTACATGATTCCAGCTCTGCTCCTGTGACATTTGATTCAACTAAACATCTAATTAACAAGACTAAACTAGTTGGAAATGGATGAGTTGGAGGACGAAAGACACCAATATGTGCAGGGTGGGGGTACTCCAGCAGTAATCAACGTTGGAGAGAGAGAGAGAGAGAGAGAGAGAGAGAGAGAGTAATATCATCTTTCCCACCCAGAGAGCAGGGCTGATTATGTTGTAGTGGACGTTTGGCCACAGATGGCTGTGTTGGATGCTTTTCTTCCATTCAAGAGCTTCTAAATATTTTCTGTACAAGAAGCTACTCACGTGGTGATCTGGGACTCGAGGAAGATGAGAATGAAAACCAGTAAGGCTGGAATGGCGCTGCCAAATATTAGCCAAATGGGGAATGATTTATGTATTCCCATTGGGTCGATAAACCAGCCTCTTTGATCAGGTTTGGACACATTCAGACCCTTTGGAACCTGCAATTTCTAAAGGTGGTTGAGAGAAAATAAACATAAATATTAGAACAGACATGACCTCACTGATGCAATTGTTTATCATCTTACTTTGATTAAAATGAATAAATGAAAATTCATTATAGTTCATAGATGTAGATGTGTAATGATTATTTATTGTACTTGCAAAAATTAATGAGATACTGAGATTCCGTACTGTGCAAAAGGCTTACAGGCATGTAAAGACAATTATAACTCAACACCAAAGGCATCAACAACTTGCTGTGACCCTCACCCCTGTTTGGATCAATTCCAAAATCTAATCAGTTCCTCTGCTGGCTACAATGATAATTTCATATAAATCCTACAAACATGCAACCACTCATTCTTGAGGTATCGTGCTAACAAGAATCCGGACAGACACATGCACAGATAGACTGACAGACGCACGATAGATGGATGGACACACAGACAAACTCAAAGACATAATGGCAGAGGCATTAAAATCTGTAAAACAAATATGCTTCCAAAAAAAAAAAAAAAAAAAAGATTTTTAAAATATATCAAATAAATGTATAAACTATATATAACAGTAGACTTAAAAACTTGAATCAATATTTGGAATGACAAGCATTCACCTTCATGCACTGAAAAGCGGACTATTATTTAACATTTTCATTTCTTCAACAACAACCATTCTCTTGAACATTTTATTTTAAATAAATGTTTGGACACCTATATATTGCTCTTTTCCACTGACACACTAATCCAGAAGATATAAAATCAACATTTAAGACAAAATGTTTGAATTAGAGTTAATGGGATTTTGCACAGTACTGTATGTATGATTTTTAAAAATCTTACTTACCATTAATTAGTCTGAACATGATGTAGTTAATTGCTGAAACTAACCACTATCACAGTGGGAATATTTAGATTTATATAATTTACAGTATCTAACCATACATTTCTTGATTTTACATTAATATCTCTCAGAACTATCATTTTCCTGACCTGTGTGTAAACATCCTTAATACTGACGTCAACCACAACCATGAGAAAGAGGGCGATGGGCACACCGAAATCTCCAATCATGCGGCGAATCTGGGGAAAGGCAGTGATTCGGTGAAACAGCAATGATAAATTTATTAGCATTCTCTGACCAACACAAATACAGCATCTGTAGAAAGTCTGTATTGATATTAATCAGGAAGAAGAGATATGTACACACTACATTAACTCAGCATAACATCAAATCTACATACTTCTTCAAATGCAACTAATCAGTCATTGTAATTACTGCCACTGCACTTTTTATCTATGCAGTGAACTTTTGATCATTTCCTTTTTAGAAATACCAGGATGTGAAGTGTGTATGAGATGTGTGTTAAATTAATGTAATGCTACAACATATGATACAAATTGATGGTTGCGAGTTTCATTTTTTTGTCATCCCTGTAAATTGAGTACAAAACTACAAATGGAAAATGTGGACATCAAACATAGTTGATCTTGTAGTTAGGGAAAAAAGCTGTGTAAATGTAATTTCGGGATATTAAATGTTGAGTGTTAAATTGCTGTAATGATTTTTACGGCACCAAATTGGTGGTCACACGTACAGGGCCTGGCAGGAAGATGCTATTCTTGAATTGACGGAAGAAGTAGGCAATGAAGAAGCAGCCCAACATCAGGCACATAGAGAGCAGGGCAGTGTTGGGGTAGGATTGCGGATCCGTTCTGCTGTTTGTGCTGTTGGCAGCCGAGTTTGTCAGAGGGTAATCTTTGAAAATCTATACAGAAGAATAGGATATGAGTGAAGAGAAGAGATGAAACCTGATGGTCAGTTAAAGAAATGTTCAGTCAAAACAGGGCTGTGAGCTACCATTCACTTTAATTCAATTTAAATTGGTTTAAAATGGTTGCAAAATATATAACACAGTTTGAAAGGTATAAAAGCATTTCTATTAAAGTAATATAAAGATATAGTCAGCAGATGTTGGTGGAAGTTAGTTGTTGTTAGTTGTGAAGTTCAAGCAATTACAGCCCCTCTCTTTAATGTGCTAGCTCTCATGCCAATAAGTATTCAGTGTGTACATGAAAGATGATTTTAAGTTACAAAGAGGTTAAGATGTCGTTTTTTTTTTGTTTTGTTTTGTTTTGTTTTTTCCTTTCAGTGAAGGCAAGTACACCCCTAGGAACAAGTTTTTCAGAGTTTCTTTGAATAGAGTTCTAAAGGTCCTTTCAGGTTTTTGGCTGCCTAAAGAAGTTCTGACTAGAACACTCTTGCATAGGGTTATACATAGAATATTTAAGGATTCCCCCGAAGAATGCTTAAGGGTTCTAGACTTAGCCTTTTTTCTAATAGTATAGTGACTCCTCTATGTCCTGATTGGTTGGATGTTGGTGGTCCACATGTTATTCTTCGGTTTACAGAACATGAGGCACCATGCAGACAAGAGCATTTTGGTCTTTTATTGAAGCTGTCAGAATGTGAGAACTTTGCAAAATATTTTTTTAAAAAGTGTTCTGAATTAAAAATCAATGAACACCTTTTAGCCTTTGTGTTTACCTTGTAAAGCTTGAAAAAAGTTTCATAGATGAAAATGAGGGAGATAAGGATGGAGAAGATCTCTTGGGTAAAACGAGAGATGAAGCGGACGAGGAAACTAGCCTCTGCTGCTACCACAATCAACACAATGATGATCAGCCACATTCCAACCCATACCCGACCCACAATGTACTCGTAGCCCTGCGAATCACAAAACTGACAGACGGACAGACACAAACAGGACAACATTTTATGGATTCACTTCAACCAGTCTAGGAATCACATCTATAGAATGTCACCCTTTCGCATCATGAAAGCAGAAAGACCTCTTGTTGTAAACCTTTAAGGGTTCCCCCAGGTATAAGAACAGAGGAGAGCTTTAGAGTTCTGTATTTAACCTGTTTCCTAGGAATGCCTTTAAATATATTGTCAACTTACACTGTCTATGTGCTATCATAGACATGTGATACATGTATACACAATAATATAGTGATGACTGTAAAAGTCTGCATTTGTCCTTTGCAAGTGAAGACATTACCTGTAGATAGTATTCCACAATATACTACAACATAAGTAAGTTTTATATATCACTCAATCTGTAACTATATTACAGTTGATAAACAGACAGCCCTACGTTATAGAACGCCTCTTCAAACACCAGCAGTGGCCCACTGAAGCCGATGACCAGCACAGGTTGGGCGGCAAACAGGCAGAAAATGATTCCCTGTATGCTAGTGGAGATCATCAGCTCTGGCACTCCCATCCATTTATCTGTCTTATCCGCTAAGAACAGTAGAGAGAAAGTGAGAAGTGAGAAGCAGTCGAGAATTAAGTTACATATCCAGAATGGACAAGGTTTACAAGGAGCATGATACTCACACAGAAGGCCTCCAAAGGTGATAGCAGGAGAAAGGGCAGCAAAATAGATGAAAATCATGGCAGAAAGCACCTGAGGATTTATGGCATCGAGGAAGTCACTCAGATAATGGCGGTAACGACGCTTGATGTCCTTGACCATTCCACCAAATGGATATCCAGTTCGAGCCAATGGATCATCCCGTGGCTGCTCAGGCTCTGCTCATGTGTGTACATAAAGGATGACTTTTTTACTAAGGTTTTAAATATATAGAAAGCTAAACTTCCACAAGAAAATGCTAGCTTGCTCTTTTTTTATCTTGACATTGAATCAGCTCCATTTATCTATAACGTCCAACAAATTGCCCTAAAAGAAACTGCAAAACCGATCTCAGATCAGCCCAATAGGTAATCGTCTACTAATCCTCCTAAGACCTAACCTTTAGCTTTTGCTCCAAATAGAATTCGGGTGTCAGCAGGGCGGAGTCTTTCACATAGCATCTTCTTTTGGAAGCGGATGATTGGCTGGAGCATGGTCTCGGTCTGGATCTCAGTTGGCGGGATCACAACGCTGCAGTCCATGAAGTCAGCAATAGCATTATTCAGCTCTTTTTCACTATCGGCAAGATAGGCCTCCAAGCTGAAGACCTTTTGGTGAGAGGCAGATGGGGAGAAGAGAATGAAGACCAAGTAAAACCTATGCGAACTTAATGGTCATAGGTTTTCCTCATTGTTGCCCAATTCTCCATTTTGACCCCGTCCATCAAAACTCTTTTGTTCTTTGATTCATGCAGTGCTCACAATGCATAATAATTAGCTTGAGACAAAACCTATGTATTGACCAACATATTTTGATCAAAGCGACCAATGGATCTTCTTGTCCCACACATCCTGACCCTCACACCAGGCCAAGGAGAACTTCCTAGTAGTGTGGCTGCTTCATGCTTACTTAGTGTTTAATAATGATTCTTAGCCACTTCCGTTCTTACCCAGTCAGCCAGGAGTGTACCCATGGCACGTCCGCTCTCGTGGAAATCTATGTCGCTCTCAGTAGGGCCTACCAGGACAAATATAAAACGCACAGGCACAGAAGCCTCCATAATCCCGTCCATCACCACGGAATCTTGCAGTCGCACAAATGCCACAACCGGCTTCTGTAGGGAGTCCAGCACACCTACACACACAGTCATAAAGTAAGACAAATTCTACAGGGATGTTTTCAAATAGTAGTTCAGTGTTTTTGTTTATTAAAAATTTGTGGTAAATTATCCTTCCTCCTCACCTGATAACACAATAGATGCCTCTACATTATCAGATGTGTCTCTCTGATTGAGAAGAATGGACAGCAGAATCAATGAAAGAGACTGACACAAGTTATTGCAAGAACCTACACTCTTAGAAAAAGGGCTCCTCAAGGGTTTTTTTTATGTTTAATAGTTGTAACATTTGTTTTTAAAAGGGTTATAACTAGAACCTTTCATAAAAAGGGAAACCCCTTGTTTTACATAAAATCTTTAAGGGTTTTGCAGGAGGGCCAAACAGGGTGGTAAGAAATGAAAGATTATTTGATGGATATAAAAGGAAATCTTCTGATGTTGAGTTTAACGTAGGACTTTTAAGGGTTCTCCTAGAGGGACAAACCAAATAAATTCCTAGATTAAAGCTTTTTACAAAAAGTGTACATTGTATATTTAGTGTGGGCAGAAAACCCCCAACAGGATGGTAAGGCTTAAAAGATGGCTTAACAGATGGATGCTTGATGGATGGATGAATACACACTCACTGTCCACTTTAATAGGAACACCTGCTCATTTATGCAGATTTACAATCAGCCAATCATGTGGCAGCAGTCAATGTCTTCACTTAATGCTCATGTCAAACACCAGAATGGGGAAAAATGTGATCTCTGTGACCTTAACTGTGACATGGTTGTTGGTGCCAGATGGGCTGGATTGAGTATTTCAGAAACCGCCAATCTCCTGGGATTTTCACACACCACTGTCTCTAGAGTTTACCAAGAACGGTGTAAAAAACAAAAAAACACTGTGTGAGCGATGGTTGATGGAAATGCCTTGTTGATAAGAGAGGTCAGAGGAAAATGGCCAGATTGGTTTGAGGTGCCAAGAAGGATATAGTAACTCATATAATCCCTCTTTACAACCGTGGTGAGCAGAAAAGCATCTCGTCATGCACAAAATATTCTGAGATGCTTTTCTGCTGGTGTTTGATGTGAGCATTAAATGAAGACTTTGATCTGTTTTTTTTTTTTTTTTTTTACATTTTTCTAAAATGAAAATCCTCTGTTGTAGGTTTTTATATAAAATCTTTTATATAAAATCTTTTTTTCTAAGAGTATAGATAGATGAATAGGTGCATTATTTAAGTGTATGTATGCGTGGGATTGATCTACTAACAAACAGACAATTGTTTAATAAATAAAGAATTGCTACCTGTTTGGTGACAGAGAAGGTCTTCATCTCAATGTCTGCTGAGGTAACCTGAGTGCCACCAGCCTGACTGTGAACCACCAACAAAGCAAAAGTAAGTTAGTTCTCATGGGTGTGTCACAGGTGTGACAGTGGAAGTGACCTCTGGATGAGGTTTACCAGCAACTCAAAACTAATGTCAAGAAGTCTTTGGCCCATGGTCCAGACAAGCACTCATTACACACTGGACTAATACTAACATCTTGTGGGTACACGCATGTGTATATGTGTTTTACCTGCGCTTCTCTAACAATGCCTTCAGCAAGGTCCCCTGATCTGAGGCCCGAATCTCATTCTTTCCCAGAAGTTCATCTACGATCTTCTCAGCAATGACTATGAAGTCTTTTTCGTTCAGGTCCAACAGCACTGCCGCTGCAGACATCCAATCCAACAAAGTGTTATTTAAATTCACAATGGGAACAATTATATAACTCTGGGTTTATTTTACTTTCTGCAAGGGAACAAGTTCTACAAACAGATTAAACTAAGGATATTACTAATTTGGTCTGATGGTGACAATTTTACGCTTTTAAAAAAAACATTCTACAAGCTTCTCAATGTTCCAGAAGGGTAAAGCCTCTGTTGCAGGGTTCTAAGCTATAAAGGTTTCCCCAACGGGGGACAAGCTGAGAAGCATTTTAGTGTGCTAGATTGTACCTATTTTAAATAGTAACATTTATTCATATGTTCTTGGTAGTTGCCAAATAAGTTCTTTTTTGGATATGGATATTTGAAAATCTCATTGCTTTTGACAAAACCACACACAAAGTAGGAAAATATGAACAGCAGTATTTCCTGTGTCATTATCTTTACCACACAAATATCCTCCTAAATGTCCTCAAATCTCACCTGTGCTCATGGCCCTGCGGAGCTGAATAAGGCTTCTGAAGGTGAGACAGGAAATGTGTGAGGACCCCCATTTCCCATTGGTTGGATTGAATGTTTCCTCATACCCCACCCAGCGACCAGTCTCCTGCCATTTTTCCCCCACCAGCTCGTTCAGCTCCACATACGACTGACACACACACAGACACTGAGTCACATGATGGAACTCAATCAAATGAGGTGATGTGTACTGGGCATGTGCTTACCTGAGCGTCACCTCTGGTGGTGGCGTTGGTGTTGGTGTTCCAGGCCGCTGTATCACAGGACACATGAGGTAAGACATAATTGTGACATAATGTTAAGACACATGAAGTGGATATTATCGTGACATAATGACGAGGACACATTGCCAGTAATCTGAATGGCTTTAAGTTTTAAACTCTAAGTTTTACTGTGTGATGGGAATTTCATTTAATAGAATGAAAAGATTTTCAAGATTATATTTTGGTTACATAGAAGGTTACACTTATGACTACATATAAGCCAAAATCTACTGTCCTGCAAGCTGCATACTATCCTGCAATATTACAGTGAAGTGACGTGTAGCCAAGTATGGTGACCCATACTCGGAATTTGTGCTCTGCATTTAACCCATCCAAGTGCACATACACAGTAGTGAACACACACCATAAACACACACCCTTCGATTCGGTGCCTTGCTCAAGGGTCTCCCCTTCGGTCGTGGTATTGAGGGTGGAAGAGAGCGCTGGTCATTCACTCCCCCCACCTACAATCCCTGCTGGCCTGAGACTCGAACCCACGACCTTCAGGTTCACCTTCGGGTTACACGTCCGACTCTCTAACTATAAGTATTCACCCCTATTTGTAGTGTTATGAAATGGCCTAGAAATGAAATGGACCTAATTGGCATCATATGACTCTACACAAAATGGCCACTAATACTGAAATGAGGTAAAAATCAATATAATTTGCAAAAATATTTACTAAAAAACTTAAATATTATGATTGTGTAAGGGTTAGGGTATTCGCCCCTGGTGTTGTTGTGAAACCCCAAAATTAGTTCTGGTGCAAACTCTGATTGATAGTTTTCCAGAACATTGTCCCAGAACTTGTTTTGATAGCTCCTTGGTCTTCATAAAGCTGTTGGTTAGGTATGATCTCTAACAATCTCTGATGCCTTCAAGAAACAGGTGTATTTATTTTGAGATTGTGTGACGCTTTATTTGCACGCAGCTTGACTCCATTCAATTCAGTTATTTGAATCTGGTATTGGTAACTGGTTGCACCAGGGCTAATTTAGGGGTTTCACAGCAACAGGGGTGAATACCTATACAGTGACAACTTTTATATGTTTTTATTTGTAAATAATTTTGCAAACTGTATTAATCCCCAAAACACACACACACACACACACACACACACACACACACACACACACACACACACACACACACACACTTCAATATTATGGTTGGTTTTGTGTAGATTCATGGCCTATAATCCCAATAAAGTCCATTCCAGTTTCAGGTTGTAACAATACAAAATATGGAAATGTTTAAGGAGGGTGAATAATTATGCAAGCCACTGGATATTTGCAGTAAACACAGAACTTATACAGTGTGTGTGTCTGTGTCTGTGTGTGAGTTTATGTGTGTTTTAGTTACCATCTGGGTGTGTACTGATGATGTAGCTCTCAGGAGGTTGCCCCTCCTGCTGCTCCTGTCTCTTCTGCTCCAAATCATAACTCCCTGTATGTTCAGGAAGAGTCCTACAGGGGGCGATAGAGAGCCCAGACTGAAAATGACACTCAGGACTGAGTCCTACTGCACAACACTACGAGTCTCACCCTTTGGTCTCACCAGAGTTTACGTATGATAGGCCAGGCTGCGCTCTGTCCTCTTTTAATCATCCTAAAACATGAACAGTAATGTTTAATCTATAATCAGAGAGTTTAGGGCTATGCTAGACCAGGGTTTTAGAGTAGATTTTTTTTCTCAACCACACATTAATGGATAGCTATGTATATGACATTTGGTTCTAGGAGACTCAAAGTACTGAGGCCTCTGTAGTACCTCTTTTAACAAGAGGCATGTCTATTTCTCACCAACAGAGGGCGCAGGTTTACTGAACATTTCTGCTGCATGGACATGTGCTGTATATTACATGGTGGCTGTCAGACTTTGGCAGTTAATGATTACTGGAACATTGGGATAAATCAAATATTATTATTACTACTAATGGGATGGGATTTAAAATGGCCTATGTTTAATAAAATTACAATAATTCAATCTGTGAAGTTGGAAATGTCCAAGAAACTGTTTCACAGATTTGATATTTGAAAATGGAGGTTGTATGATACAAAAATGATAATAGTTTAAATATAATAAGAGGAATAGTAATAAATAATTCTGGTACCTTTATTTAATCCATGTTTATTAACCAAAAGAAATGAATTCATGACGAAACAAACAAACAAATAAATATTGTATTAATAAAAATGTAATTAATTGCAACATGCTGGAATATTTTTTTTGTTGTTGTTGCTATTTGTTTCTGTATTTTATTATTTTATATTTCATTTTTAAATATTTTTATGCTGTTCTATTTCTTGCATCATTTTGTTTGATGTACAGCACTTTGGTCCACAAGAGTGGACATGATCTGAGGAGGGACGTGTGTGTGTGTGTGTATGTGTGAGTGAGTGTGTGTGGTTGAGTGTTTGTGTGTCTGTGTGTGTCTGTGTGTACATGTGTGCGATACTCACATGCTGAATGGTGAGGCTGGAGGTGAATCAGCATCCTCATAGGACATGTCATTGTCCTGAGAGGACAGAAGAGAGACAGGGTGTGTGTGTTTCAGCAGTTAGAATCAAATATTTATTATTTTATATAGTAGATCATTAGGTATCGATGCTCACCCCTGCAAAATTTAGAACAGCTTCCATCAGTAGGGCCTGTACTCTGCCTTCTTTTTATTTTTTCCCCTAAACTCAGAAAAACATTACACAGAACCTGTTCACACACACACACACACACACACACACACACACACACACACACACACACACACACACACATAATATGAGCTATAGTAATATTAAGTTCCAAAACAAAATGCTGTTTCAATAACATACTGGCATGTTGTACTGTATGTTATATCTATCAAGCCCAACTTATTGTTTTGCATAGTTTCTCCACATCACATAAATGAAATATTACACTATAAGATAAACACAACACAATGCAATTTGTGTATTATTTGACATCTTTTGACAATACATTTTTCACTGGAGCAAGTCTAACATTATTTTTTCACAGGCTTGTCGGTTCTAAATAGGCATTTTCTTATCACTGTTTAACCCTTTACTGTAAAATGTCCCCGCCTCTGTCTCTCTGTCTCTCTGTCACGCCTGCTTTTGCAGACTCGCCTGCCTGACTCTCATACAAGTGTGTTATTTGTTAGACCATGGTTCCTCATCGACAAACTGCCTCTAACACATCTGATCTAGACTGTAAAGGGGTTGATAATGAGCAAATGAGCTAGTGTGTCAGGTGTGTTAGAGTGTTAAAACCTGACCCTGTGCAAAGTAGTGAATCACCAGGACTGGAGCTGAGAAGTGTGTGTGTTAGACTAATGTTTCTGCTGAGATGAGATCTTACAGAGACAGGGAGATTTCTCATGCAGTATGTGCTCTTGTCTGATAAGCCCTGCTATCAGTAGTCACCAGTCGGCAACATGCACACAATTTGCTTTTAAATTCACTCACCATAGCAGAACTTAATGAAGCATTAGACTGTAAATTGATGTAGTGGTATTCATAAATATAGCTGCTAACCAGGGGTGACAAACTCATTTTAGTTAATGGGAAACAATTCCTTTAATTTGTTAACATTGTATACAATTTAATATATATACAATATAAAAAAGATGGTTTTACCATTTTATATATATATATATATATATATATATATATATATATATATATATATATATATATATATATATATATATATATATATATATATATATGGCAAAACCATATTTTAAAATATTATATTACATATTAATAAATATTAATATTATTGATATTATATTATATTAAGAATTATTAATAATTATTATCAGGGACATGATATTATTATAAGATCATGGCTCGGAGTTTATTGCTCTATTTTGCCCCCTAGTGGAATAACAGAGACTATGTCTCATTAAAAAGATATTATTATTATTATTATTATTATTATTAAATTGTACAACATATTTTTATCGCAGTGGTACCCTCACAGTTACACTGTACCTGTATTATGTATTTGTATTATACATTCGACACATTTAATGTACAAACAAGGTCCATAAAAAAATCTAATTATGTACTTTAAATGATGGTACCACCCTTGTGACAAGCAATACCATTTAGTACCATTTAGTACCATTGTTTTTTAGTTTTTTTAGAGAGCATTTGGGCAACACTTTTAAAAAAAAATTACTATCTGTTAGATAGTAAATTACTACTATCTGTTAGAACTCAGTCACAAAGTATGGCATTTTATCGAGTTGTCTGAGAGTGTGTTCTGTGGCTCATGAACGTGTCAGTCATCGCTCAGGCCGCCATTACGTTGCCACATTTCATGAGTCTATGGCAGCCTAAATGGTATAGTACCTAGTATGTTTTAATCCTCTAGAGTGAGTAGTACACAATACGTTTATTATATTGAAAAAGTTCTCATTTCCACTTCACAGATATGATGTTAGAGCCCCATGTGTAGCTAGCTACTTGATATTAGCTAGCTAACTAACTAACAGTTCTTGCTGTGTTATGTATATTTTATTTCCCATCATATTTATTTACAGTTACGGTTCTAAAGCAACAGCAACTTTCTATAGCTATCCTTAGTGGCCATGTTGATTCAATCCATTATTTATTGTAAGTCCCTCCCCTTCAGTAGTGCATGAGGGGACAGGTTAGCACAAGTGTCTATTGCTAATTGATTCATTTGTTCGACAAATATCGCACATATTTTTACTGTACTACGCTTGAACATATTTCATTACATAATAGCAGCTACAAACAGTCAACCGCTCACCAGCTTCTCTCTTTTTCTCTCTTTGGAAGTCAATAACAAAAACGTATCTTGTTATGAGAAGCCAGAAAGTACAAAGTCCTCCAAAGTCTTATGTCCTCTATGGTGGAAAACTTACTGACTGTCACATAGCGCTGACACTGAAGACTCCTTCCATAAATGTTAAATAAACATATCCTTACAAAAACTTCACTATATCAAAGATTACACTTTTTTTTTTGTTAAACAAGAACACATTTTAACATTCATTATTATATTATTATTATTATTATTATTATTATTATTAGTCTCATCTTATTTTGAGTCTCTGCCATTCAAGTTCTTATGACTGTCTTGTTATTATAGCAATGGTCAGAAATATCAAAATGAGTTTTAATTACTGGTTTTAATTACTTTTCCCACATTTATTAACTCCTTTTTACAGTTTACATAATGAAGGTTGAAAACGTAAGCAGCACAGCACAGCAAAATTAAATTTGTGTCTTGTCGTATATTAGTTGTGATGCTGCAAATTTAGAGCAGGAGGCACAATTGTGTTTTGCATAAAGCAGCAGAAAGGCCTGTGTCAGCCTTGTCTGTAGGACAAACCTTCATAGATATGGGAATTATCAAACACATGCCAGAGTGTTGCACACCCATTCACACCCAAAATGGTAAAACTGGCATTCACTGCAAAAGTTACCTTAATTTGAAAGAGATCCTGCATCAGGGTAACATTTAGTTAATACACTTAGTTAATTATTTAATAATGAAATACTAATGCACGTTAAAATTTATGTTTTCTATTTATTTGCTTTTAAGTTGAGGTTTTCTGGCATTTTTTGTTGAGTAAAAATGTTCAGGCTTAAATTGTGATATTTAGCTCAAATAATCAAATCCAGCACAAATGGCTTGTCTGGCCATGGTGGATAAAATTCATGTTTTATCCATGTGTCTATGATTCACTTTTAGAAAGGAGTTCCTCAAGGGTTTATTGAATAGTAAAGGGTTCTTAGCTTCCTAAATTGGTTATACTCTGAAATGAAACCCTGTTCTACATAGAACTTTTAAGGGTTTCTCCAGAGGGAAGAACACTTTCATGTGGTAGAGGAAATCTTTTTGGCTTTTTGGTAAGACTGCAATATTTTGAACCGTATTTCTGTCCTTTTTTCTTTTTCTTTTTTTTTGTTTTAATTTCCTGGCCTGGTCCTATACAGAACTTGTATGATTAAAAAAAAAAACAAGTACAATGTTGCTGAGTTTTTATGTAAATAAATAAAATGAATTTGTAAAAAAAAGTCGTTGTTGTACACGTTGACTTGTGTGAATTCTTACTGCAATGGATGCTGACCTGCAAATTTTCAATGCAATTTTCAAGACATATATATATATATATATATATATATATATACACACAAATTTCACATTCATAGCCATAGATTATGTTATCATGTCATATGTAGAGGGACACACCCTTACCTGGATCCAGGTGTTTCTGGCGGTTCTTTATTGTCTCGGAGTGTGGAGATCCGCAGCTGCGCTGTAAAACCCGCTGTCTTCCAGGACAGGAGTAACCGTGCAAGGGGTGTAAGAAAGATAGATAGATCGAAAAAGGAGAGTGATGGTACAAAGGGAAACACCCATTCTGACGCCATAGCAGAGTCACGTAAAGAGGGATGAAGCACAAACTGACATCTTGCCACCCCCCTCACCCCCCCACCCCTTGCTGAGCACCCAGGGTGGCAGAAGGGTGATAAGCACCCACTGCACAGAGTGTGTTATCGATAAAGGCCAGTTTACAGCAGGGATACCCCAAACCTGCTAGTGTAATATTATTCCCCAACTGCTATGGACAGTGGTCTAGTCATAGTACGCAAGTGAGGGGAGAGATGTAAAGAGGCGTTAAAACAGGAGAATAAGGCAACCATGGTGTTGAGAGGTGTGAAGATTGACCGTGATGGTAGTAGGGTCTTGTAATCAGCATGAAAGCATCTGGTATTTTAACGTCAGCTTGTTTACTGGTTGGGGATTCCCTTTTCAGAGGGCTTCCCCTTCATGGTCCTCCTCTGATCAGTTTGATATGCAGTTTTTTTTCCGCTGAGTCATTCATAATTGTAATGATGCTGCCAAAGAGCTGCTTGGATTCATGTTTCTTGCAGGGCATCATGACATTAGTGACTAAAATATATCTGTAAGTAAACATGATAGGTATGAGGTAGCAGAATGATCCAGATGTACAAAATGTTGTATCACAAATTGTACATGTTTAAGGCCAAGTCTAGTTTAAAATACAGAGAAATACGTTGCCCTGCAACAGTATTAACCTCCTTGGTTAATATGAAATAGTCTTTTTCATATTTTGCACATTTTCCACGTTACAACCTGGAATTGAAGCACCTTTAATTGGTACTTTAGGTCACTGATCTACACAAAATAGTTCATAATGTTTTAAAACATATTTACAAAAAAAAATCATGAAAAGTCTTGATTGTACATGTATTCATACTTGGTAGAACCACCTTTGGCTGCAATTACAGCTTCATAGCTCAATTACAGAAGTATTTCTCTACCAGCTTCACACATCTGGATCCTGTGAATTTTTTGTTCAAAATTGCTCAAGCTCTGTCAGGTTAGATGGAGACTGTTTGGTAAACACAAACCATATATTTTCTTGTCTTCATGTCTTATAACATATTATCAGTAGAATTGAATCTTTGACTGGGCTATTCTGAGACACACATGTTCTTGGGTTCACAATACTCCAATGTAGCTTCGGCTGTGTTTATGGTCATTGTCCTGCTTGAATCAGTTCAGTCTCTGTTCTAGTCTAAAGTTAAGTCTAAAATTACTCAATCATCCAGTTAAATCGTGACTCTTGTCTCAGTTCCTGGCAATGAAAAGCCCGACCCTACAACATTACACTACCTATGGTACTATGCATAAATACAGAGAGACTAGTTCAACTGCCATGTTGTGCCTTGAGTTTTACCAAATTGCACACAGTTAGATATATATATACAGCATTTAGTAAAGCAGCTTTTCCATGTTGATTAATTATTCATCTTCAGTTACTGCATAATCCTGGTCAGGGTCACGTTGGCTCTGGAGCTTATCACGGAAACACTGGGCACGAGGCAGGGACACACCCTGAATGAAATGCTAGTCACACCTAGGGGAAATTTAGCATAGCCATTCCACCTACTGACATGTTTTCAGAAGGTACGAGGAACCCCACACAGACACAAGGAGAACATGCACAGAAACTTCTACACAGACAGTTATGTGAGCTCAGGCTCAAACTGGGGACCCTGGAGCTGTGGCAAGTCTATCCACTGCGCCACCATGCCACCCTTTTTATAGCCACCCTTTATATGTTGTTAACAGTTAATTTTAGGCTTACTTTTACAAATTTGGATAATATTCTATCCAAAGTGTTGAATCTAAACATAAAGCAACAGTTCAGGCTTGCTCAAAGGCCCAGCAATAGTTTAATGACTGTCTTGGGATTTGAGCTCACAGCCTTCCAGTCACAAGATCAGAATTTTAACCATGTGCCCCTTGCTAGTTTTGGTATAAAGCTCATCAATGCTAAACAAATGTTACTATAACAGTTACGATACATAATGTTATGATTTGTGTATGCTTTGGTTCAGTCACAGCTTGTGTTTGTGTATGATGGCTGTACTCCATTCATGATGCATCTTTATTATGTTGTTGTGGTGCATTGCGAAGGAGCCTGTTTTCTGATGCTGAGTCATGAGCACCAGACTTTAATTAGTCCCTATTGGATAATTACTGCATGATGCAGTTAAAATAGAATTAATTATGACCTCTGAGGTTTTAGGGAGGTGAAGATTGGACTGTATTTCTCACAGACAAGAGTCAGGTGAGAGCAGTCTTTCATTCTTCAGCTGCTTTACAGAGCCCAGTAGATGAAAGGAGAGGGTGAGATAAAGACAGAACGATGAGAGAAAAGACAGCTGCTTGGGTTTTTGATCAATTAGCACCTGGCTAATAAAGGTGCACTCAGCATTGTTTTAAGTCAAAATCCTTCTTGAGGTATTTGGTGAAGCTCTCCCCACACTACAGCAGATGTCAATAAAATATCAGCTGTGGGGCCAGAGAGAAATAACAAATAATGTGGACCACCAACATCCATCCAATTAGGACATGGAGACATTCTCTACTTATTTGTCAATCATGTTGCCTGTCAACTGTCCTTCTTGCACTAGTGTTCAGGCTTTCTAGCCAGGGCAACTCATGTATGCATGTATTTTCCTGTTTTGGCACGTAAAACGCACTCAATCTACAGATTTTAAATCCAGAAATTTTGGCACCCTTTTTTGATCACTTCGATTTCGAGAATATTTCAAGCTTCTTTGGATTTGTAGACTGCTCTCTAGTCAGACCACAAGTTTCTAATAATGTTTGATTCCAATTAAAGTTCCAATAATGCCTGGTGAAGTACAGCTGCTGAATTTTGTGGGTTGCTCTCAGGAAAATTCGGTTGTGAAACCCCTCCCAATGGCTTTTATTATGTAGGTGGCAACTAATTGATAAATTTTTATGTTGACTTTAAAAGACAACCTTAATAATCAACTAAATTTTTATTATAATAACAAAAAAATTTGAATTGAATTGAATTTTCAATGGTTCTTGACATTTGAAACTTGCCATTTGCCATTTGCTAATGGATGAAAAAGTATTTTTGAGTGCATATTTATAATGGATGTAAAAAGTCTACACACTCCTTTTAAAATTGCAGGTTTTTGCGATGTAAAAAAAATTAAAACAAGATAAATCATGCCAGATATTTTTCCACCTTCAATGTGATATAGCAACCAATATAATTCAAGTGAATTCAAGTGAATTGTTGAAACACCTTTTGTTGTCATACAAAACTTAGTCTTTTTGGGTAAGAGTCTACCAATCTAGCGCATCTTGAATTGGCAATTTGATTCCACTCTTCCTTGCAAAAATGCTCCAGATCTCTCAAATTGCAAGGGGCTCTCCTGTGCTCAGCCCTGTTCAAGTCATGCCACAGGTTTCTGATAGGATTTAGATCTGGGCTCTGACAGGGCCATTCCAAAAATCTTCTTCTTCTGAAGTCATTACTTTGTTGACTTTGGATTTGGATTTGTGCTTTGGGTCATTATTGTGCTGGAAGTTGAAATTTTTCTTCATCTTCAGCTATCTAACAAAGGCCTGTAGGTTTTGTGCCAAAATAGATTGGTACAGTATTTGGAGCTATATATGATTCCCTCTATCTTGACTAGAGCCCCAGTCCCAGCTGAAGAAAAGCAGCCCTACAGCATGATGCTGCCACCATCATGCTTCACTGTGGATATGGTGTTCTTTGGGTGATAAGCTGTCTTTGTGCCAGACATATCTTTTAGAATTTTGCACAAAAAGTTCTACCTTGGTCTCATCAGACCATAACACATTTTGTCACATGGTTAGGAGTGATTTAGGCAGGCTTGGAAGTTTTTTTCATGAGAAGGGCTTCCGTCTAGCCACCCTGCTGGATAGCCCAGACATGTCAAGAATACGAGAGATTGTTGTCACATGCACAGAATGAACAGTACTTGCCAGATATTCCTGCAGATCCTTTAATGTTGCTGTAGGTCTCTTGGCAGCCTCCCTGAGAAGTTTTCTTCTTGTCATTTTGTCAATTTTGGAGGGATGTACTGTTGTAATGTCACTGTGGTGCCCCATTTTCTCCACTTGTTGATGATGGCCTTCACGGTGTTCCATAGTACATCTAAAGTTTTGGAAATTCTTTCTACTCCTTTCTTGATCAATACCTTTTAACAAACCAAGAAGATGTCAAAAAAAAAAAAAAAAAAAAAATCAACAGAAACAGCATAGCTGTATTTGGAGTTAATCAGAAAAACTTCTTTGATGACAGGGGTATGATAATTACTTTTGAACATA
Source organism: Pangasius djambal (assembly GCA_022985145.1). NCBI lineage: Eukaryota > Metazoa > Chordata > Actinopteri > Siluriformes > Pangasiidae > Pangasius > Pangasius djambal. The sequence continues at coordinate 7,683,553 of CM040987.1, forward strand.
TTGTGGTTAATTCTGAGCACAGTTACACGCCCCCATTGTAAAAGGGTGTGCACACTTGTGCAAACAGGTTTTTTTTTCTTTTTCCCCCAAAATATTTCCATTTGTTTTTCACTTGAATTTTGTTGGTTGCTATATTGCATTAAAGGTGGAAAAAGATCTGACATGATTTATCTTCTTATCTTCATATATATTCATTTTTTACATCATAAAAACCTGCAATTTAAACAGGGGTGTGTAGACCTTTTATACCCACTGTATAAACCAGGGAAACAGGACATGAAGAATAAACGAATTTGAAAAACATACAATATGTTCAAGGATTTCATTAGTGTTCGTTTGTTAGAGCAAAGAGAAATAAATGAAATGTTTATTTCATACAATCATTTTTTGACACGTGCCAATAATTCTGGAGTGACTACATAGTTCAAGTAAGTGAAAAGTTGTTTTTTTTTAATAGCAAGGACAAGGGCTTCACCATTACGTAAGAATAGAGAAAAAAAGGAAAGAAATCGATGCTGGAGTGGGAGGGGACAAATACAGTACAAATATAACTACCACCCATCCATATGAGAAACACTTTTTGAATAACTTTTGTGAATAGTTGTTGGCTTTTTTTTTTTTTTTAAATGAAAATAAGAACTTTCAAGCCAGTAGCCTAAATGCAGTATGGATGATATGACTGAGACAACTAGTAATAGCTGCATGTCCTTTGCTAAATTACAAAAGCAGTAACTAATAATTAATATGGAAGCCTCTGTGATCTTTTGATGCTGTATTTGAATTTGAAGTCTGTCTTGTTTGTTGAAGTATTGAAACATTGCCCATGTGTGAACACACCCACAGAGCAGGCAGTGATAGGCTCTATCTACACAAGGGCAAGCACACTGTGAGGAGTTATTATCAGCTGCCAGAGTTCATGCATAAGGCGTACCTACGTGCCAAACTGGGTGGTGGAGTGTATAATACACAAAAACACTGTGTTCCACATATCAGCTTCTTATAAGTGTTCATACTGGAGATCTTTGATGCTGCTGATTGGAACAGTGTTATTATTTTACTATCTGTTTTGCTGTTTGAATTTAGAGTGATGCCAAGTCCTGATATATCTTTTCTTCTGTGATAATTCATGGAAAAATTGCTAGAGATGCAAACTGCCCTCTAATTTGCATATGATTTGACTGCAGAAACCGCAAACTAATTTGCACCTGAATGCCAAAAAGGTGGTGGCAGGTGACATTCCATTTCTAGTGTCTAGCCCACATTTATTGTTCGCCCATATAAGCTCATAAGAGAGCTTATTCCCGCTAGAACACACCTGTACCAGGCAGGGGAGGACTCTGATTCAGGTGTGTCACGAGATGGAACAGAAAAGAGCAGAAGTGCAGGGATGACTGGTTTGGTGACCTCTGACCGAGCAGACACAATGAACTTTCCTGATCTTATTCCTAAAATAGAGAAATGTAGCTTGTGGACATCATATTGAATGTATCCATGTAAAACATTTATATACTTTCCACTTGTAGGCTCATTGCTTGTTTTTACGTTATTTCAATAGTGAAGTCTGCATGATCAAGGCACACTTAGGAAACTCAATTACAAGATGTGAGCAATTTTTTTTTGCATTAGTTTTGTCTTAGATGCTTATTTTATGTCTTCTTTATTAAAATTAAATATTACAGCAAAATCTTTGTATGTCTTTAAACAAAGTAACATACTACACTATATGGCCAAAGGTTTGTGGACACCTGACCATAACATTCATGCAGCACGTGCTTGTTGAACATCCCATTCCAGATTTAGTTCCAATTTGCTGTTATCCTCCGCTCCTCTGTGAAGGCTTTCCACTACATTTTGGAGCGTGCCTGTGGGGATTTGCCCATTGAGCCACAAGCGCATTAGTGAGGTCAGGTACTGATGTTGGGAGAGGAGGCCTAGGGTCCAGTCACTGTCCCCAGTTCATCCCAAAGGTGTTCAGTGGGGTTGAGGTCAGGGCTCTGTGCAGGCCATTCGAGTTCTTCCACTCCAAACCTGGCAAACCATGTCTTCATGTGATAATGACAGTGCACAGGGTCATTGTCATGCTGGAACAGGTTTGGGCCCCTTAAGTACCAGTGAAGGGAAATTGTAATGTCAGCCTACAAAGACATTCTATACAACTGTGTGCTTCCAAATTTGTGGCACCAGTTTGGGGAAGAACCACATATAGGTGTGATGGTCAGGTGTCTGCAAACCTTTGGCCATATAGTGTATGTAAGGAATAAAACATGACAGGGTGTGCTGTAAAATGTAAAATAATTAACATCACCAGAGTGCTTTATTCCTCTTATACCACAGCAATTTCCCAACATTAACAAATTTCTTTATGTGTTAAAAAATGACATCATTTTGGAATCAATTTAAATATCTTTAATGCCATGGAATGCAAGTTACAGTTTTACCTCTGATTGTTACAAAACATTGACACTGGAGACTCCTTCTAAAAATGGTAAATAAACATTTAAAAACGACTTCATCTCGAAGCTTCATGGGCAGTTCCTTGATCTTCATGTCAGCAGGACTGATCAGACCTCCCAAAGTCAGAGATATTTATTGTGCAAGCGTACACTTGGACACAGGTGGATTTAAAATTAGCAGAGGAATACCTGTCTACCATGCTGAGTGCAAGACCTCGAAAACTAAATACTACTCCTAATTCGGATTGCTAAAAGAAAGAAGGGATAAAACTCAATTATGCAGTTTGTAGACTTTTTTTATTTTTTAAATAATTCTGAGGACATCTAAAGAATCTAGTTTTATTTCTGTAAAGAATCTCTTCAAAATTACCAGAGTAGGAGCAATACTTTCTCAAGGCAATATGTTTAATACAAAATTAATATGTGGGAAAGAAGAAGGTGGTGATCTGGCTGGGATGTTTCTCTGATGATGCTTGTGGCCTGTCGGAGACTCCAGGTGCTGTAGATGTCCTGAAAGGAAGGCCCTGATCACATGATCATGTCTTGTGCAGCTACAGAACATTGTTACGGAATAAAAGGGTTGAGCCTATAAACACACACACACACACACACACACACACACACACACTTCTGTTTGAAGTTACATGCATAGATTTATTCATTTATATTAACAATTCAGGATTTTCATCATTCATTATAACTTCTTACATGATGAAGATTTTTAGATTTGAGATTTCATAGAATAGGAAAATAATTATTTAAAACTAAAATATGTTTAAAAGAAAGAAATAAAGAAAGACAAAGAAAAGAAATAACTGCATCTTTATTCACTGTGTAGCATGCAGGTAAAGAGTAAGACATTTGCACATGGTTTGCATAGGAGGGGGAATCATATTTAATGTAGGATTACGTAAAGGAGTTAAATCCTGCCAATCCCACTGCCCTGTCCCTCACAGTGTCCTTTTGTCTCTCTGCACCTACAATAGAGGGCTTTGGAATGTAGGCTTCATACCATAACTTTTCACATTTTCAGTTACAGCAATCATGTAAGTCCAAAATCCCAGAGCAGGAACAGAGAAAAAAAATAAGACACAAGGGGAACTGAAAGTCTAAATAGACTGAGTGACATAAATCTTACGAAACATTACGAGATGTGGTTATAGAAGCAGTGGGCAGGGGCTAAAAGTCAGCAGGTTAGGAGATGACACACTCTTTAGAGCTTCTAGTGAGTTTCTCAGGCTTGCCATTCTGAGCCTGGAAAACTGCAGCCACCACCTGGAGAGTTGCAGAGAAGAAAAGTTACACTGCAAATTAATCACGGTCATAAATTACAATTAAAAACACAAAGAAAATAGAAAAACAGAACGTGGGCCTAGATTCGATTCTAACAAATGGGAAATGACTCAATTGAACAGGAACAAATTGTCATTAATCAAGAATGAATTTCGCTGGACAGAAAATATGAAAATATATACAGCGAGCAATGGCATGCTTCTAGCACCTGCCTCTTAGTCACACTTACATCTTCCTCAGAAGGAAATCCTCCCATCTCTAATTTGGAGAACACAAGATGGCCATCGATCTCAATCTCGAAGCATGCTGGTCAGAAAGAAAGACAAAAAATGACAAAAATTGTGCCACTGTGCAAATTCTTCTGGACCTGACTGCAGGTGTCCACAGTCTTTTGGCTGTTTAGTGTATCTTCAGTGGTATTAGTGTTCTTTTCCTTTCCTTGATCAAAATAATAAGATTTATTACCCAATATTGACATTTCCTCTTCATGCTACACAATTTTTTAATCTTTAATTTATGATCAACTATTGCTTTTATTGCTTTTAAGCTTTTAGAAGCTGTGTAAGAGACACAGGTGGCTTACTTCTCCTCCCCACAGTCCCGTTCACTACTGCGTCTGGAACTCTGGCTATGATGGCACGCTTCAGGCTCATGAAGCGCCGGTCGTAGCCTCAGCTTCCACTGCCGGACACACACACACACACACACACACACACACCAAAAAACATACCTGTCAGATATTAAAATGACTTTCCTCCTATTTCCTTTTAACTTTGTACCACACTGATAGTTTGTTTTGCTACTCCAGTGAAGCTTGTCTCCACAATCACTTGAGAGTTTAAACGAAGAAGCAGCTAACAATTTTTGGTTCCCAGAACGTTCTCAGAAAATACATTTTTAAGGTTTGTTTTTGGTAAACCAGGAAAGTTTTCTTTATGGAAATAGAACTTTTTTTTTTTTTTTTGCAGAACGTTCTCTTAACATTGCCTTAATGTTCCCTTATGTGCTCTTAACATCACCGTAACGTTCAGCATTCTACTAATGTTCTCTTAACATTCCCCTAACATTCTCCTAATGTTCTCCTAATGTTCCCTTAACATTCCCCTCAGTTGTCATCATTTATTTCACATATTCATACACTGATGCATCATTAATCATAAAGAAAACAATCAGTCTATATTAATACATGATCAGCGCACAATCCATGGTTTTGTTGATCCATGGTTTAATTGTTTACATAAAGTAACATAAACCATGAATCTCGGGACATTAAAAACAGTAATTATCATTTAGTTTAAAACAACAACAACAACAACAAAAAATATAGATAGATAAAAAATATTTCATAGATAAAAATTTTGAAAGAACACTCATTAAAAAATAAATTGCAACTGTACAAACATACATTTGTCATCTGCAAATTTAACAAAGAAGTGAAAAGGGCATCGAAAGTGACATGGACATTCAATTAAACAATTACATCAAACAAAAACAATAATTACTCGGATTAATCTTACCAGTATTCGACTTTTACTGTCACTACCATTTTGTTCGTGTGTGTGCTCAGTCCGCTCGCAGCTGCTTCCTGCTCTCTAATGACACAGCTGCTCTCTTCACTGATTGCTCACGTGCACGTAACTGCGTCACTCAGGTGAATCACGGAAAGCGAGCACGTGTGTGAATGTGGAGCTCTGAATTGCTCATGAATGGCCCAACTATATACAGTATATAGTTACATAAATATATTTCTGTCTATTCTGACCAGTATGATTGATTTGTTGGTGAAATTAGGAGCCATCATATAGTTTTATGATGCTTTTTTTTTTTTTTTTGGATTGATCCTCTAGAGCAAGAATAGTCGATATACAGCCAGTTAACGTGAAAGGGAGTCAGAGCATGTGTATTTGGAGATATTGTGATATGTTGGTTGTTTCAAAATAGTTTTACTTCCCGTATTCGTTTAAGTCAACAGCAGTATTTGCCTCCATACAGAAGAGTGAATGCTCCTCTATTACATTTGTTCTGACACAACTCTGCTTTCTTCACTTCAGGATTGTTCAGGTTGGGGAAGAGGAAGGCTTGTGACATGTTTTCATTGCAATTGCAGTTAACCTCACAGACAGCAGAAAGCTTGAGAACTCTTAGGAAGAAATACATTGCTGCAATAATCTATAGCAGGATAGTATGCATTTTTTTTAAATTTTTTTAAAAAAGCATAAAACAGGGAATTTGAAAGAAAACAGAAGCATGCAGTCAAATATTTATACAATTTTGCCAAAATAATATTAGCTATAAAAATAATTTAAATTTTACAAAGCTAATGTAGTTTAAGTCTCAAGTCTCAAGTCCACTTTATTTATAGAGCCCTTTCCACTACAAAGTAGACCAAACGACTGTACAGCAGCACAACAATACAAGGATACTAAAACAAAAATTGACAAAACAGAAAAATAAAAATAACCTTAAAGAAAAAATTAAAACAATTTACAATTTAACAGTTTACAATGATTGTTGTGACCTGAAGTCTTTCTCATTTTTCAGCAAAGAACTTATTTATGCATGTGTGTGTATTTATGTATTTCTTTCTTTATTTAGTATGTTTCAAAATTTAAGCCATTTTTTCTCCCCAAACAACATGTAGTACTGAGAAAAGAAGGAAACAACGGTCAGACTGAAAAGCTTACAGCACCTGGTATTCCCAGGCGGTCTCCCATCCAAGTACTAACCAGGCCCGACCCTGCTTAGCTTCCGAGATCAGACGAGATCGGGCGTTCTCAGGGTGGTATGGCCGTAAGCGAACACACGCGGAAAAAGCCGCCTATTTAAATAGTCTAACCAAGCTGTTGGCCCCCTACTTGCAATTACTCTCGATTTAAATTCACGTCTAAGCGTAGTCTTTAGCTAGTGTACAGTAATTGGAGAAGTGTCACTAATATATTACATATAATATAGTATAATAAGATTTTTACTTCCACAACCTTTTTACTTCAGTGTTTTGTAGCTTGTAATTCAGGCTTTGCAAGTGTGCACCAGGTTCACAACTAATTGTGGAAATGTCAAGAGAACTCCGAGAACTTTGGCTGGAGGTTTGGACAGCTTCTACTTTGCTCTACATGACTAGGCCCTTCACTGAAGATTCTTGGGTGGACAGTTCATCATTAGTAGAGAGAGAGGAGAGTTTATAAGAAGTAAACCAAGAAGATGATGCAGCTCCAGTCCAGTCGTGGTCTTTCTCCAAAAGTTCATTTATTTTACAACTCCATTTCTCACCAGATAGCTGCATTATTGTCATGCAAGTTCTTTTTCCCACCCAGTTGTAACATCAGGCTAGGAAAGGATAAATCTCTATACCAACTTTCAACAAAATTTTATTCAAGCATGTTGCAGGTTATGACAGTTTGAACTCTGGCGTAAACAAAATGTACATGTGGATGATTCATTCATGTGGATGATGAAAGGTAAAAGGACAATCTGTGCTAGAGTCTGAGGTGGTAAGAGATAAGACAACCTGTGTTTAAGCTGCTTCAAAGTTAGACATGAACATTATTTGCTCTGTGATGATGTAGTTGTGCAATCAGTCCCATAAATAATGGCCCAATGTCATACGCAATAGCAGATGTCGAACACAGTAGCAGTCCACCATTTACGGTTTTGTTTGACAAAGCTGTTATAGAGATTTCAAAACATTAGTTGGGTTACACAGCTTGCACAGACGAAACAGGCCTGACAAGAATGGACAATAACGACATTCACGAGTTACCTCTGTCCCTGATAAGAAAGTCCTAACTGTAACTTATTAATTGCAATGGTAAATGTACACAGCAGATAAAATAGTCCACATAAGTGGCAAAGCGGTTTTGTTTGACCAGACGTGTGTTACAAAATCAGGAAACATGATGAAAAATCCATTTCAACATCTTAACCAGGATAACAAAGCTGCTTTGTGTGATTTGTTAACCATTAACAAAGTTCTAAATTTCTAAACTTTTATTTCAGATCTCAACTATAATTATTACTCTAGCATGGGCCCTTATTTTATATTATATTATATTATATCTATAATTAAATAGCTGTAACTGAAGAATCAAGGCAGCAAAAAGAAGGTAGAGGGTTCAAGTCTGATTTTAGTACAGTAATATGACATGTTAAGGTGTCTTCCTAGACTTCATTAACTGAGACTTTACAACAAAGCTGTCTATAATTCATAACTGTAAAGTACAAAAAAAAAAAAAAAAAAAAAAAAAAAAAAAAAAAAAAAAAAAAAAAAAAAAAAAAAAAAAAAAAAAAAAAAAAAAAAAAAAAAAAAAAAAAAAAAAAAAAAAAAAAACCCTGACAGTGTTAAATTTTACTTTAAATATTGTTAGAAAGCCTTTTGTATGTCAAAAAAAAAAAAAAAAAAAAAATGTCTGAACTTCTTTAATGCACACTTGGATGTCTCCCCTTCGTCTCTGCTCCAGGTTTGACAGTGACTGGACTAAGAGCTTCATGGTGTAACCTTTAGTTTTTAGCTACACCAATCATTTAAGTCCAAAAACACCTCGTTAGAAGCAGAAGCGAAAGGAGACATCTGAGGAGCCATTACACACAGTCACTGTGCTTTCACTCATAGCCTTGCTGTTTCTGAGGTAATCAAAAGCTTAGGAGTTAGAGTATGACACAAGGTGGGCGGCTCTTGGTGATCTTCTCCACTGGTTTGCCTTCGTGGGCTTTCTGGATGGCCTCCATGACCTAGAGAGGGGAAGAAAGGGCAAAAAAAAAAAAAAGAACGATGGCGTGAGATCAACCATGGAAAGTAAAATTCTAGAATCTGATTGCTCAAGTGTTGATTACTTTGATTTATACATGGTCTGGCGGAATACTTGATTCTGATTGGCTGGAAGGTGTGCGTTCAAACGCGCAGGTAGTTCCAGTCAGTTTAATCACCGTTCTAAATTAATGCGCTGCCTATAAACATTTGTAACCATACTAACATACAGTTACAGTTGCACACAGTAGTTAAACTCACGGCTTCATTATGGCACATTACAGCACAGACGCCCAATCGCTCTCTTTCTCTCTCTCTTTCTCTCTGTCTAATTATTATTTATTAATCCATTCAAATAAATGTAATCTTATCGCACTATTTATCTCTGTGTATGATTTAGTGAGGGCAGAATTCTAGGTCTAACGACCCATATATAAAATAACTAACAAAAATTAACTTTTTTTTGTTTTATCCTTTCAGTCAAATTTTGTGCTGCAAACATCAATGACAGCTTTAACTTGTCAACGCTGGCAAGTGACCTTGGCATGACCTTGAGATTATCCACGGCTAGGTGTGCATTGCACGACTTTAATGCACGACATGGAGGTCATTAAAGTCGTGCAATGCACACCTAGCCTTGGATTATCCCTTACATAACAGCAGCTCTAGTGCGGCTGAAAAGCAAATCACAGGTTTATATTAATGCGCTCATTCTAATATATTATTGATTCTATTGTAACAGCTCACACAGGCATTTGTAATTGTTCATAATCGTTTTTCTTTTTGTGAAGGAGATGTTTACTTTGCATTTTTTGAAGGTTTTGTAACAGTAAGAGGTCTGGGAGAGTCTTCAGGAGGAGGGCTTTGTTGTCTCTTGGTAACATGACAAGCTGAGTGTGTGTGTGTGTGTTTTTAAACTAAAACAGATAAAAAATGAGAGACTTGTGAGAGAACGACATTAAACATAACTATAAACGGATAAAAGCATGATGTTATGTTCTTTAATTAAAAAAAAAAAAAAAAAAAAAAAAAAAAAAAAAAAAAAAAAAAAAAAAAAAAAAAAAAAAAAAAAAAAAAAAAAAAAAAAAAAAAAAAAAAAAAAATCAAACTGTTGTGGTATAAGAGGAATAAAATACTTCTGGATGTGCTGTTGTTGGAAAATAATCAACTTTGCATAGTGCTACATCACACCACACCTTCTGTGATGATTTTCGTATAACAGCGCACCCCACATTTTTTTTTTTCATATACATGAGCTTGATAGGAAAAAACTCCTAGCTTGACATAATCTAAGCAAGCAGCCCATAGCTGCAATTAAAAGCAATTGGTCTGCTGCTTGTAATGGTTTATTTATTGCTATTTGTGGTAATTGTTGCCCCCAACAGCTTCAGTAGTGTATTGCATTCTACCTAAAGATAGAGGCAGTCTTACATTTAAACTTGTTTTGCTGTTGGTTAAGTAAACAATGTATTGACTATAAAAATCCAGGCTGAATGAATGGTCACGATCAGTGGAGTTAGTTTTGCCTAACTAAATATCCCTATGAAGTAAATAAACAACTCAAATATAAATGTTTCAGCTGTGTTGATGTCTGATATTTATTTATCCGCTGACAATTGTCAATCGATACTCACGTCGTCTTCATAGGGGAAACCGCTGGTTTCTAGCTTTGAGAAAACTAGCTGTCCATTGATCTGAATCTCAAAGCTCCCTGAGAAGGTGAAAAAGTTGTTTCAGCCAAAATGTCTGTGAAACATTCTGCTCTTTAACAATAACATTCTGTATAATCTGCATTAATGCACCTTGTCTGCCGACGAAGCCGGACACCTCCGCCTCAGGAAACTCAGCGACGACGACTTGCTTGAGCTCCTGATAGCGGGGCTCGTAGCCTCATCCGCCACTGGAGAAAGAGAAAGGAAGAGAAAATGAGACAATTCTGTGTGAGCAAACACATAATACTGTATAATAGGGGAATGGTCTATTGAATATCTTGGCCAGTTTATCTGTCATAATAAAGGCAGTTTACATTTCAATTTCTTTAACATTGTTGCTCACATGTATACACTGTCCACAATGCCTCAGTCTTGATGAAGTTTTGTTTAACTCTCTCTCTCTCGCTCACATGTGTGTTTGTTTGTATGTGTGTGTGTTGTTATATACATACATACATACATACATACATAGTCATGTGAAAAAATTAGGACACCCCATTAAATATTCAGTTCTTTATTAAGAAATGTCAACATGTCAATTTCTGATCTTGTTTTAATTTGTACCTGCAGATGAAAGTGATGTAACTGCATGTAAACAACAAAAAGACCACTTTGTTTTCACTTATTAAACAAAAGAAATCAACAAAAATGAGTATTTCAACTGAGGGGAAAAAAGTTAGGACACTCTATGCCCTAATAGCTAGTGATTCCCCCTTTGGCTGAAATAACCTCAATGAGACGTTTCTTGTAGCCATCTACCAGTTTGACATCGACTGGAAGAAGGTTTCCCCCACTCCTCAATGCAGAATTCCTTCAGCTGTGTAATGTTTTAAGGGGTTTCTTGCATGCACAGTCCATTTCAAATCACCCCACGGGGTCACTGTCATGTTGCAAGGACCAGTTCCGCTTCAGCTTCAATTTTTTTGACAGATGGTCTCACATGTTCCTCAAGCACCTTCTGATACAATGTAGAATTCATAGTGGATTCTATGATGGTGAGTTGGCCAGGTCCTGCTGCAGCAAAGCATCCCCAAACCATAACACCTCCACCTCCACGTTTCACAGTTGGTATGAAGTTCTTTTCCTGAAATGCTCTATTTGGTTTATGCCAAACATGCCCTCTGTTATGGTGTCCAAATAATTCAATTTTAGACTCATCTGTCCAAAGCACATTATTCCAGAAGTCTTGGCCTTTGTCTGTGTTCTTTGGTAAACTTCAGTCTTGCCCTCATGTTTTTCTTAGACAACAAAAGGTTTCCTCCTATGATAATTAAAGTTGTGCAGTCTCTTTCTGATTGTAGATTCATGCACTTTGTCATCAACTGTAGCAAGAGCTTGCTGTAGGTCCCGTGATGATATTTTAGGGTTTCTGCTCTTGGGGACCTGGCCATGTTGGCAGTTGCTTTAAATGCTCTCCACTTGTAAATGATTTTCCGGTCAGTGGAATGGCTGATTACAATTTTTTTTTAGATCTTTTTATATCCCTTACCGGACTCAAACATCAACAATATTCTTTCTGAAGGCCTCAGAGAGCTCATTGGATCTCACCATGGTGATACCTCTCACTTCAACAATTAAGAGCAAATCAAACTAAATGTTTGAGGTTTACATAAGGCAAGCCTCCTTCAAAATGCTTTGTAACGATGTTCTAATAATATTAGAACTGTAGGTAATTTTAGCCATTTTAAGTACAAATAAATGTGGGGGTGTCCTTACTTTTTCCTTACAAGAAATTGGAATTTTTTTAAATTACATTTTATAGATCATTTAAAAAAGGCTTTTCTTTGGTTTTATTTGTTTAGTTATATTACTTGACTCTCCCAATATTGTTAAAATGAAGATCAAATGTCCATATGTTTAACTATGTTAAACAGGTTCCTCGCTTCAACACCAATCTTGTGCAACATTTTTTCTTCTGGTAAACTTAAACACAGGCAGTGTAGATCCACTGTCACTCGAGACTATCACTGTCACTTGCCTGAGTCTTTATGGGGTTGCACCCTGGACGAGGTGCCAACCCATCACAGGGCGCAACTGCGCAATTCAATTCTATTTTATTTGTATAGTGCTTTGGACATTATCACAAAGCAGCTTTACAGAAATAAATGGATTCAAAGTATATTGTAAATATGTGAATTTATCACACACTATGAACATTCTGGAAATGCCAATCAGCCTACATCACATGTCTTTGGACAGGGGAAGGAAACTGGAGTACCTGGAGGAAACCCCTAAAGCACGGGGAGAGCATGCAGGCGCTGTGTGCGCAGGGATTCAAGCTCCCAACCCTGGAGGTGTGAAGCAACCGTATAAAGTGCAGAATGAACACGGGGCTTTATAAAAAAAAAAAAAAAAAAAAAGGAATGCTGCTGTACCTGATCCACTCATATCAGTGCAACACACACTGCATAGTCATGACCCTGTCAGTGTTACTGCTGTGCTGAGAAGTTATTCATGCAGAAATTTTTAAAGGGTTCGCAAATAAAATGTAACAGAAAAGGTCAGGAAAACAGACACTGTTCCACGGCTACGAGAGATGTATATGCATATCAAATGTATTAATCATTTATATTGATATTTTATAACTGTATCTTTTAAAGGCTTGTTATTAATCCAGAAGAACTACGAGCTACACATTTCACAACCTAATAATAAACAGATTAATGCAGTTGGGTGTAATGATGCAATACGAAAACAAACCTGATCAGCTAACAAGCAAACACACAGCCATGGAAACTGAGCTAGCAGCAAGCCCTGAAGTGGCCTACTTCATTTTAATTTCTAAAGCTGTTATACGGGTGTTTTTACAACAACTACACCCCCCAAATATCCCCTAGAATTTTTTTTAAAATTGTAATAAAAATACCAAATAACGCTAGCTTGCTTACCGTATCTAGCCACAGTTTATGCTAACACAACACAAACGATTAGCTGACTAGCACCCTCTTTAACGGAACTGATTAACATCCCACTACAACACCACTTCATTTTATTTACCAGGAAAAAAAATATTTTCACATGAAAACATTTCCAAATCTTACCAATATTCCACTTTGATTTGTACACCCATCACCACACCTCGACGACAGCTCTCAAATTCACTTCCTGTCGGTTGAAGTTAACACAGCGATTTTGCGGTTCATCAGAGGCGGGATATCAAATAGCTCGTATTAGTGCACTACTGGCGGTGTAAAAGCTATTATTTCATACCCTATGTAGTGCACTAATATGAGTAGTAGTGAGGGTTTTGGGACGCAAGCACAGTGACAAACGAGAGAACATCTAGCGCCTCCTGTGGAGTTGGAGAAATCTGGACAGGTGTCTTATTTAATATGGAAGAAACCGAAGTAATAAATGAGGGAACAAATACAGCAATTTTCGGGGTCCAAGCACTTTAGTGCCTTTAAAGACATGTGTAAAAAGATATTACTTAATATTGTGCAAGCCTATGAGCACCTAAATCAGAGACAAAGCAAGATAATTTTAAGAAATATCAGCCTTCATTAACCTTGTCTAACACCTGCTGAACATTGATTGGCTGATGGCGGCCATGTTTTTTAAGATTCACTACTGTCCTCATAGACACTGGTGGGACCTTGGACAAAGACACATCGTGCAAAATTTCAAGTCGATTGGACCAATGGTTCCATATTTAGCGCCAATTTGATGATTCGTCCTGTTATAGCACCACCACGTGGCCAAGCTCCACCATTTTGTGCACTTGACCTCAGATTGGACCCATCCATAATTGTGCCATGTTTGGTGAAAATATATCATTCCATTCAAGAGTTATAGCCATTTCAGTAAAAGTGGCCATGCCCTCTTCAAACGTTTTTGCCTGCCATCATGGAGATGAATAGAAAGTTCAACTTCTTTTTTTTTGATAATTTTTGATCTAAGGAGTCCAAACAATTGTTCTGTGCTGGTTTTATTTTGGTTGATCAAAAAACTCAGGACTAGTTCGCAAAAGTATGTTTTTTAAGTAATCGCAAATATTTAACGAATCATTTGACTGACTGTAATGATTCTTGAGGTAAAGTTGTTCAAAATGAGGAGCTCCTTCGAACAATACGAACTACTTGTGTTTGTGTGAAACACTGCGGTATATAAAACCATTTACATTGAAAAACCCGATAGCACCCCCAGTGGCTAATTAGTTTCAAATTTCTCAGGAGCCAAGAGTCAAGCAAGTCCATGAAGTTTCGTTCCGATCAGCCTTTGTTAACCTTGTCTAATAGCTGCAGAAATTTATTTGGCCGATGGTGGACATATTTTTCGAGATACCCGAGTGTACTCATATATATTGATATATGACCTCATATACCTTTGACAAGGACACTGCATGCAAAATTTCAAGTCAATTGGACCAATGGTTCTGTAGTTAGAGCCAATTTCATGTTTTTTTCCCTGTTATAGCGCTACCAAGTGGTCACACTCAGTAATTTTATTTACGTGTGTCCTCAGATTGGGCCCCTACATGAGTGTGTCAATTTTGGTGAAAATATCTTATTCTGTTCAACAGTTATAGCCATTTAAGGAAAAGTGGCCACGCCCTCTTCAACTGTTTTGACTTGGTTAAATCAAAAGTTCAACATTTTTTGGCAATTTTGATAATGGGACTCCAGAGAATCTTTCTGCACTGGTTTGGTTCTGATTGGAAAAATGACCTAGGATTGGTTTGCAAAAGTAGGTTTCACAAAAAATCCAATATACTGGAAACTTTTTCATGGTGGAAATGAAATCAGAGATAAACGTTTTGTTAGTCTTGAGCCAAGGATTCCAATGACACTCGAGTCTGTGACAAACGGTTCAAGAGTTATGGCCATTTTTGTAATCGTTTTTTTTTTTGGTTTTGATCAATGTAGCTGCACCATGTGGATGATCGGGGCGAGATTTTGCGCTGTTGCAGACCAATGGAGTACTACCAACTCTCAAAGTTTCAGATCTCTATGACTTACGGCTTTGTCTGCAGGATCAGTTTTAGGGCATAATAATAATAATAATAATAATAATAATAATAAATCCTTACAACAACAGCAGGGTTTCAGCACTTTATGCTTGAACCACAACATAAGGAAGAAAACAACATTTGCTGTGAACAGATTTATTCATCTTCAGTTACTGCTTTGTCCTTGTCAGGGTCACAGGATCTATACTTATATTTAATGTTTTCGAGTTTGAGTCTTCCATCTTTGGTGTTGACAAAAATTGGACAGGCATCTTAAACATATTTTTTAAGCACAAGAAGTTGTTTTAAGACAGAATAAGAGAACCACTGAGTCTCTTCCTGTTGGAGGCCCTTAAGCGACATTCAGAACATTTTCAGCTCCTTCGTATTCACTGTTTTTTTTTCTCATCATTGCACATCATTTTGCATTTCTTTAGGCATTTCTGTGTTGATTTGGGAATATGTTTGGCTCATCATTTTGTTGAAAGCTCTATCTGTGGCCAAGCCTCTCAACCTCCTGGCAGAGCCAGCCAAGTATTCTGCCTGAAATATCCAGGTACTTAGCAAAATACCAATCGAATACCATCAAGAGCCCCTGAATCTTGTATACAGTCAGCAAACATGCTGATGGTGTGCATGACCAAAACATTGACTTGATCTCAGCTGACCACAACATATCATACCAATTATATGCAAGATTTGGAGCCTAGCCTGAGAACACTCGATGTGAGGCAGGGAGGAAACCCACACAGCCATGTGGAGAACAACCTCAGACAGACAGTAACACGAACTTAGGATTGAACTGGGGACCCTGGAGTCATGAGATGGCAATACTATATTATTATTTTATTTATTAATTTTTTTATTTACTTCTTCTTGATTCACTTCTCCAGGGCATTTCCAGGTGAATCGAATGACATTTGGTTAAACCTAAGATACAGTATAAAAAAATCTTAAATAGTATAAATATAGCTAGTTATAGATATAGATAATTAGGAAAAAATATACACTTTTTTTTTTTTTTTTTTTTTTTTTTACAATTCAATGACTCATTATAATGATGCGTATATTAAACAATAAACAAATTTGTATCATTTTATATATTTAAAGTATAGGATAGGTAAATTATTGCCATTTGAATTTATCTATGTGGTTGTGTATTTTATATATTGCTTATCTTTTAATAAAAAGGCATCATACGCATTTATACACATGTTCAGAAACAGTGAGCCACATGATGGCAGCAGCCGACCACTAAAGTCTCTCACGCTGGTGGTTGATATCACCAAACAAACCCGGCTCTTCTTTTGATTCAGCATTGTAATATGTCCTCAAAAGTCTTCAAGACTTTAGAAACTAAAGTACATTACTTTGCTTCCTGTTAACTAGGTCATTGTTTACTTTAGCACAGAGAAATTAACCTGCATTACGAATATATCTGGTATCTGGCCTAATCATCTGCCCCAGCACTGGAATGCTGGTCTAATTAAAAACATTTACTGCAAAGCTGAGCAGTTTTTGGTCCACAGGATAAATGAAGACTGTGGGAATTACCTGATTAAGGTCTAGCTTTAATGTTAATGTAACCCAAGATCACATTTTCTGGAAAAGATGGAAGACGGCGCCTCATTATATAGCCTAAGCTGATAGCCTGCAGGATACAGTTTAATGTGGTTTTTTATATTACCAGCATACTGACTAGGCAGTAAACGAACCATAAGCAGACAGCACAGTTTAGCCTAGAGGCATGCATTTACTTAGCTTTCAGGATTGTCATACCTTCAAGTGTTCTTTCAAGTTTAAACCTATTTTTTTTCTTGCATTAAGATAATGATGTGCTGACTTGCGATTGAACTTTTTTTTTGATCACTGACTCTTTGATCTGTTATGGAAATAATTAATACTGAGAATATCATATATTGTTATCCCATGGAGACAAACTGACTTAAATATTAACAAACCTACGGTATTAACGCAATAGTCTTATAATTTATAACAGGTGCACTTTGGCTTTTTTGTATAATCCTTTGATTGCCAGAAAGGTATATGTCACCACTCTTGCGATTTATAGATGATTTATAGGAAATATGAGAGGCTCTGTAATTATGGACTAATGTTTGTTAAAAAACAACAACAACAACACAGAACCAAAAGAGCCAGTGAGCTTGCTTCGAATTTTGTCTCTTGAAAATCATGATTGTATCTGGAGGTCAGTCTAACAGTGAAGGTGTAAATGCACCCAAAATGTGATTAAACCAGATTTAAAACATAAATTGCTCAAACCACTTCAGGCTTCCTGACAAATTTTAGTCAGAAGTTATACAAGTGTAAACACATCTGTCTCTCCGAACCACATTCGACAACCAAACCCCCTCCTAAAACATATTACGTTTTAATGTACTGTATATACAGCTTGATCTACAAAGTTGCCATATTTTGCTTCCTCCAGGAAACACCATGATGCAACAACAATCTTTTGCATAAAACTGGAAACAAGGAACAAAGCAGGAAGTTGGATGTTAGGTATAATGAGTTAATTTGCTTATTGACAGCAATTCAATCTGACTGCTTTAGGCCATTCTGTAGTGTCCTACTGTGCTTTTTCCTTACATAAACTCTATCATAGTGCAATGGCAGAGGTGTGCATTTGGTGTTCATTGGAAAAAATAGAGAGAATTAGGAATTAGGAATATCCGATAAGCATGACTGTAAGTGCTGACTCATCAGTTACAACATAATTCTTCTTCTTCTTTTTTTTTTTAACATTACTATGATGTCAACTTCATTCAAATTATTGGTATGAAATGTATGCCCTAGGCCTGAAATGCACATACTTACACATAATTTATTAGAATTTTGTAAGTGTATACATGAGTCCTTTTCGTTTGTTTTAAAGATCACCTTCATGTTATCTGTATTATAGTTAGAGAAGGTGAACAATTAAAGGTGTGTGCCTACATTCTCTCCCTAGCAGGGGTTTGTTGTTAGACTTTGGGTTTTGGAGTTAGATTAGCCTCATAGTGAGGGTTATGGAGTTTAATTCTGGATTCATGTGTTCTGCCTGGTGCTCAGTGATTTAACAAGTCCAATATTGTCTTTGATTAAGGGCCAGGTGTGTTAAAGGGAGAAACACAGATGACAGTGATAGAATTCTTGACATATGACACGATAATAGGTTATTACTCATTGTTGGATTGACAGCTTACTACCGGACTCTTGGCAGATGTGACGCAGATGTGAAGAAGTTAAACGTTTAAAGCAGAGAGCCAGAAAGAGAGAGACAAAGAAAATTTAAACAAACTGCTAAACAGGAAAAAAAAAAGGTGGTGTACGCATAGAAATGGCCTTAACATAGAAATTCACAGTCAGAGCTGTGCTTTGATACGTTTTTTTCCGGCTCTAACGCCCCAAACGTATAAAGAAGTCCAGCAACACAAATTGTACAGCCAGCGTTATTGTTAGTTAATGTTCGGTAATTATCTAAGAGCCAGGTAACATATCAGATAACAAAATACACAAAGAATACAGATCGGATAATAAAAATACACACACCAGAGCTCACTACCATGGGAGACAGGAACAGCCTGCTGAAAAGAGCACAGTACAATAAGCCAAGAAAAGATAGATAGATAGATAGATGGTATAGGTACTCAGCAACAAAACACAGTTTAGCTTCTATCAGAAGTGCAAATAATAGCATTGTGCAAATTAACAAAGTGCAGGACATATGTGTGTCTGTGTGTCTGTGTGTGTATATATACACTGCCCTCCAAAAGTTTGGAAACGCCTGAACAAAATAGGGTTTTTGGGCAATATCAGCATAAATCCTCTTTAGTTAGTGACCATTTTGCATTGATAATAAGGGACAACACAAACTATGAAAACATATTTTATTAAATAAAAAGTTTATGAACATAAACATGAACATAACATAGAAAAATAC
>CM040987.1:7702745-7717431 GCA_022985145.1 Pangasius djambal
TGCTATATATATATATATAAGATAATGTACTGATATATAAAGATAACCTAAGATATATACTATGAATCTACAACTGAATAGGGATAATACAGAATATACAGTGTAGAATAAAATTGCAGGATTACAAAAGCCAGTTAATGCTAGCTAGCTTGTTAAAAGACAAGTCTGTTTAGCCTAGTACTCAGTAACTGTGATACACTTATGTTGGTCACACAATAACATAACGCTTCTATCATAATCTGGAAACAACAATAGCAGTCACAGTTAACTACATCAGAGTTGCAGATAGTAAATAATTTGTTGGTACCTCATTATTTATGCATAACATTATGCCTAAGGATACGTGCTAAAGAGTGCTTAGGGAATTAAGGATTTATCCTTCCATCCGAGCTTCTGTCACTACTGGAGCATTAGAAAGGCTCACCTTCCTCCACAGTGATTGACTTGTATCACTGTGTGAATGAATGGAGGCGGAAGCTGAAGGGAGCTCCGTCTTTGTCCGACTCCTCCTCCTGAAAAGCATTTATCACAGTGTTGTCATAGTGGATATACATAAGTTTCATGGCATTTCCCATAGTGAAGTTGAATCCTTGCTGATCAATCAAGTAGCTTGTAAATGGTAACATTATTTTAAGACATAAACGCAACGTTGATTAATTTTCTTAACTTGCTCTGTAGGTTTCTGAATAGGTGGATGATGAACATAAAAAATATGACGATGTAGTGTTTACCTCTGCTATAAAGGCAATAAATAGTTTAAAACTTGGTCATATGGAGCTTTTCTCTTTTAGGTCAGTGTAGTCAAACAGAATTAGTGTTTAGGGATTTTGATTACTAACACTTATGTTTTCTATTCATGTTTAAAGTTGGTGAAGGGTCATATAAGAGTTCTGTGTTAATTAAATTCTGAGAAAAGCTTGTTCATTCACTCATCTTCAGTAACTGCTTTATCATGGTGGTGTTGTGGGTCCTATCCAGGGAACACTGGGTGCAAGGCAGGAATACACCCTGGATGGGAAACCCTGCCCTATCCCTAACACTCATTGACACCAAGGGGCAAGTAGCCAAACCAACCACTGCCATGGTTTTGGGAGGTGGGAGGAAACCAGAGAACATGGAGGACATGACAACAACATGAGGAGAACATGCAAAACTCCACACAGACAGTAACCCGAGCTCAGGATCAAACCAGGGACCCTGGAGCTGTAAGACATCAACTCTAACTGCTGCACATTTTACATTAATCTATGTGGTTCTATATTAATATACAGCAATTTCTGTAATACATTCACTTTCACATATCACATCTTGTTGTTTACTTCCTGCCCCTTATTTGATTGACGGTGTTCTGAAAGACTATGAACACTTCTGGAGTCCATTTCGGACAGCTTTCAGAAGCAGCTCTGATGCATAAACTAGAATGCAGTTTGGGATAAAGCCTTAAATATGCTTGTATGTCTATAAACTTGACACTTTCACTTAAATCTGTGTGGTGGAGAAGGGCACAGCATAACCCTTTTTACAAAATTTTCCTATGTGTGTAGCAATTTTGTAGTAGCGGTAAAAATTCCCAAATCCTCAAATCCCCAAATCAGACATCCAGCATTTTTAAAGTTTACAACCCTGCAGTGGAGTAGCAGTAAAGTTTATGTTTTTCACTTTACGCCGTCACTAGGACAAAGGCTCTAATGTCCTAATGGAGCAGTAGACACACTATAAGCACTACACCTCTTCAACTCCATTAGCTCCTGACTGGTTTATATACACTCAAATCTTTACTTCTTTTGGGAAATCATCACCCTGCCCAGAGTCTGATCTCTGACTTGATTAGATCACCACTTTGTCCATGGGTAAAAGGAAAAAAAAGAAAACAAATTACCTGGTCTGTTTTCTTTTCTCCCTTACACTAATTGAAGTGTATAAGTACAAAGCATGCGTATATTTGTTTAAGTGTGTGTTTAAGCAAGAGAGATTTGTGCATCTCTGATTGATGCACTTACATCTAATTTGCTGGCTGAAACCATTAACTAGCTGGTGTTAATGATTCCAAGTAACAATACTGCACCACTGTGTAAGTCACAAAATAGTGTGCCCTACTCCAGGACACCAGGTAAATATACATATGTGCTAGTGCTGTTTCAATATCTTGATTATATATACAACCCTGTAGAACAATGTCTTTTTGTGAATGTCTGCCATTGTTTCTATCTGTGGTAGCCCCTTTCTGTTCAAGCACCCTCTCTCCCTCCCCCTTACTTATTTGTCAGAGTAATCATACTCCATCTTGCACCATGCTGGCTCACTGCTCCTCACACTTCGGCCCGCCTTGCTCATTAGAATAAGTCTGCAGCTTGGCAGGAAGCATTGAAGAAATATATCTCTCCCTCTCTTACTCTCTCTCTCTCTCTGGTGGGCAAGATGATTCCTACCCACATCCATCTCCATTAGTGTAATAGCGTATAGCAGCTCAGACAACTCTACCCCCCTCCATACCTCCCCACCCCGTACCCCCTCTCTCTGGATCACATTTCTCCCACTGCTATTTTTCCAGGTGGAGAGAGAGAGAGTGGGTGAGAGAGAAGGTAGGGGGTATGCTGAAGGAGAGCGAGAGAAAGCAAGAGATTAGGCCTGGCTGAAAAAGAATCATCCATCCTTAGCTTCCTGTCCACTCTGCAGTGTCACGACCCTCATGGGAGACTTGGCTCTCTGTCCAGCTCCGATTTACAGTCTGCATGTGTGGATATGTTTAGCCTGCATGTGTGTGTGCATATGTTTCCATCTGAATGCCTCTAAACCAGGAGAGCGGACAGACCCCCTGCAGCTGCATGCGTTCTCTTCAACACTTTCCTGGCCTCCGGGCCTCCGACATAATGCCCACTTGCATCATCACATCTGCCCACCCCACAGCCCATATCCACACAGCCCATATCCACTAGCTGTTATTGCTACCAAGCTAATCGGCAGCCACATTACTCCAGCCGAGATTATAGGGGCTCTGCTTTTGGCCCTACTTTACTTTTCTCAAACCCAAGGACGACCCCTAAGCCCCCAACCCAGGAAGTGACAGGTCAGAGTGGAGCCCCAGAGGTAAAGGTCAGGAAGCAATTATGGGCAGTAATAGAGTGCAGTGTGGAAAGTTCTAGATCGGCTTTGAGGTTTGGCATCTGTTCAGAGCAGGTCTCAAGGGCAGATTATTGCTAAAGCTTGCCTGAATCCTGCTAACCTGTTCTGGGCTGGTAGCATTGAACTCTATTGGAAGATTTGGAGAGGTGAAAATACTCTGTGTGCAAGTTTAAAAGTACCGGTAGGTTAACAAAAGCGGTAATGCTCACAGAGTACAATGGATTCATGTTTCATAAGACCGTAATTACGTTATTTAATTCAGCTTGTTCAGTTCAGCTGGGTTGGATATCCATTGTATAGCTCTGCAGTGAATGGAAGTGTCTCAGATATCTCAAAGTAGCTCACTATAGTACAGAATCAAGAACTCATTCACCTGCGTTCTGCTATCTCTTTAAATACGCTACAGGTAATTGATGAAAGCCATCCCCAAGATAGATCTTTTACCCCATTTTTGCCAAAAACTTTGGTCATACCTGTTAACTAGTGAACTCTCCCCTATCACATGACAGCTACTAGCCTGGGAGGATGAGGGCAAGCATGTGCTTCCTCTGAGATACAAGAAGCTAACTATCACAAATGCTACTCATGCTACATCACAGGGAAGCTACACACAGAAGAAAGCACAAACTGCCCTTGATTGGCTAATATTACTCTGAGTAATCTGTATTTCACCCACCCACAGAGCATGGCCAATTTTGTTCATGGCCAAATGGCATTGTTGGTGTTCAAACTCACAGTCTCCCAATGATGGGCCAATGCTTTTTTGTTCACCAAGCTCAAGTTCTTTTCACCCAAGCTGAGACTGATATGGACATCGAAACTGTGTTTTTGCAAATTGCAGATTGATTCCTCTTCTCCATGATCACCTTCATTTTTGACCCTATTTGTTATGTCTGAATAAGTCATGTAGTGGACATGGAATGGACAAAATAAAGAAAGCTCACCGCAGCAGTTTACGAGAAAGCACACAGACTCCATACAGCCACAAGGCCAAGGTCACGGCCAGCTGGAGACTGAAGGGTGGTTGGAGTTAAACTTCATATTAGGGCTGAATTCCAGAAGCAGAGTCAATATGTATGGCATAGCAATAAGAAGCTAAGCCTCAGCACAGTTTATGTTTTTCCATAAACTCTGTCCTGGGTTCAGTTCCTTCAAAGCCTTAAATATTTGGCTTATACAGATTTCAAACTTACAATTTCAAGGTTTAAAAAGTGCCCAGATTTTGAAGCAATCATTGGATGCTTAATGTATCCATCACAAATGGACCCCAGAACCTGCAGTGCCAAATAAATTCTCCAGATGGAGTTGACTTTAATGTTAGCAGTTAGCATTTCTAATTTAATCTTTCCCCTGGACACAAAGCAGTGGAAAGTGGCAGGTTCTAAATTAAATAATTACCACCTCACTAATATTACACCATTACACCTGGCTGTCAGTTAAACATAAAAGCTACAGACTGTGGTTACAGTCCAGGGCCAAAATTATCCACTCTAAAAGTGTACCATTTTTGATGAATTTTATTTCATACTTAGCTGTATGAACCCTGTCTGTCTAATATCACCAGCACAAAACGCAGAATATAGCTCCAGTATATAGCTGTAAATAATGGCACTAAAGATGCAAACCTAAACAGATTTTGCTTTAAAAAAAATAATAAAAATGAATAAATCTGACTCAAACCAGAGGTGTAGCTAGGGGGTGGAGGGGGAGATTTTAGGTTTGAACCCCCTTAAAAATGTATGACAGTTACAAACGCATATTTGGAGGTGGATAACATAACACATATACAGTGCAGATGAATATGTATGTGTCCGACTACCTTGTTTTATGCAGTAAGTACTTTATAATGATGTTCATAAAAGGTCAACAAAGTTACAATTACATATTTAAGCACAGACTTCAAAGACCATTACTTTCATCAATCATTTTAGAATCAGGATCATTGCATTTTTTCCTCTTTCTGTTAGAAAGCTACTAGTCAGGTAGCTTCACTCGGAGCTCAGGGATATCGATAGATAGAATGAAAAGAACTAAAAATTCCTTGTTTCACATAAAAATGACCAAATAATTTCTGTTAAATTTTCACTGTACTTTCAAAGCGCAGTTTATTTCCATTCTAAATGTTAAAAAAAGTCTAGTAAGCAATTGTTAACAAATGTTCAAAGGTCCAAAAGATTGTATGCTAGTGATTTCCAATATACCAGGAATGTCTTTGAATTTAGCATAGTAAATATGATACATAATACATAATACCAGATGTTTTGTAGTTTTGGACATTGAATTGGTTATGGGAGAAGAATTATGCTTACAACGTACACGTAAAAATGCATTTTGCACGTTATTCATGTTCTACTCTCTCAGCAAATTTTGTAGATTTGTGATTCTGTGAATTTTAACCACCGAATGTTATATAGTAACTTTGGGAATTTTTCTTTATCTACCTTAAAGAGTACACGGTTGAACTGAGCTAAAGCAAGGATTTACAGCACATTGACCTGCAGCAGAGCATGTGCATGGTGTGACCTTGCACTGTACCCTGTTTTCTGACGGTTGCACAAGCTTTGATCAAGATCAATGAGGCACTGAATATTTCTGACCTCTAAACAGTGGCAAAAAGTTGATCTTTTGCTGTAGCCATCATTTGAAAAATAGAACAAGCTTAGAAATCTGATACTAGCTTTCATCAAAATGTATGCACTTGTTACTTTTCAGTCTAATGTTCTGTTTCTGGTTAATAGTGTCCATTTATACAGTTAGTCATGAGAATTGATCAGACAAATCTTAATTATGGAAATGGCCAAGCTCTTTCTAAGTAAGTGTCATTACGCAGAACGGGGTGTATCATATGGTCAGATGCTATCTACTATTTCCTTTTAGCAGCAGCTGTGGAAGTGATGGTGAAGCAGAGCACTTTTGTATCCTGCAGATAGAGAGGAAGAGAGAAACAGAGAGATGGCGATGAGGAAGAATAGAGGAGTGGGTGGCATCAGGTTCAGCAGGATGGAGGGATGGAGTGACAGGTCGGCAGGGAGGAAGGAAGAGAAAAGGAAATTGAGAGGATCAGATTATCATTGTCAGCAAGGCTAACCTGTGCATTATCCCATATAGGTGACCATTTATGCTCTTGTCATGGTATGGGCTGCCCATGTTTTTTTTTTTTTAATTTCGTTAATTATTTTTGTCATTTGATCCATATGTGTTTGTGTGAGAGAATATATAATGATAGAATAGCTGTCTTATACTTCTTTTGTTAGCCACCTGACCAGTAGGTGCATATTGTATACTTTATACCTTGTCAGATACTGAAAGTTTGAAAATAATGAAAAAGAAGAATATATAAGATCGAGTGCAATGTAGAGGTAGGGCTTTGTTCAACTTAGCATTGTTTATTATGTTATTACTAATACCTAGATAGTTTGGTCATGCTAGCAAGATTTTGTTTTATTGTACACAGCAATATTAGTTTTTCCTAGCTAACCAATATCAAATATAGCTTGTGTAATTGTTGATTATTAATATGATTTACTGTATAGACTATTTTTTTTTCTATTTCTAAGTTAACACAAGATAGCAAGAGAGACAGAACGATTATTAATGCACTTCCCTATCAGACTGTTAGCTAGATACTTAACTCCGAATCCTCTGTGCTTGAATTCATAGGAAACTATAGAATGGTAGTTATAATTATTAATAAATGAAATGAGAATTGTAACCTAATGAGAATTCTGTCATTACGTCTACAATTACATTACCGTTTCCTGAAGCTCATATACAGTTGTTTTACAGTGGGTTGTGGTGAAATCTGAGCAATTTGTTTTAATAGTCTGTATTTCAGCTACACAGTATAGCTGATGGTGTTAAACTGTGAAAACCCTGCAAGTGGGAAAATATGTGAAGTGCAAGAAAGAGAGTAAGCAAGAGATTGTGAATTATGAGAGAGAGAGAGAGAGAGAGAGAGAGAGATGAGAAGCATGTATAAGCCTAACCTTTACCTCTGCCACTTATCTACCTGACCTTCCATAATATTCAAGATCTGACCTTTCACCTTTCAGCTCTCACAGGTCACAGGCATAAAATATTTTATAATCCTTTAGCTAAAGTGGACTCCATAGACAACAGTGCACAGATCTTCTCAAGTCAGGGCCAGACAGAGTTCAGCTATTACTCTCCCTGTGCATGTTACATTAAGCTATTCCATCATTTATTCCTTAATGTTTGAACTCTTGCTATTGCTAATAATTATTTTTATTGGTTATTATTTTCCATTCTGTTACTGCATTCATTGCACAGCCATTAGTGTTAATGTGGATTTTATAACTTAGTCGAATGCAAACCCCTTGCATATGGTCTTGGTTATGACCATAAGTACTGAACTAATTTAAGGTTTATCTTAACTTGACACCTTAAATCAATATACAGTATAATAATGTACAATTTTAAGAATTTTCATGACTATAATAGAAATACATTTTTTATTTTTATGAAATCTGATTTTCCGCTCCTCTATTGTAAGCCAATGAATGAATTAAGAGATGTATAATCATAGATAAGGTGAAGCTTTCTCTAAGAAGACATTTATTTAACATTTATGGAAGGAATAGAATAGAAAGAACTAACATAATTTCTATTCTATTCAATTTTATTCTATTTGCTGTACATTATCATTAACATGGTTGTATTTTGTATGTTCTTTTTGTACCCTACCACAACTGAAGGCATGCAGAACCAATGCTCATTGAGTATCAATAATCATACCCTAAACAGTTCATGCTGTGTATGCTCTGTGCAGAGAGACGCATGTGTTTCATGTGGCCTTCCTCTGTCCTGCATACAAATTCTTGATTTACTCCAGTAAAAAAACACACTATGCTGATGACAGGAGAAATGGGCAAATTATGGAGCATTTGGTTGTCATATTTATACGAACCACATTCATCTTCATGGGTTAAAATACAGATAAATGAGATGGAACATGCTGAAAATGAATAATTATTGCAAGGGTTGTATATCATGTAAAGTTGTGATTAGATTCAGATGTATGCTGGCCACACTGTAAGATAATGTGGCTAGCGCTGACAAAATGCCAAATGCTGATTTAGGCTCAGCCCTTCATTTCCTAAGAGATATTTTTCAGTAGTCAGAAGCAGATTCTTCTTAAGCTACATTAACAGTATTAACATTTTGGCATATTCTTGTGAAATACCTTGACCTAGATGGGATGATGATGGTGCAGTTAGTAATTTAGCCAGCATTTTAGCTGTATTCAGAATGAGGAAACATCTGAAGAGAGAAGGTTAACTTGCCAACATGTTTGTATCCAAGTGGACTGCTAGTAAGCTACCTAGCTTGGCAACCGTAAACAGTACAAGCACAAGTAAAGGATAGTTAGACCATCTAATCCAGCTTCCTGACTGACTGCGTACCATGCCACCTTATTTGCTTAAAATAAAATATCATTATATAAAATAACACTGCTAAAATTAGCTTCACCATTTTAGATCAATACAGACAAAGCAGTTGTCCAGGTGGATGATGCAAATTCTAGCTTTTCCAAAGCTGAACCCGATGGAAAGTTTCATTTGTGGAATTTATTTGGACTCAATGTCTGAGACATTGTCCTTTACTTCAGCACATCACAGGAACACCGCGTAGTTCTGGATAACCGGCTATCATTTTCTGCTTATGCTACTAATCTGGATCACTCATGTATTTGTCATGTAGATTGAGCCTTTTCTCTCAGTCTCTCCACTCAAGTGCTTGTTCTGTCATCTTGAGATTGAACTGCTGGAGTTTGCTCCTGGCGGGACTTCCCCGGCATGCCATCAGATCCCTGCAACTGATCCAGACTGCAGTTGTTTTCAATCTTCTTACAAAGCCAAAAATGGACCAGTTCCCACCTACACAAAGGCAGTATAAAACCCAATTTGCACCACATTCCCTTCAAGCCACAAGCTTGACTAGACCCACCAAGACTAATCCCTCAAGACACAAGGAAAACATGCAACTGGTGGAATAAACTGTCTTCAAAAGAAGCCTGAAGTCCTCCCTATTCAATTGGCACATAATCCATCCATCCATCCATCCATAGTCCAGCATTGAGGAAAAACTAGAGCCTATCCTGGGAACACTGGTCGGGCGCCAGGAATACACCTTGGATAGGACATCAGTTCATCACAGGGCACCACACACAGACACGCACACGCGCACACACGCACACACTCATTTGTACCTACGACTGCTGTACTAACTCTCATACTATCTCCTCTCTAACATCTCTAACAGATTTTTTAATTAATGGTATTTCTAGACCATAGCCTAGGATTTGTTATTCAATAGCATTTCTGTATGTTGCTCTGGATAAGGGCATCTGCTAAGTACTGCAAATTTAAATGTAATGCAAATTCCATTCGAAAGAAATTAACTGTGTTTGTGAAATATTGCTGACTGAGCCTTCTTAATGGGGGATTTTTTAAAGCATATGGAAGTCTTATAAATCCTATTAGGCACAAATAAATTAGAAAGCACATAAGCCCCATATGGCTTTGCTGTTATTCTCCTTTTCATTACTGTACCATGTGACTTAACAGCAGTTGTTTTGATTTTAGCAAACAAGAGACATTAGTGATCAAAGAAAGGAAAAGGCACACAGAAATAGTGAGAGTCAGACACAAAAGAGGAAGAGGACAAGAGTAAGTGAGAGAGAGAGAGAGAGAGAGAGAGAGAGAGAGAGCTCTGAAGGATGGCTGGAAGTGGATATGATGGTGTTCTGTTCCATCTGTAAAGAATACTGGAGACTGGGCCATATAAACCATCCTGGTGGGATCACGGCTTCCTGCATTCTTCCTTTGTTCTTTTCTATCCGTTTTTCTGAACTCTGTCTTCTTCTTGTTTAAACTCTTGACAGGTATACAGTGACTCAGGCATTCTGCAAGAGGTAGGAAATGACAGGATGACGGACAGTAAGTATAAACTGAGCCAGTAACACATGCACTTCAAATACAAATTCACTCTCCCCTACGGCTTCCCTGGATTACACACGCACACACACAGTGTGTCATGTGCCCTTTCAGTAACCAAGTACAGGTGATGCTCTGAAACTTTTTCAAAGAAATCCCTAAATGCCTTTCGATGGGGTTACGAGGTTGTGGATGCAAATAGTGAAATATCAAAGTCTATTTTTCTTTGTCGCATTCTCTTTCTTGCAGACACACACTTATGGAGTTTAACACACACCCCATTCACATTAACATGATGTGACTTGTCCACACACTCCTCATGACCTAGGCGTTCTGCTCCTGCAGACCTAAAGTGGCTGCTTGTATGTCACGGTTCCTCTGAGCTGCAATGCATGCTGGTACGGGAACTGAAGTCGGCTACACTGCAGATGTTCATGGTCTTACAAATCAATGTCATTTCATGGGGACTTAGCTTAGCCTTTAGATTTTTTTAGATGGCATATACACTGAATAGCATACACAGATGCATGTGAGGCATAGCACAATCTGGTACTGTTTTTACAGAATCATTTCTAATCAGTTACTGATTAAAAACTGTGTCAGGGAATAAAATGTACACTAATATACTTATGAATTATTCTGCACATTGTGTCCATGGTCTGATATTCCATAATCCAGTCCAGACACTGCTTTTAGCAATTTCAACAATTTCCGTACTGATATTGCTTCATCCCTGTCCAACTTTTTTTTTTTTAAATCGGTGTTGAATTTATGGGGAATGAGAGAATAATTGCGTATGTGACACCACAAACATTTGACTGGAGGGCAGTAAAAGGTCAATTTAAAACTCACAGTTTCCTCACACACTTTTCTCAGCATGTCTACTTTAGCACCATCTGGCCCTGTGGTGGTCTTAAACCCAAACTGCTAATTTGATACACTTGCTGAAATAAAATGTAAACTGCTGTCAGAATGAAAAACCTTACACCTCCAAAAAAGGGTGACATTTTCACGGCATGAGGCAGATGTTCAGTAAGACGGCACGGTCGTGTTCTGGGTGACCAGGAGATGTAGAATGACATTGTTTTTGTGCTGAGCTTTTCTAAAGCAGGTAAGTGGATATGGCAGAGATGAGAGATCCTATAGTTACACTGCTGATTCAGCTTGTAGGCTCTTCAAACCACCAAGTATCCATGTCAGTACTTAAAAGTGCTCAGGTTTAATAGATAGGCCCTATACAGCCTATTCAGGGCATGGGGTCTTGACATATGCAATGCGCCATGGAGTTATGGACCTCCTATTGGACTTATAGCTCATCGTTCCTGTGGTGAGGCTTAAGAACATACACACCTGTACCACCATATGGAAAAATGGATCAGGTTTTATTAGCAAAGAGACCACTACATTATATTCAAACATGGATATGACATTTTCACCCGTATGTTAAAGTGCACATAAACTATATAACTATATAACCTATATAAATGCAACCAATCATTATAAACCCACTGCCTGTCAAAAGTTTGCAATTTTTTATAAATGTTCAGAATCATGTTTGAATTTCAATGACCCCCAACACATGTCAAAGCTGCACTGAGATTTGGAGAGGAAGGAGGCACCACTGGGTGGAATGGAATACCCTGAAATGTCACCCAACCTTAACCCAATCAAACTAGATTGAAAGGTTTAAGAGTGAAGTCTAACCAGCTCTGCAACCCCCTGGGAGTTTCAGCAGGTTGCACAGACCAGATCATTGCACAACACCTGGAAAATCTCATTGTTTTATGAAGAAAATGTGTGCATCTGTAGTTATACACCCACTTGTTCCCACTTGGCCATTTCCCAGCAAATAGGTGGTCCTTACCTACTGCCAACAGTTACCAACGTACAAGGGCTGCCCCTGAAACATATAAAGTCAGTGTGTCTTTTCAAACTGCCGCTCATGAAACATCACATTGCAGCTGAATTTACTTCAGATGTTAACTGACCTCTTCAGTGTATATGGGTTAAGACACAACCTCAACTGACAATCATTGCTCTGATCTACAGGAGAGGTCTACCCGTAGGTCTGAAGGTGTGTGTGTGTGTGTGTGTGTGTGTGTGTGTGCATGGTGCTCTGTTATGGACATGCGTTCCATCAGGGGTGAATTCTCCTGCCTTGCAACTAGTGGTTCCAGGATAGGCTCTGGATGTTCCCAGGACTGCCAATATTATGCAAATGTAGATGCAATGTAAACAGACCTACCAGATGGGATCAATGAAGAGACTCTGGGTGACTACAGGACTTAAACAGATCATGTAAAGTAGTGAAAACATGTTTATCCAGCAAGAGCGACACTTTAAAAAAATTTTTTTTTTAGGTTAAAGCATTACGATGTTGTTGTAGGAATCTACATAGAACAATCATGGGACTCCCAAAGTGACAAACCAAAGAACCCTTTAATAATTTTTTTCCCCTAAGATTGTACTCCATTTTCTAGAATGAACTAAACTACTCCCACTGACTATAGACATCCGTTAGCAGGCCCATCTAGTCAGTTAAACTAGCCCATAAAACCTTTTTGATGTGGCGCCTAAACATGTACTATTTTTAGTCCTGTTAGGTGTGGCCACAATAGTTGTCTTCTCTATGGTTTCAAAACACCTACTAAAAACACTTTTCCTCCCTACGGCCTAATTCTAGGCATGGCGTGAATGTCTGGAGCAGCTTTTTCTTTATGCTCACTGTGCTTACACTTAAAACAAGATCATGTAACATAGTGATACAGTGGGGTGCAAAAGTCTGAGACCACTTTGAAAATCTGGGATTTTTTTTCATTTAAAATTAAAATGAACAGAAAGTTTTAGAATTTTGAAATATTTAAAACCAAGAAAGGAAATGTTCATTAACATGAAAATGTAATATTCAAGATTCTGCACTATTTCTGTGTCCCTATTTAAATAGTTTTTATTGAGTCTTATCCATTCCATTAAACCACATGGTCAGATGGCACTCCAATGGATTTGATATAACATGAATCATCAGGTTTTTACAAACTAATGGAGTCCATGCCAGGTCAAATACACTGTCATTATAGCAAAAGGGGGACATACCAAATAATAGGAAATTCTGAAATTCATGTAAATATTTCTAACTCAGGTTACTGCTGACAATATAATTAAATTAAATTATCAAATTATTAATTTTTCTAAATTAAATTAAAAAAATAAAGCAAAATATAAACATTTTCACTAGTAGTCTCAGTCTTTTTGTACCTCACTGTACTTGTTCCAGAAATGTCCATATTAGCTGTATGCACAAACATGTGCATTCGATGCATAAATATGTAAGGCTTACTTAATACTAAGTAGAAGGGGTGATGTCCTCTAGAGCTACAGGAATTGGATTTATTGACAGCTTCACAAATCAATTAGGAAGAACTTTGAAGGTGCTACAGGATCCTGATGTGCAGAAATCAGCCATGGCTTCTAATTACATATTCCCCCCTGTCAAATTCTGCTTCATACTCAAAGGCTATAATTGGTCCACTTGCATGAGATGACAGGTTGACCCTGCTATGACTGGACACGCCTTTAACAGCTTCATTAATATTTCTTCATTTTCTTCATTGAAAAAATAGGAAAACTCACCAAAAACAGGAAACTCACCAGCTTCTGCTCTGCTTTCTATGTCTGAAAGTACAGTGTCGGTTCCTTTTGACCTGATGTAATATGTTATCAAGGTACTGTCTATTTGTGATTTGACAAATACTATTTCCGACATACTGCAAGTTTGAGGTAATATTACACCTTGGAGAGCACAAACAACACCAGGAATTCCTTTCATGTTTCTCATCACAAAAGAGAAAGCACTCTTGCTCTTGTGTCCTGTTGTTAAATACCCAGTGTAGTTAGGAAACATGGTAAGTAAGAGCTGGAGAGCAGGTGTGCTACTGTGATTAGGACCAGTGTCAGACAGAGGTCAGCATATCTGCTAGCATCCAACACACACACATCCGCATCTACCCCTGTCTTAAGAGTGCAGGTTGTAATATTTGACTTTCTATTGGAGGGGGTGTGGGTCAGATTAAAAATACAAAAAAAAAAAGTAATAATGTAATTAATGTTTTATATATATAAAAACAATGGACAATGACAGAGTTTTTGTGATTTTGCCTTTATACACCACCACCATGGATTTGAAATAAAACAATCAAGATGTGATCGAAGTGAAGACTTTCAGCTTTATTTTAAGAGGTTCCACAAAAATATGGCATTTACCCTTTAGGAATTACAGCCATTTTCAGCAAAGTACCTCCATTTTTAGGGGCTCAAAGGTATTTGGACAAAGTGACATAATTGTAAATATAACCATAATTTTAATACTTGGATGAAAATCCTTTGCAGTCAATGACTGCCTGAAGTCTGTAGCCCATGTTCTCAAAACTCAAATTCTGAGTTTCCTCCCTGGAGATGCTTTGCCAGGCCTTCACTGCAGCCACCTTCAGTTGCTGCTTGTTTGTGGGTCTTTCTGCCTTCAGTCTTGTCTTCAGTAAGTGAAAAGCATGCTCTATTGGGTTGAGATCAGGCGACTGACTTGGC
The DNA here is from genome assembly GCA_022985145.1 of Pangasius djambal. Classification (NCBI taxonomy): domain Eukaryota; kingdom Metazoa; phylum Chordata; class Actinopteri; order Siluriformes; family Pangasiidae; genus Pangasius; species Pangasius djambal. Next base: position 7,717,406 of record CM040987.1, read on the forward strand.
CATTGAAGAATATTCCATTTTTTTGC